>OY735215.1:43687694-43722315 GCA_963457665.1 Thysanoteuthis rhombus
ATCATGAAAAAGCAAAGAAACGGGGGAGAGAATTGTGAGAAATTTGTTTATTATTGCGAGAAAGTGAAACGTCGTTTAAGGCTCTGAGTGATTGGAGCTAAAAGAGGGTACTTAATAAATAAATTACATTAACTAAAGTTTTTTTTGTTCTTCACAAAACCTGAATGTTAGAATAGTTCTTTGAGAGTTTCCTAAAATTTCAAGTACAACTAACTCCCACCCCAGGCACATGTGTATAAGCATTTGTAAATATACAAACACTGATTTTTCTTGTTCCTTCCATTCATAACTATTGCAACTTGTTTATATGTCTATATATCCATCTATCTACCTATGAGAAACTGTCAACCATAACTGTCATAACACTATCAAACTAGTTTCTTCATTCTTTAAGCTGTATGTATGTATGTATGTATGTATTCAGGTCACACCAATGGAGCTAGAGGGTCATAGATTTGAACATTTACTCCTTATAATGTCTAGAAAGAGCATTCTTTAGTGTGTGGGGGTATTTGCCTTGTAGATTCTGCTAAATTCATCTCTTCGTTTTTGTTTGCCGTGTTTTATTGAAAATTCAGACTTTTTGTGATTATTGCCAAACAAAAGGCGAGAAAAGTAACCTTTCGTTAAAAGAATTTTCTAAAGACTTAAATGAATGGTAATCAGAAAATAAATGCTGAATACGGTAGTCGCGTGAAAACTTCATAACCGAGTCGTCAAAAATGTCGGCTGCTCAAGAAACATGCAGTCTTGTGTTATCCTCTTGGAAATTACATCCTTTAGATCAACTAATTCTGGGTGGATACTTTTCATCAATTGCTGCCTTTGGTTAGTCTAATCTGGAGCTGTACATGTTCGAATCAATCGCTTGGTTTTTGGGATGCAGCTCATATTAGAAGAATTTCTTCCAAGCACATTATAGATACAGTATTATCATTTTTAGTGAGTCTCGGCCTTCGATGGGCTAAACGATTGTTGATATCACTTGTTACAAAATCTCATGCATTCTCCATTGTTGCAAGGTATCTACTTTTCATTGAACGTCAAAATTTTAAAAAAATTCACCTGGAAAGGCAGTTGGTTTTGCTTAAGCAAAAGCCACACATAAAATCATGAAACCAAAATGGTGCAAATAATTTTCAATATTTGATCTCCCATGTCGTATATAGTTGATTATTCTCTAGTAATGCCTTTATTTGATCACTATCTACCCATATACTACAAAATCGTGTTGGATACACCGAAGTTGAGCGATGTCGAGCCCGGTCTTTACCAAGATGAGTGACCATCAAGGGATACAATGTGATTAATGCACTGACAAGATTGCTCTGCGGCCGTCTCTACCAATGCTCTGTCGCTAATTGATGTAGCTAGTTGCAAGGCTAAGACCGGACTGTGCAACTGGTGCTTTCTCACGCATGCACCTTTGTCAAGGTAAGACTGGACTGTGAAACCAGAACTTTCTCGCGTGCATGGTTCTCCATGTAGGAGGCATGAACATATGCTCCCCTAGGGATTCGTATCAAGTAGCAGAGATCATCCTCAACCTCAACTGATGTACCAGATCATGGAACTTAGTTTAGCGAGAAATCTCCTGGTCAAAACTTTGTAGATGACTTTTGACACGTTTGGTCATTTGAACTGCACAAATCTTTTTTTCCTTGCATTTGATCGCATTTTTCTTTTTCTCCCAAAGGGCACAAAATGCCGAAAATACTAATTTTCTTCCATCTTCAATGTTAGAGACCATAAACAAAATCTTTCGATTTTGACAATCTGAAACGAACTATAAGAATGATGTCGGTTAGATTTGAACGGTTCTGATGCCTCATAATTGGTATGAGGTCAACGAGACGAGTTCAAACCCCGGCCAAAGCAGTTTCTGTTCATTTCACACTAATAAACTCGAGAAAGGCATGTAGGTAAATGTTCGGTACAGGTTCGCATACTTCAATATCGAAAGGAGATATCAAATAGCACTGACTTAGGCTGTAGCTACGAACACATCGAGGAATAAATGAGAGTAGAAAACTTGATGATCTAAGACTGTATTAAATTCAATATTTTAAGGTTGGGATAAACTTGGAATTAGAGTTGGTGCTGTATGTAACATAAAAAAAAACAAAAAACGATTCATTTCTTTTTACAATTATAAAATAAAGAAGATAAAATCTATCCAACCACCGTAACACTAGCTCCAATTATAAAACCAACCCTAACCCTTAAAATTAAATCATATCCTTTATTAATAAATTCAATAAAATACAATTTCTTTAGTGATGCCCGTCCAAAATAAGCTGAAACTAATACATACATTGGTCACACAACGGAGCTTATATTCTGAAAATACCTTCCAAACAAAAAAAGAACCAACTTTTCGAGGTATGATATTCGGTAAGATCCGCAGGTCTAATTTTTGGGTTAGAATGGTGGAAGATGTTGGTGTTCATGCTTGTTCTGAGTAAATATAAGGGTCCACGTCTTGAAAGGTCTTGAGTGATCTATCTCCTAATCACTAGACCACTAATAGACCTTTGAGAAACGGGAAAAAGAAAGGATGTAATTTTTTCTTCATTACATCTCTAATCCAATCTCTAACACATGCAGAAGGGACACATCAATAGAGCAAGGACCCAGCTAAGGGTTTGTGATCCATCTGTTCCTTTTTGTATTCATACCGAGTCCACTGTAATTGGAACCTTTTGTTTTATTTGTCTTTGTTTAAGAGTTGTATGTATACTTCTGTATAATACACCAGTCTTTGGCTCGTCTTGTTTTGAATGCTGCGATGTCGGGGTGCAGTGACAACGAACTCACTTGAGTCGTTCCTGTCTTTCACCACTCTGCCAAAGTTTTCTTTTCCGTGACCAACAATCAAGCTCAGTGTATAGATGTAGTGACCACGAGTGAGTATGTTGAGAATCTGCAGAATTTCTTTGTTGGGACTGACGCTGTCGTGGCCGTGTTAAGAAGTTGGATTCCTGAATGAAAGAGAAAAAAATGAAAGGGAATGTGAAAGAGAAACGAAATGCCAAGTGAGAGAAAAAAAAGAACGAAAACCGAATGTTAATAACAAAAGAATGAAAAGAATATTGATGGATATAAGAAACAGGTCTGGTTAGTCACACAAAAGGAACAGTCACTTGACCAATGTCTTTTGACAGCTTATTCAGGGATGATAAATTGAATAATTGGAAAAAAAAGGGATCATTAATAAATAAGTTACTTCCCTCCCCTATCTTCGGTCAATGATCACTAAAAATGATCCAATTTTCAGGAAAAAAAGCTAAAACGCTCCTAGATACAAACTATGCTACCAACTTAGCGGAAATTTATATTGCAGATTGAACCCCCTCCTGAAATCAAGGGAGAGTGTCTGGAAAACAAATTTTTTTCTAGAAATCATAAGGAATAAATGCACAAATTTTCAGCTCTATAGCTCTATAGGTGAGACTTGTAGCCAAACCAACTTGAAAACTACAGAAACCCATGCTTATAGTTATTGTTGACAGTTTTTTGATATTACGGCATTACGTATGATATATCGTGTCTTGAATATGAAGATGAAAGATTATACAAAGAGCGAAGAATGGTGATTATGTAACAAAATGTGCTGTCTATATAATGTTATTTAGATATATTGGTCACAAATCCGGGAAAAGCACGAATAATGACTTCCCTTGTATTGAATTTTTATTACGTCAGGTCAGAAGATGACTTTTCATCGCAATTCTTTTAGCTGAGACACAGTTAGCAGAGATGTGCAGGGTCTGCACTCTCATGAAGTATTCAATTCAGTCAATATGGGACCTATTTTCTAAATTTTTCCTACTGCCTTGAGTGACGTGGTATGGTAACGTCTGAAGTGCTAAAGTCACCAGAAAGTTATCAACCCTTTGTTCATGGGGTTTGGGTCACATTTAGGTTTAGGCCTCATTATGGTTTTGCCATTACCCTCGATGTTTATTATTGCAATCCAGACAAAATCTATGGAATCACTGCTAAACAGTTTGTACTGTAGTTGAGCTTACTCTAAATGATTTACTGACCTTATCAACAGGTTGAGCAGCATTGAGTTCTAATGTAAAATCATTCAACGTATTTGATATTACTATTATTTGTTTCATTTGGTAGTTTAATTCATTTGGTTGACACCATTGCTGTTGAAGGCTAAAAACATCCAATATTAACGAATTTCAATCATAACTTGCCATTCGTGGGTTTCCCATTTGCAATTCAGTTCTGAATAATTTAATGGGAATATTTGGGAGAATTTCGCAGCGCAACGTGAAAAAATGCACCCTGAAAATATGCTTAGTTCAGGGAGCCATACATGCATATGTATTCATGACATAGCAACTACCACACACTTTTGACATGTGTTGATGAAAGCGTCTGGAATTCGTAATATATTGATGTTATCGTAATAATGTTTGTGTTAACAACAAGAATAAATATTGTAGAAAATTATCATTTAGATATTATCCATGTGGTCAGTATATACCCGAAGATAACTGAGGTCGAAAACTTATTTACACTTACGAACGGGTTAGTCAACCAGCGTTTTAGACACCATTTTCCCCAATCAACTGTACTATTTTTATCAGATAAATGGCTTCCGTTAATTAACAGTATACCTTTTACTGAATACTTAACTGTATCCATATATTTACTTGAATATTTACAATTTGCGAAAGTTCTCGTCCTTCAAAAGGTTTATGGTATAACATTTATAGTTTTTTGGGAAAAAGTAGGTTTAGGAGGTCAGCAAAAATTATTTGCGCCCCCGTGGTTTCCCATAACCCCCCAAGAATGGCAAGATATAATTGTATATCTCTATTTGTGTTAAATCTGAAAAAAAAAAAAAATCCCGAAAACAATTACATTAATAAATCTTCAACTTGTAGCATTATTCTCTGTTCTGTAAAAAAAAAAATTACATCCGTAACAACCTAATACAGCAAACTCTTGTTGTGAGGGTGCTCGTTGTAATGGCACTATTTAATGAAGCACCCGTTCAAACGGTACATTTACTCGTATTCTCTCAAGACTATTGTCGGAGATTAGTTTCCTGCAACAACGTATTAAGATTTCAGTGCATTATTTCAAAAACGAAAAATTCCATACATGGAACATTGAACAGTGAATTGGTAATAAACAGTAATTCATGTCAGTACTTTTTTGTTTCCTATTATCAATACACTTTGCGTTAAGAAAAAATACCGGTTATAACGGCAAATTCAATAAAACTTCATCCTTAAATCCCTGTAGGTGCCGTAATAACGGAAGTCTAATGTAAACTCAAAAAAAAAAAAAAGGAAATAAAGAAAGAAGCTGAAAAATATCAAAATGGTGAAGGGAGAACATGAATAGCGGAATATTAAAGAAAAAACGAGATTAAAAAGACTGATTTGTGATTTGAAGAATCTTTATCAGATATCACAGCAGCTGAAAGGCATTTAATGAAGCGATCACACTAATTACAGCCCGCATGAATCCACTGATATGATCTGAGCGTTTTTACCGCCACGAATAAGGCCTTATTCAGACGACCTGCGCATGCGCAGATTTCTGTTTATCCATAGCTCGACTTTCATTGATAACTGACAAAACCACCCGTCACCAAATCAAAACTACCCATCCTTTTTATGCAAGCAATCTGTGTTCTCAAAAAGGTTGCTATTTGGTATTTTTCAACACCAGAATTAGACAATTCTGGCACTGAAAAACGCTATTTCGTTCAGAAAATAAAGATTTGATACCGACGGAAAATTTACAAAAGATAAGAATCCCTTACACACGGATAATATGATATGAAATAGATATACATGAAGAATAGACATAAGTATGTATTTTCATCAATGTTTCCTGTGAGCGTAGTCTGATGATGGATTAAAGTTATTTGAATATATGGTACTGAAACTACTCAATTTGGTCCCAAAACCATACACATTTTTTTTTCTGAAAAAGACATCTAGCAAATTTGGTTATAGCGTGTTCCGATAAGAGAATACTTCAGTGCATTCAAAGTTCAGATTTGGTGGCCAAATAATTAAGACAGTTTTTGTAGTCATGACTTGGATAACTTAATGTCATAAAACCAACTGTTTTGAGTCAGACTTTGGAACTTGATAGAAAGGTGTTTCTTGATAAGATGCTTCACATTTTGGAAATATCTTTTACTCAGGGTCATGTCATCTGGCAATAATGACATTTAAATTTCATAGTGGACGCCTCATTGAACTGTTGTTTCTTGTTTTTGTAATGAATTAGAATTTCAAATGATGTGCACCTAATTATTTTCTCTTGCTTTGAGTAACAAATACAACGCAGCAGCTCTACAATTATAAAATCAAACTAATTCTTATTAAAAAGCTATCTAATTATACGCAAAATTAAATAATTATACGGAATTATTCTTTGATGAAATTTACTCAAATGGGAAGTGAGAACTAGGAATCCTTTTGACAAAAGTGTTGAATAACCTTGGAAAGCTTCGGAACCAATGACTTACACTTTCATTTTCAACGCAGAAAATATCTATTTATCTGTTCTTGGATTCTTTCATTTCGTAAATTTGACCGTGACAAAACAGGAATGGGAGGAAAGGGGTAATGCAAACACACAAACACAAAATTGGTGCAAGCAAAATTTCTGTGAAGGTATGCCCATGTTCATTAGGCTGCTGGCTCGTCGAGAAGCGAATAAAGGCTGGAAAGCAAAAGGATGTGGAATTGAAAAAGTGGGGGAGAGAGAAGGAGTGGTTTGCAAGAGTTGGAGGTGAAACACAAATATATCTGCTAAAGGAGAACGACTGAACATGTGCACATTCGTGTGTTACTACTACTACTACTACTACTACTACTACTACAACTAGTAGTACAACATAGTAAACCGAAATGAAGACAATATCCGAGGTTGGGAAACGGTGAAAATGAAAATAGTTTAGTTCTGTTGAATGTGGTTTTGTTGTCCCTTGAACTTTATTTTGGCATGAAGTTTTTGTCCAGATACAATCAGATTTTGTATTGCCACACCAAGCATCGGGTATGTTGCTAGTACTTGAAAGATACAATGCCTAAAAGAGATTCTCATGAAACAAAGGCGCTAGAGTCTTTGAATGTGCTTTTTAGGTTTTAACGTGATATCCAAGCTCTTTATTAACGTAGCCAAAAACAAATAGATAAAAAGAATTATTTGATAAATGTAAAAAAAAGTTACAAATAAAAACACGGAACTGCTATTCTTTCATTCTTTTGTGCATCTCTTTGATTGCTGGGCGAACCAAACATAGAAATGGCAATTTGCTGCACTGATTTTAGCCGTGACACGAGGAACGGAAGTGCTATGTCAGAATGCTCAGTAAATTGGTTGCAAAATGCCGTCATTTCTTCCTCAATCCTATAAAAAGTCGTTGAATAGGAACAAACACTATGGTAATCTATCGTTTTTTCTTTCTTTCTCCATTCCATTCTTTCTTTCTTTCTTTCTTTCTTTCTTTCTTTCTTTCTCTTTCATTCAATACATTTTTATCATTTTCTTTCTCCATCTATCTATCTATCTATCTCAGTCCATTCTATTTATCTCTCACTGTTTTCACTTACTCTCTCTCTCTCTCTCACTCAAGCTTTACAGCTTTAAAACTACAATTAAAAACTTTTTCAAAATCTTTTTGTGGCACTTCAGTCACTTATTCCCCAATATATATATATATATATATATATATATATATATATATATATATATATATATATATATATATATAGTCTAGAAATCTTTATAGGTTTAGTCACTTATACCCCAATATTTGTCGATGCCATTTATTTTTTCATGTTTCGCCTATACTTTGTTGATATAGTGCATTGTGTAAATTTCCTCTTGTTGGGATCATCAGTTGTTTACAATGTAGCTCTCTCTCTCTCTCTCTCTCTCTCTCTCTCTCTATATATATATATATATATATATATATATATATATATATATATATATATATATCAGTTCGATCTGTCTTTTTTGAATACTTCTCTTCTTTAACACAGTTGTTTGTGTACACTTCACTGTTTATTTTGTTTTTTGTTTCATTCTTTACCCTCCTTTACCGTCTCATCCAAATGTTCTTTCTTTTTCTCATTTCTTTCATCATTTTTCATTCACTCTCCTAACTTTTTTGTTATAATTTCCTTTTGTATTCCTTCTTAGTCGTGTCTACTTTTGTAAGCGCATGCTTTTACACAATTCTTTTCCCCCTTTTTTGTGATTCATTATCTTGATTTTAATTCACTTTGTCTTATCTTATTTTCTCTGCTTCTTTCTTATTTTTATTTTCTTGATTTGTTCATTTTCATTCTTGCTCCCTTTCTTCACATTCATTCATTTTCATTTCTCCATTCTCCTTGCTCTATCATTCGCCATTTTTAGGTGAAAGATTTAATAGAATTAAGAAATCTTCCTCCCAACTGCGGGACTGTTGATCGCAAATTCCTTTTTTTTATCTCCATTTAATTAGTGCAGTGAAAATTCA
Organism: Thysanoteuthis rhombus; assembly: GCA_963457665.1. Taxonomy (NCBI): domain Eukaryota; kingdom Metazoa; phylum Mollusca; class Cephalopoda; order Oegopsida; family Thysanoteuthidae; genus Thysanoteuthis; species Thysanoteuthis major. Next base: position 43,696,216 of record OY735215.1, read on the forward strand.
GTAAATCGACGCTCTTCAGAATAAGAAAATAGAAAAGTACTTACTCCAATACGTTCATGCTTAGTTCATTGAAAGAAAGGGTATTTTTTAGATATCAAATTGCCTTCAGTGACAGATTTTTAATTAGATCGAAAATTATAAGTACACAAAAATGGCGTCTTGTGAATTTACATGAATGTCCTTGTTGTTGCTTCATGACAATGAAGAAAACGTTTTTCTTTGAGAATACTTTCATTGAAATCGTCGGATTTTGTAAAAGTGTGTATTTTGATTTCAGCAGACGACATATTTTATTCACAGAAAGTGTTTTTAAAACTATCAATGGAAGCAATAGAGCGTAAGCTTTTAAAATGATTTCCATCTAGGCAAGAATTTGAACAAAATGTAGGATGAGAGACATAATAAGCATTTTATAAATAGCCCCACCCTCAGACTGGGCCACATATTCATACATTAAAAACCTCTTACCTATAATTAAGGCGTATTTTCATTATTCTATCCAGAGGATTTAACCGGGTTTTCACATGACTAAATAATAACAAATACTTTGCCTAATACTGTGATTTACCCATCTATCTATCTATCTATTTATCTATCTATCAATCTATCTATCTATCTATCTATCTATCAATTAAAAAGCGTCAACCAAAACTATGAAAACTGTCAACATATGCTTCGGTTTTCAATTTACTATCTATCTATCTATCTATCTATCTATCTATCTATCTATCCATGAGTCCTGGCCATACCATCTGGGCTAGAAGGCTAAAATTTTGAAAGTCTACTCTTTATATCTAGTTCTTTTAATTCTCAATTGGTTCTTACTGAGGGGGTTCAATTTACAATGAAAGTTCACGCTAAATTGGTCCCTTAAATATCATTTGGCAGTCTTTGCACTTGTTTTCGCACTTTCTCAGTCATCACGGTCCAACAAAAGTCGAGAGGAGAATTTATTCATTGACTACATTTTTCCATTTTTTCTACTGCTGCCAAAAATACACTGGTCACGTGACCTTTTCTATTAGGTGACTCACCAGAACCTTCTATCAGAGAGAGAGAGAGAGAGAGAGAGAGAGAGAGAGAGAGGGAGAGAGAGAGAGAGAGCGAAATAACGATTCAGAGGACCTGTTGCTACAAGGGATAATAAGTCTATGATTACTATCAGGAATTCCGAACAATTCATTCACTTTTAAATAGTGCTAAATGGTCGGACCATTAAATCAGACCACTATTGTGAACAACTGGACAGTAGACAATAATGGAAAAAAAATATTACCCGTCTTGGTCAGTTGTAAGAGAAGAGGTCTCCGGCAACATGACAATAGTTGACCACATACTTCTTGGATGACTCAACAAAAACTTGGCAATCTCGGAGGAATCAATTTTTTGCCAAACCCACCGAATTGTCCGGATTTTGCACCTTCGAACTATCAAATGTTTCAGTTGATGACAGTTGATGAGCTCCAGGAATGTTGAAACCCATGAATTATGATACTATGAGCTTTTTTTCTCACTAAGCACTAAGAGTGGTTTTGTCAAGGAATCAAACTTTTTGCAAAACAATGAATTGAAACAACAGTACATGATTGATTGTAATTGTAATTATTGAAGATTCAGAGCCATCAAAATGGAAAAGAGTTCTTTCATTTTTTTTCTATGTATGCGAGTGTCTGCTTGTGTTTCTGTGTTTAAGCATTTGTATGCTCGCTCGTTTATTTGTTGCAGCGCTCTTGTCCGTTGCGTTTTATCTACAGACTTGGGCACTGGCATCAGTGCTTCAGTAGACCCCTTCTAATTTTTTTTTTCCTAATTTTTGAAAAATGAAAGCTTTTTGTATTTTGATGTCTAATTCTGACGGTTTGCGTGTTCCAGATCTTCCGACTTTGCAGTTTTGTCAACAGACTTTTTTTTATTTTAGATTTTTTCCAGTGGAAAACGCCTATGTTGTCATAAATAGAATTTAATCTGACCATATTTATTCTTCATTGGATTTTTTGCACATGAGTTCAAATTTAGACGCAATGGTTATCCAATTGTTCACTGTGATGTTCTTTTTTTCATCTTCTTCTTCTTCTTCTTCTTCTTCTTCTTCTTCTTCTTCTCCTTCTTCTTCTTCTTCTTCTTCTTCTTCTTATTATTATTATTATTATCATTATCATTATTATTATTATTATCATTCTTGTTGTTATGAAATTATTTTCATCAAATCTGACTAGTTTTTATCTTAATCTTTTTTTTGTTGTTATTTCCAAACAACTTCAATAAGACGATGTAGGTCTCATACGTAAATATAGACCAAAAACAAGGCGCCGAGAGTCGGTCGTAAGGAGTGAAAATTAAAAATGTGAATCAGTTTCTGTCAAACCATGGAAGTCTTCTTGACCGATTGATGAGAGCAACCAGGTGTTCACCGGACTCTCTCTGGTAACGAGGATGTGAGTTCAATTCTCACCGTGAACTTACGCATTATTCTCGATTGCATTCTCTCGATACACCCCACAATTAATTATTCAAACTGAAGAGTATTCAGACAGGCCATACGTTCGTTTTAGCCCCTTTCCTTGCAGGATAAAAATATATATATATCTTAATTAAAAACAAATTTCAGGATCCACCCTAAAATTTATTCGAACAGACAGATAGACAAACAGACGGACAGACACGAGTGAATTCATGAAATGCACAGTGTCCGTCTCTTAAGAGACAACTCCCTTCGGGATACATGACCAGTGACGAAGTCCCATTTTCAATTGTCAGCCTATTACTCCTTGTCTCAAATCTTATCGAGAGCATTACTTTAACCTTATAAGTATTTATCACCATAGCCATGGTCAGATGCAAGTCTACCGACGGGGTATTTCCACCCGAGTTGCATTGCTCTGAGTGCCTTCAATTAGCCGCTGAGTGCTCAGGGAAATTCGTCCTAATGAAGAGTTTTCCACGCTCTTCGCTCATACCGAGAATTGACCTCCTGCTTGTAGGGTAGACGTACTAACCATTTCACTATCTTAGCGAACACGAGTGAACACATTTATCTCTTCTAGTATTGTTGGTAAGGGTAAATGATAGCAACATGGATAAAGAATTCTAAAAGAGAGAAATTTATCAAGTCTCCTGTAGAACAAGAAAATCCCTTTAACTCCACAGAAGGGTATACAACCAATGCATCCTTGGAGCTGAAACATGGAACTTAGCTAAAAAATTGACCTTCAAACTAGAACAGTGCACAGGAAGGAATCATGCACGACATCTCATCGAGCAGAATACTGCACAGTATATTATAGAAAAAACAAAACTCAAGGATATAAAAAAAAAAAACATGGGCCAGTCATGTTGCGAGAACGTCAGACAACTGCTGGAAATTACAAGCCATTACGTGGATCCCCAGGGATCAGATGTGAAACATTGGCTAGTAAGAAATGAGTTGGCAAAACGAATAGACACGTTCAGAAAATACTGGCTCTTCGATCCCCACGATAGACGAATCTGGCGAATATTAGGGAATGTATATACCCAGCAATGGACGTTAAAAGACTGCTGCTGCTGCTGATGTGATGAGTTGAGAGAACTATTGTGAATACATTCAAGTATTCAATCTGGAAATAGCAATAGAATCATTAACACCCGCCTAATTAGTTTAACTGTTAGGAATAAAAGATGTGATAGACTCCCCCAAACCCCAAGCAGAGACGGAGAATTGATAGTTTAGATGGGTGGTTGTGGGGTTATTTAATTTGTAAATGTCCATCGTCGATATAATTCCTTTCCTTTCCTTTCCACCCAATTTCGGTTGTGTCATTCGTTAGTATAATAATTCTTCATTAACATATAGTCTTTTTATTGTCCTTACATTTCAGCAGTATTAAGTCTTTGGGTTATTCCTAACTTTTCCTTCTTTTCTTTCTTTCCTTCTTTCTTCCTTCCATCCTTTTTATGCTTATTCTTTCTTTTTTTTAAACTTTCATTGTTTCTTAGTTTGCTTGTTCACCTTTTTTCTTTTTCATTTCTTTCATTTCTTTCATCAGCCTTTACTTTTCTTCATAATTTCTTTCTTTCTTTACTAAATTTTTTCATCCGACTCTTTCTAATTTAATACGATCTTTTTTCATTCATTTCTTCCTCTCGTCTCATCTTCATTCATCGCTTCCTTTATTCTCTTTTTTCCTTCTTTTTTTTCTTTTTTTTTTTGTATCTGCGTTTTTGTTTATCTCTTTCCTCCTCTCTTCGTTGATCTTTTTCTTTCTTTTTTCTCGTCTTCCTATCTTTTTTTTTCTTTTATATTCGTTTTTTTTTCAGTTGTTTCTTCTTTAATCTTTTTGATTTTCTTTTTCATGCTTTTTTTTTCCTTCATTTTTTCCTTTTCTTTTGCCGCCCTTCATTCTTTTTATTCCCCTTCCTTTATACGAAAACTACTGAACCCTCTCGTCATGCCTTTGGCTACCGTAGCAATAATCATACAGTTTGCTACCAAACATTAGCCTGCAAAAATTCAAATTATCGCACTCTTGTTTTTGTCTTGTTTCTGTCCTGTAAATAACTAACTAATCCCCATGCAAGAAAATCACGGATGTACAAGTTAAGCCTGCCATCAGAAAATAGAGGATTGGGGAGCCTTTTTCGAAATGGCGTAAAGTGAATAAGCAATTACCATTAATTTATATGGCAAATGTATTTTTTTTTTTGCATCACGAAGCCCAAGTATGATTAGACTGGTATGTTAGGCTGAATCATCAGGGGTTGTGATGTTGGACGGTACTGGAGATAGAGGTATACAAAATAAAAGTTGACGGTATCTTTACTTTCTGTTCGTTTTGTTTTTCAAAAAAGCGAAAAAAAATGGTGTGAAGTGATCTTTCAGGAGGCTAAATTTACATGATTTTTTTCAGAGAAGCGGAAGAGTCCATTCTTTAAAATGGTGGGTGGGAGATATTGATCGGCAAACTTGTTACTTTAGAGCAGAAGAGTCGATGGTTACAGACAGAAAACCAAGAAAACCACACTATTCATAATGTAAGAGGATAACTCAGAGTTCACGGTACGGTTGTCCCGCCTTGGGTCTTGGTCGATACTTCATGGTGGGCGTCAACTTCATCAAGGTCTGTGTCTGCTATCATCAGAGTACATGAAAGACATTCTCGTTCTCATAAACCTTTACTCCGAAGCTTATTTCCTGTACACATCTAAATACTATATATGACTCCACCACTACTACTAATACTTCATCATCATCATCATCATTATTATTATTATTATTATTATTATTATTATTATTATTATTATTATTATTATTATTATCGATTTCACATTTCACACCAGTTGCTTGGTGGTTACAGCTGGAATGCTGAGTGACAGCAAGTCTGTTCAGGTCTCAAGTCCTCCTCTCCACACTGTCTCAGTCCGTGGCAGTGCAGTGGTTTACTGTTTCATACCAGTTGTGCAGTGGTTATCGCTGAAGGCTGAGTGATACTAAGTATCATCGGATGTTCAGTCCTCCTCATGTATCTCTTTAACCTATCATAGCAGCGATGTGGTTCGTACACACACCACCATTTGTGGTATGTTGTGATTATTATTATTATTATTAGGAATTTCACACAAGTTGCCTGGTGCTTACTGCTGGAGGTTGAGTGACAGCGAGTCTCCTCAAGTCTCCCTCTTCTCTACATTCTCATAGTCCACCGCAATACTGTGGTTCACAGTTTCACACCTGTTGTCCGATGGTTATCGCTGAAGGCTGAGTGACAGTAATTTTCCTGAGGTCTTTAGCCTATATCTCATCTCACCCTCGCCTATCACATCAGTGCTGTGGTTCACATCTCTGCCTCCATTTTCCTTCCTCCTCTGTTAGACCACTGCTAACATTTAGTGTCGTAGATCTTATATTTCTAGAACGTTCCTCAGTGTATATGCTGTGATCTGTACAGTCTTACTCCTTCCTTTTAGCCCGGGCTCCTCCAGTCTTGCCCACAGTGTTTTGGGGAAATTTCCTTGTGCACCTATTATTACTAGTACTACCCAGACTTTCATGTTCCGCATCTTCTTCAGTTCTCTTGCCACAGCTTAGCATCTTCTCCGTTTTTCACTCTCCTTCCTCTTTACTCTATGGTCTGCAGGCACAGCCATGTCTATTATTTGGCAGGTCTTTCTCTTTTTGTCTACGATTACCAGGCCCGGTCTTCTTGCTTGGATGAGCTGGTCTATTTGGATGTCAAAATCCCGAAGTAATTTGTGGTTTCCATTCTCCAGGACTGTGTCCAGTTTCTGCCGGTACCACTCACCTATTCGTTTACTCAGTTCCCAGTGTATCACTGTTGCTGCTCTGTCGTGTCTGTGTTTACACTCCTTCTAGTTAACTACATCCGCTATTCATGTGCTTTACAGTCTCATCTCTTTCATCACACAGGTGGTACTTGCTGTTTGTGTTCTGTCGATTTTGGTTTTGATATCGTCTGTTCTGATGCATTTATTTTGAACTGCCATGGTGAGTGATTCCGTTTCTCTCTTCAGGTTTCCTATTCGTAGCCATGTTCATGATCTTTCGTCTGCCACATCCTGTATCTGTCTTTTAAATTCTCAGTTTGATTTTTTCTTTTCACATTTTCTTTCCTTGTTTGCTGTGCTGCTCCATTGTTTTCTATTTTTTTTTGTCGTTCGTTGCGCTGCTTCGGGCACTCTTTATGATGTCTTCACTGTTTGTTTGCACATACTTTTCTAGATCTGCTTTATCTCTCCGGACTCAGTCCTCTATGCTGATGATTATCTGTACTAATCAGCTGTATCTTTGGTTTCAGATGTTATAATGGTTGACATAAGTATTGTGATACTGGCAATTTTGAGGTATCATTTCAAACGGTAAACAGAAAAATGAAACAATATCTGACCGTACTACCGAAAACTGGTTTAAGTGTTTTATTGTTGGTGACCCGACCCTTGAAACAAAGTCCAGAAATGGAAAGTAGTTGTCGATAATGTGGGTTTACGTCGCCAGGTAGAAGAGAACCTGACTACCAGCACCCGAAACTTTCAAATAAAATTGGATGATTGAAAGAGACTATATGTGGATCACTTCATTACAAAAACATACAGGAGTTCTGAAGTTTATTAAAAAAACGGAAATACTCTCGATGCACTTCAATATTTCTGATTTCCAGTTCTTTTACAAAAGACCAACAGAATCGATTTTTGTGGGAATATCTTCTTAAACTTTAGATATCGTTTTGAAAGGGTCGAAATGAAATAAATTCACGTCGTCATGTTGAAGGCAATTTGATGAGACAGTTGATTACGATAAGACAATGAATTGTGCGCATGCGTGATCGAGCGAAGCTGAGTCGTTGAGACTGTTTAGCTGAGGCTGTAATTACACCTCTATAAAAGTAAAGTAATGAGTAGTGTCCTTTCAATGGTTACGGCATTAGTTGTCTTTGCCTGGATATCACATATCACAGGTGTCTCGGCTAGGTGTTTTCCAAAGTTTACGCTATGTGAAATAAACTGAGAGGTGACTAGCATCGAAAGAGGTCCCAATTATTTCACACGTTTAATTGCTATTTACCCATAGCTTGGAGCAGGTTGGGGTAGGAGAAAAGAAAAGTTTGAACTGAGATAATCTGCTAACTACTAGGCCTCTGGCACTTACTAACATCTTCACAGTAATGATAATTTGGTGAAACGTTTGCTAAAAGTGACGGTGTAGTTGACGTCTCACTTGGGGCCGGTCCGAGGCATAAGCGATAATGAACAACTGTTTAGGGTACCATGGCCAACAAGGGGTCAAAACAGGCGTTGGGGTCCTCAATCAAGTATTGTCCAATGAAGATGTTATGGGCCTCTTAATTGAATTCTGTCTTGGGCCCCAATGAGAGCTTTGACTGGCCAAGGTCTTATTTCTATTTCCATCAACACCACCACCACCATCATCATCAGCAGCAGCAGCAACAGCCTTTTAGTGTCTGTCGTTGGACATAGACACCCCCCCTCAAGATTCGCCCGATCTCTTTATGGAGGCTGTCGCGGAGCCATTAGTACCCTTTGAACTTGTCCACGAACGAATAAAAGTGAATTTCTGTGTTTGGAATTGCAGGATGTCCGAGTGGCTATCGGCACGGAAAATAAATTCGAAGAACCAAGTTCAAACCGAAACCGAGAAAGTTTGTATTTGCTTCACCCAAAAACCCTTCGGAAAGGTATGAATCTATCTCTCTCTCTCAGCTATTGGCAAAATTGCACAGGGTGATGTGAATGACCATTTCACATATTGCAAACCAGGGCCAAGACGGAGAAGCCCCAGATATGTGGTCCCTTGGTGAGGACAGCTAAAGTCATAGTCAGTGCAAGGGAAGTACTTACTTAATCTGTGTTTGCCAGTCACTTTCTCGTTTTGAAAAGCAGGTCATTTTTTTTTCCTATCAAAAAACTTCCCATCATCCAGGTTTGTGCTTGAAAGATCAAAGTAGATTTGCTCCCATGTCGGTGTTTTGAATACATATGTCAAGCTTGTTTGCTTAGAAACAGACAAGTGAGGTAAATCTTTTTCTTACCTGCGTATTTATAACACCTCCTATTCCCTTACTGGAGTTTCATGGAAAAAGTAGCGTCAGTGAGCCCTCTTCAGAGATGTCAAAATATGCATGTATCGTATGCTGAATTTCGCACGTGGCCAAATTCTAAGTTTTGAATACGTAATTTCAATTCAATCAAAAGTTTATTAAACCAAAATGAGGCTAGATGATAGTAATTTTTAATAAGAACTTATGTATTCAAAGGGAAATCGAACTTTATTTTACAAAGAGTAAATGAATTTCGTCGATTCGGCAATTCTGTGTAACATATGTATAATAATTAGGGGTTTTCGAGGTTGTCCCTACTAATAACTAAAAAATCTAAATAATGGTTTGGTTTAGTATTAGGATTAATTCAGCTAATGTATCGTGAGTTATGAGCATGGGAATTCATCATTTTACTCAAATCGGCAAGGTGGATTATCTGAAAAGTTCGAGAGTAGTCTTTTGTTTGAATCCAGTTAAAAATCTAGAATGCCGATCTTCAAAGCAAGAAGGCAGAGAAGCCCTCCCCAAATAATAATGCAAGACAATCTCCTTACTTCCGTATCGCCCCCCTTTTGCCTTGTGCCAGACATACGTATACTTAGTAAACATCGGTAAGAAATGATATTGTGTTGCTGACAAGCTGATATTCTCCCAGGCTACTAGACGTTTGTCTAGAGACAAGTGCTTCGTAAACTAGTAACTTATCCTCCCATGGGTGAATCAAATTACATTTAGGCGAATGAAATTGTTCACTGACATCTGGGAAAAAGGCTTCTCGGTAGCGATCACTGAACAGTGACTTCTCGGCGCACGACCAATCGGATAACTCAGCGCACTGAGATGCGCTCTGATATGCTTCTGTCTAGCGGTCGTGCGCTGTGAAGTCGGCGTTCGGATATCGCTGCCAGGAAGACTTACACCAGGATATGTATGATGGGTGAACAAATGGATTTACTCAAATGTTTATTTTTTTTCTTTTACTTAATAAATACATTGCCATTAAAGTAGTTAGAAAGCATTCATCATCATCATCATCATCATCTTCGTCATCACCATCATCATCATCATCATCATCTTCATCATCATCTTCATCATCATCATCATCATCAATCTTTGAACGTTCGTTGTTGGACATAGACCTTCCCCAGGATTCGCCACAATTTTCGATTATGGGTGTTGCAGAGCCAGTATTCTTCAAATTTGTCCAGTTCATCTCCATCTTGTATTTTATCGGCTTCAGTTTCGTATGTGATCTCTGGGGATCCATGCTGTGAGTCATGATATCCATTGGTTGTTTGTCATTCTTGGAACATGGCCTTCCCTTTGCCATTCAAGTTTTTTAATAGATTCTATGATGTCTCTGACTGCCGTTTTCTTCCTTATATACTGTGCTGTTTTAGTTACTTTTTAATAGTAGTGCAGCTAGAAATTAAATTCACTCTCTTTCCATTTTTCTAATTTTGGAGACGTGTCGTAGTAACATGCCAGGCATTGATGATTGGAAAATCAAGTGAAAAATAGATGTTATTGTAGAAATGTTGGTAAACGTACACAATATTGTTTATATGAATCCTTGTTTTCTAACTTTATGTAAACTAAAAAAATTATTAGAAATTTTCAAGGCTCATTTTTTTAAATATCATTCCTAATTTTCTCTACACCTTTTTTTTAGGGTGTTCAGAATATTGAATAAAATAAACACTTAGGAAATTAATTAATTTGCCTTTGGGTTATGGTACAAAATGAATTGATCATGAAATTGTACACAAGGGAGAAGAATGTGAAAATGATTTAAAAAAACACAAGGAAATTTAGTTGAGGGTGAATGGAATTAATTCGTTGTAAAGACTCGGGGTGGATAACACTGGAATGGTTTAAGAAGCACTGGTCTAGAAAAAAAAACCCACAAAAAACTCTGAAATGGCAGACATGTCCCCAGGCACAATAACTGAGTTTTTATTCAATGTGATGGAGAAACATTTTAAACGACAGTTGGTGCTTTGCTTCAAATAAAGACTTGCTTCACTTTAGCAAAAATCAATAAGTGTTGACCGTTACATCATAAGAAAGAATTTGTTTATTGGAAAAAGGGATTTATTGCCGATCGTTAAATCTGGGTTCCAATCGTATCTAAAAATAATTGAAGAATTATCTGTGTGTATGTGTGTGTGTGTGTGTGTGTGTGCATCAAGATAACTCAACAACTGGTCATTGTACAGAATTTATATTCACCACACACACACACACACACACACACACATACATATATATATATATATATATATATATATATATATATTTGCAGTGTCAAGTTTCAAGATGTTTGGAGCAGGGATTCTCTAGTAAGCTAGTAAAAATAGATTAAAATTACAGATTAGAAAATGCTTCTTTTACAACTGTGTGTCTAAATTTAGATATGAAATATCTAAATTGGCAATACATCTGAACTTAAATGTAAATAAATTTTGGCAACACAGACGGTCGTTAATCTATTCTACATGACCATCATAGCAGGAAACCCCCCACACTAACACACCATGAAGTCAGGTTCCGGCCAAACACGAGAACTGCCCAAGTCAAACTAAATACTCTCAGAGACTTATCTGTTTGTCTATGGAAATCTACTTTGGAAAATGGAAATGTTCATTTCAGTAAATTTCTGAGCTTTAGATTATTGAGTTTGGGACTTTTCCGTTTGGCCGACATGAAACTTAACCAAAGCCAGTTTGTTAATATTATGATGTATCAAAAGTATTCCCGTTTTTACGTACAAACTTATTTCATGTACACCTCTAAAGATTATCAACAACTCCAATATATATATATATATATATATATATATATATATATATATATATATATATATATATATATATATATATATATATATATATTGTGCCGTCCACAAACAGCTGTTTTGTTGTATTATAACTCTTCAATGTGGCTATAGACTATCCATTATCTCGTCCAGTACCACGACGTATGATTAAAACCTTCGCTTCAGACCACCAGAGTGCTCAATTCCTAAGTTGGAAGAGCATTGTATAAGCTTATAATGAATGAGTTACCTCACTTAGAGAGTGCTCAATCCCGAATAAGGGAGCGTTATATATATATATATATATATATATATATATATATATATATCATTTCCGATGATTATCAGCTGTATATTTTATTAGATGTGATAACAGTGGATACAAGTATTGAGAATCCAGCAATTTCGGGTTATTATATCTAATGAGGCTACAAAGCCTCAGAGGCTCCTCACAGAATTTGGGTGTAACAATATCTGCCCTGAGGCGGACCACCATCAGTCGTCGATTATGATGGTTTTGAACGTAAGGTAGATGAGAACGCAGCCACCAGCGACCGAACCCTTCAAGAAAAGCTAGGATAATTGAAGTATACCATAAGTAGAGCTTTAGATGCACCTAAAAAGCATAAAAGTCTGTGAAAAACGAAAATATTCTTAATACACCCTTTTAGTTCCAAATAAGATGTCATTTCCAGTCAGAAAATCTCTATTGATTATTTGAGGGTGCATTGATGGTTAATAATACTGGGGTCTAGATTTCTATGCTTGACTGACCGGGAAATCTTTGTCTTGTGTCTTGCATCCAATATCTATCCGGTCGAAATGTTCTATTTGTATACATAAATAACTAAAATCGATGGTTGCCCTGTCATTTATGAGAAAAAATCACTTATTCTTTGGAGCACTGAACCGCATTTGTGTTGGATTTGAGCCAAGAATTTGATTTATATTATACATGTACCAGCTTCCGCAACATAATTCCTTTATTTGATCAGCCTGTATCTGCACTAGTCTTCGATGTTTGGCTAATGGCGATCTCTTATGATGATTTCTATCAGAGTTGCTTACTACTGAATCAGAGATATCATGATATTCAGTCAGAGGTAAAGTTGGAGATTTAGGGGTCTGGGGGCTTGGCTCCCAATCATCTTATATTTAGTGCAATGGTTCCTAAACTGGGTCCACGGACCACTGTTAATAAGATGTTAGAGACGGTCTGTGAGCTTCCAAAAGCCTGGTTCTATGGACTTGTTTAGCAGGCAGTCCTTTTAAAAGCAATAATACACCTAGAATCTTGTGTGTCCAACACCCCCATAACATTTAGATATGAAATATGTTATTGCATAATGTTAGTAGAAATGCAGTAAGTTACCTATTATTCATAACTTTTGGGTTTCCTTCCAATCTCACCTTAAGCTACGAACCCTTTCAGCTACGTCTCCTCCTCCAATCTTCGATTTACTACCTACATTTCATTATGAAAAAGGCTGCTGACCCAACTTGCTTACATCGAAAACTATTTCCCTCTAACATAAAGCAATAAAATCCCCATTTGTCTTCACATATTCCATACAATTCTCTACTCCAACTAGGCATGAATTTTTCAGGCAAGTGGGTTTTCACTATTTCTCTCAAACCAACCTTCGCTTACTAAGTTCTGACAAAACCTGGCACGGTTGGGACGTTTGTAAGCTATTACGCTTTTTAATAAAGCATGGAGATGTGGTAAGTAGTCTCAAGTCTTTTTCCTCTCCCATTCTGTCAACATTCTGTCGGATCTATATCCCCCCTCTCTCTCCTTCTCTCTCTCTCTCTCTCTCTCTCTCTATATATATATATATATATATATATATATATATATATATGACAAGCTAACTGGACATCATTTTACAGCAAATATCCATCTAAGTCTCAATCTAATTGAATCTGGTTTGTGCTGAAGTAAAAAAAAAAAAAAAAAACAACAAAAAACAAAAACAATCTACAACCACAAAAAACAAGAAAAAAACCTACATATAAATCCAGTCATGATATAGTTTACAATCTCCTAATCTCGTAACAATATTACTGGAAAGCTGAGGCAGTGTGCGTTTCTTTTGTTATTTCGTATTTAACGTTCCTTGACTACTTGTCGCCAGGAATTTCCCCCATGTTATCAGACTCCAGTCAAGGAGGGTGAAGATAGTTGGGTTGGCGGTTTGAGCATTTCTCATTTCACCTCCTAACCTCTTTCTAATGTAATTTTTTTCTTTCTTTTCACCCCGATTCGATTTTGAAGTTCTATGGCAATGGAAGGATGACGGAGGGAGCAGGATTTTGATGTGACCTATAGCGTCTGGTCCACAGACTCACACGCATGTAGCATACGTATGATGGCCGTGAGAATTCTAAAAAAGAGAGACCAAGTTGGTATTGCATTTGTCTGAACTCTTGTGACAAATGACAATTTTATACATAACGATGAAGAGGAGAGACCCAGTTCAAGACCAACGATGTTGCAAACATAGTTTTTGACTGTATCCGTCAACATTTGTTTCTTTGATGAAACTATTTGTTTCCAAACAATGTAAAAGAAATGAATATAAAACGATTAGGAAATTATAAAGACTCTGAAAAGGATAAGGCCTTGTCTTCTCGAGACTTGCTACTTTTTCATTTGTATGCAAACGTGTATGGATCTGGGTTTCACTTACGGGCCATTACAATGTTGGAGAGACGTTTTAACCTCTTAAATTACGAACGCTTTTTCTTACACCTATTTTTTTCCCTAGAATTGATCCTCCCCCCCAATAGTATTATGTACTGTTACACAAAAAAGAAAAGTATTCGTTTTTTATTCGACCACTATCTCTTACCTTCCTTTCTTAAGAACGCTTTGAACCTTTTTGAGTTTTGCCTAGAAAAAAAGTTGTGGATTTATTGACCCGTCGACGTTCATTACAGATATAAAAAGACCATTAAAGATGGCAGCCAAATAAAGAACTCCTCCAAAATATAAAGAAAACTTGCGCTTAAGATGCAAATGTCCCATTATCTGCGAAAACAAACCGAGTTAGTAATGCTCTGATTCTATTAAAACGTTTTGCCTTACTCTAAGAATCGTTCAAGTAATCAAATTGTGAAGCATTGTCTCTATTCTCATCTGATAAACGAATCTCCCCTCATTGTTTTATTTCGTCAGAGTTACCGACATGACTTTTACCACTTTATCACTCTCCGTCTACAAAGTGGTTTCTTGTCAGCATTTATCTAAACTCCTGTGCCAAATCATGGCTATCTACTGAAAAATACTTTTTTTCCTTTTCCTCCTCTACAAAGTACTCTTCCAGTTAACTCATTCAGGCCTCGGTTTTCAAGGGTGACAAAGCAAAGGCAGGAGGGAAATAATGGATGGGAAGTCATATATTATTTTGAATGTTATAATATATGGGATTCATTTATGGTAAAGGTATACTGATATAATGATCACGTGATCTCACCATGTATTTAAATGGCCGCCATATTCACAATTTCATTAATGTGTGTCATCAAATTCTTGAAATATCATCAACTATCTGAAGCAATAGACTCTTCCAGTTGAAGGTAACAATCTGATTTAAAAAAAATATTTTCTACCAACCATTTTAAGCAATGGATTCTTCCAATGAGGATGTTTCTTTCCCTAGAAAAAATATCATCTTATAAAAATTCAAATATATCCTGGATTTTCTTTTACAGTATTAAACTAGTGTTTCACACAGAACTGAGTTCAAAGATGGCAACAAAATGAAGAACTCCTCTAAAATAAATAAAATAAAGTTGCATTTAGAAACACCGACGACCCATTATCTTCCAAAACAAACCGAGTCAGTAATCCACTGATTCTATGGAAATGTTTTACTTTTTCTCTACCAAAAGGTTTCGTCATTCACGTAATCAAATTGCCAAGTGTTGTCTCAGTTATAATCTTATAAATAAATCTTCCCTGATTGCTTTTATTTCATTATTGTTGCCGTGGTAACTTTTACCATCACGTTCCTCTCTGTTTCTGTTTTGTGTATTTTATCTGGTGAGCACGTTTTTCTTTTTGCTCATGCGCATTGGTTTACACCAAAGAGATTAAATCTCATTTAAAAGAGAGAGAGAGAAAAAAAAAGTTTCTTGTGAATGACAGAGAGCATTTCTGCTAAGTATAAAGGATTTCAACTCCCGATATAAATTCAAGTATCAAGTGACATCAGTCTATTTAGCCAGCTGCAGAAACCCATATTTCGTTCAATGAAAAGAAAAAAATTATCACACTGACGATAGATAGATAGACAGACAGACAGACAGATACACAGATAGATAAATAGGTAGATATCCCAACCTCTCATGAATGAATCATTGTAGCCTGCGCATGTACCATAACTAATTTTCTGAAACGTTATCTAAAAAATAGATCTTTTATCATAAAATTACCTATAAGAAATAGATCTTTCATCTAAAATTATCTAAAAAAACAAGATTTAAGTATTGCTTGTTCAGAATGACTTTTAAGATTAAAAAAGGCACTTGAAAAAACAAAAAAAAACGAAGAAAAAAAATCAAAGAAATGGATGGTAAATAGTGGTTTACTCAAATAAACTTTCAAGATAGTAGTCCAAACGTGTGACTAAGAGCGCTTGGTGACATACAAACATAGAGAATGGGATATGTATCCCACTTGGCTGGTTGGTCAGGTGGGCCATTTTGGGGGCTACGGTGATTCGATAGATAGTTAGATGAGCCCACAGAGCCAGAAAGAGACAAACAGAATGGGAGAAAGAGACGGGCAGATTGACAGAGATAGTCACTGCAATAGTTAAGTATTTCCTGAATGATCTAATCTTAGTTTAGTGCAAAGCTACAGTAGAGGGGGTACTCAATGGGGATCGATCTCTCCACTGAAAGGATTTGGCCTAAATGTTCACCTTGCCAACCATCATGATATGATAGGCACTACATTTATCCCTAGAGATAACACGCAAAGCCGAGGCCGGCGGATTACAAGATGGAGAGATGAACGAGACAAAATCAGAAAATACTGGCCCTGCGATGCCCACGATAGAGAAATGTGCCGGAGGATAAAAAGACTGATGGTGATGATGATGATTATTCATTTCATATTATAATTCATCAAATGTCCGAACGGCCTTCTGTATGCAGCAGCTAACTGCAATAACCACACTACATTACTCCGTGATAGTTTCTGTGTTTACTACTGGGACCCTGAAGCAGGTTTTTGGCAAATTAGTTTTTAAAAATCACCCCCAAATATGTTTTTAAGGTGGGGGATCATTTTACAATATGAATTCATCCAAAAGTGTTCACATTTTTTTTTGCGTACACTCTTTTTCTGGGAACGAAAGAAAGTCAATAAACAAACTCTAAAAGCCACATGAATCATTTAAAAAAACATCAAATTAAACACCATCATTTCATCTATTGTTTTATCAATTCTCTCTTTCTCTCTCTCTCTCTCTCTCTCTCTCTCTCTCTCTCTCTGCCTCTCTCATTTATTACTGCTATTAACTTCGCCTGATTGGGCGAATATTTAGTCTAGTGTAATAAATTCTCCCGATAGTCACCTATGGAGCTGAAACGTTGAACTTAACCAAGAAACTGACCTTCAAACTGAAAACCATGCCAAGTGCACTTGAAAGAATCATGCTGAACCTCAAATGTAGAGATCATAAGATAGTACAATATACCAGCAGAAAAAAAAAACTCGGGTCGAAGACATAATAGAATCCATTGGAAAACTTAAATGGCAATGGGCTGATGCTATTGCAAGAATGGCAGACAATCGATGGACATCATTACTCACAACAGTGAACCCCATCCCCACCCCAAGATGACATGCATAACCAAGGCAGGCAGAATACAAGACGGAGAGCTGAACTAGATTAATTCAGAAAGTATTGGTTCTGCGACGCCCATGATAGAATGCTTTGGTGCATCCTGCCGAAGAGCTATGTCCTACGACAGACGATAAAAAATGATGATGATGATGATGATGATGATGATGATTAAATTCAGCTCAGCAGGGCAAAATCTGTTGTGTAGAGACTTCGATCCTCATAAAATGATAGGGCAAACTGAAATGATTTTTTAGTAAGTATCTATTCATTTTATCTTATTTTATTTCATGTATTAGGTTTTCAATTTGGAAAAAAGCTGTGGTTTGACAGTTTCCATTAGCAAAAAGATGAGCGGAGTAAAAAAACGAAACTGCATTTAGGCGACAATTCCTTGAAGCGATGATAATTTTTTCAAAATTCTTTTATACGTCGTAAATTTTATTGTAAGGGAAATAAAACACTTTTTACATTATAGTGTTTTCATCTATTTTTTCTCCTTCTCTCCTTTGAAATCTTTTGTTCGCTTTTGATGCAAAAAAATATGTTAGATATTTAGCAGACAGGCTGTTATTAATGTTAATGGTGAAGGAGAAAAAATGACTTTATAATTAGATTAAGCTGTAGTGAAAACGATACTAGACATAAGAATAAATTTATTTCAGTTGTTATATTCACCCTCTCTCCCTCCTCTCTCTCTCTCAAACACAGTGACACATGCACGCGTACATATGCACACTCTCAGTAACACACATATTGATACACACAATGACTTAACAACGACTGATTTCACTGAATGCACTCACATAGAGATATGCACAAAACATAAGGATTTCTTCAAATGCAGTAGGATTGCAGTAGAGATGCAGATGGCCATAAGGTTAATAGCACGGAAAACGAGTTCAATCACCTGTCTGTCTGTCTGTCTGTCTGTCAGCCTACCTCTTTATCTTATCTCCCGTCCGATTATGTTAATTTTCTTGACAAATCTTTGTCTTTCTGCCGCTGGCGAAAGAGATTAACTATTAACATCCTGTCTCTGCCGACTCTCTCACGTTTTGCCTCTATCTTCTCATTCTCTCCCTTATCCTCTCTAATTTCGTTGCCAGTTCATGATTTCATTCAAAAGCTATACAAACAAGGATTAGTCTCAGAAACGAAAATCCGATTTTTCTCCCTTTCCCCTTCTTAAACTACTCTTAAACTACTCTCTCACCTCCCTCTCTTCTCTCTCTTCCTGTACTTTTAATAAACTATCTAAAGTTTCCCTTGAATTATTACTGAACGCGTAACATTCAAATGCAGGTTGGAATACACTGAACAAAATCAGTCATACTAGAGAAGTGCCTGTTTCAAAGGTGCGTGTTTGGGTGGAACTTTTTGGTGCGAGGGGCAGCCTGTCATAATTGTCATATAAAATGATTTCTTGTCCATCGTACAAAACAATGGCTTGGAAGCATTTCGATTACTCCTCTTCAATGTTGCCAATTTCGATAATTTACATCTGAATTTTAATAATTTCAAAGAGAAAATAATTGATAGAAAGTATAAAGAAAGGTCTTAATCTTAATTTTTTCTTCATTTTCATGAGATTTCTCGAGAACCGTAGATCTGAACAACTTCACACTTGACACTGCAGTGTCTTGTGAGTTGACTTATATACCTGGTAAATGTTAACTTCATACAATAAGCCAGTTGTTGAGTTACAAAGATACACACAGAAGGTAGAGATTTTTTTCAATAACAGGGGACGAGTCTGAAGATTAACAGCATGAAGGGTGGAATCGGAAAACTGAGTTCAAACCCTGATTAAGACAGTTTGTATTCTCTTGCACAATTCCCTTTGGAATATCATAATTCCTTTTATCCCCTTCCCACCAATTATGAGTGAATAACTGGTCAGACTGGGCCATCTAGCCATGGTCTCTCACGTTTTAGTATCCACACACAGAGAGCTCAACATAAACTCATTCAATAAGGACAACAAATTTTGTAGATAAATTGTTATTTACTTATAATTTTCCTCCTCCTCCTCTCTCTCTCTCTCTATTGACAACACACTCACACACACATACACACTTACATACGCACGCACACAATGACAAACAAAGTAATACTCGCACAGCTATACACAAATAGTGACATGTGTGTGCCCACACAAATACGCACAAATACCCCCCCCCATACATTCATGCATAAACACTCACATGCGCTCAAATACACTCATACAAAGGCACACGCACGCACTCACACACGTGCGCATAAGCGCCCTCGCATATACACACGTTCACACATAAGCATATACGCACTAGCATACACGGTGTCCGCCACTTTTTCCAAATGCGTACACAACCTCGCTGGTATGTTTATACAAAGTGATCGGATACCCGCCTACGAACAGGTTATCCCGCTCATTGAATAGAATCAGAATTTCATGTTTCTATGCTATCTAATAAATCAACAAATGATTGACTTAAATTCTTTTTCAATACGAAATATAAATATTGCGAGACAATAATATACCCATTGAATAGTGAACCTCAAAATGAAAAAAATAAAAGAAACATAGATTCTATTCTAAATCAACTCAGAATGAAATACAAATATTTTGTGAAAATAAATATAGATATTCATGAATAGAACCCGAATGTCTGTTCGAAAAAGCGTCCGTCAGCTAATCAATTATTTCAACAATAAAAAAAAAATAATTTTGACGGAGAGGTTTCGGACGAAAGTTTCTCCAACGAAACGTCCGGATGCAGTTGCATCACATATTAGCAGCAGACGACAAACAGAAACCAGAAAACGGAGTTTCGCAGTTTGTTTGATATGGTGACTTAGTTTTAGCTATATATACTTACAATTGCTCCATTATAATAATGAAGAATGCCAATCAGAACAAAAACAACAACAGAAGAACGGCGCATTAATTTGGCAGGAAACCAAAGCAGGTCGCCGCTGTTTACAGCGCCCAGTAAGATGTTTCTGAAAAAGCCACTTACTGCAATGAATTGCTTCCGGCAAAATGCATTTGGACTTCCGCTTAGTGAATAGATATGTTCCTCATGCGACTGCACATGCGTGCCTGAAATAGACAAACAAAAGGAATCGGTAAATGGAGAGGAAAATACATGGTTTCTTTTTTAATTGGTATTCTTTTTACTTCCCTATCTATCTATCTATCTATCTATCTATCTATCTATTTCAGTCTGTTCATATCTATCTATCTATCTATCTATCTATCTATCTATCTATCTATCTATCTATTTCAGTCTGTTCATATCTATCTATCTTTCTCAATCGGTTATCTATCTATCTATCTATCTATCTATCTATCTATCTATCTAGTTCAGTCTGTTCATATAGATCTATCTATCTCAGTTTATTGCTCGTTTCGTTTTTTTCGTGTCGATAGATTTTCTTCTTATATATCTATGCATTCACCTATATCAGTCTACTATGTGTCAGAGAGGATAGATGGCAGACACAAGAGAACTAAGAATATGATGTTTGGAAGGAGGGAAGATATAGTCATAGAATAGAATACAAAATGCCTTTTATGTGCATATATCTATCTTTTATTGGTTATATCGTTTTCGTGTAATGTTGCAAATGTATCTTTTATCTTCGGTATGATGTGAGTTTTTTTAGTATAAATCAGTTTGATACAAATTATGCATGACCTCTATCCCTAAAATCACTAAATCAACAAATGATTTGAGCAGTTGATGTATAATCACGAGGACATGATTCATTTTCCGGAATTTGCAAAAAAAAAAAATAAATAAATAAATTTTGTTCTTTATTAGATAAATACTGGATATTTTTTGAAAATCCAATGAGTAGTCGGTGATTCTTTTTAAATGTAAGTGTTTTTGCGATATTGGCGATTTTTCAAGTTAATTGCTACGGCAAGCGTTTTGTTTCATAATCATAATCATCATATTAGCCTCTGTTGTTGGACAAAGTCCTTCCCGAAGATTCACCAGACTTCTCTATCATGGGTATCGTGGAGCCAGTACTTTCTGAATCTATCTAGCTCGTCACGCCATCTCACTCTCTATCGGCCACAGTTTTGCGTATGATCTTTGGGGATCCACATTGTGAGTTGTGATGTCCAGGTGTTGCCTGCCATTCTTGCAATATTTCCAGCCCCTTGCCATTAGAGATTTTTACCCGTTTCTATGATGTCTCGGATATACTCTGCTGTCTTGTGATCTCTCCATGTGAGGTTGAGCAGGATTCTCTCATGTGCACTTTGAGGGTCAATCTCTTGGTTAGGTTATATGTTCTAGCTCCATAGGTGACTATCGGTAGGATACATTGGTTGTATTTCCTTCCTTTTTGGACAAATGGGATTCTCTTGTTCTCAACTGACGAGTTAGCTCTACCAAAACCTTGCCAACTCAGTGTGATTTTTCGGTTTCTTTCTTCTTCTTTTGATGGAAACTCGCAAAACTAGGTAGATGTAGTGGTTTACTTTCTCCAGCTACGCATTTCTGATTACGATCGTTGTGTCTTTGTCCCAAACGTTCGTTGTACATAACATTTGTCTCGCTAAAGTTCATCTGGAGGCCAACTTTCTTGCTTGATTCATTTCGTTTGTGCAACGTTTTTTCCGACAAAAAATACGATGGTCAAAAGTTATTTGCCAAGCCGAACACGAAATAACGTGCTCAACAACACTTTCCAGCAGTTTTCCGACAAAAATATCCTGTTCGTAAAATTTGCTGAAAAATATCACAAAATTAAAAAAGACAACAATAAATCCCAATATTTCACTAAAAAAAAAGACAAAAATATATTTGAATAATTGATTAACCTTCTTGTCGAGCAAAGCATAAAAATCACATACACTTTTATTTTTTGTAAAAAGAAAAAAAAACATGTTTATTTACATAGATTAGATTATTGGAAAGGTCATTTTTTTTCAATTGCCAAAAAATAAATCACACTGGGTACCAGTGGTCAGTGTGCAGACCTGCTCAGAGACAAGAATTCCGAGTGAAGCATAAAAAAATATCTGCAAATTGTTGACCCGTATACTTTACCCAATAAAAATCATTGTTTACTAATTAGAGGCAAAATACTCCCTCCTACGAAGATACAATTAGGAAGGAATCCATAAAATTAATTCAATACGAACATACAGTTAGACAAAACTCAAATTATACAAAAGATAAGTTATACATTACTGAACGAAAGGACTGTAGACAAAACTGATTTTTGTAAAAGTGAGATAGTCAAATCTTTTGTATAAAAGATGGGTTTTGGTAGATTCGTCTATATCACTATATAAATGCCTTTATATGTATATACCTATCTTCGATATATATAAATACCTTCATATGCATATATTTATCTTCTCAGGTATGGGAATAATGCAGAAGCCTTCAGTCATGTCTGTCACACATCCTGAATCTGCTTATTTACACACTAGGAAACAATTTGTGAAAAATTTTCAGTTAAAACTCGTCCCGCAGAATATATTTAGATATATCAAGGACTTGCCGCAAGTTTCAGGCAAATAGATTCTCCTCAGGAACATCTGCTTTGTGGAATAAATTCCTGGCAGTATGTTTCCCCAGTGAGTAAATCTCGATTTTTTTAGATCGAGTGTGAGCAAGTGCCTTACCCTATGTTATTTTTTTTATTCTCAAAAATGTCGTGTTTTAATGATTCAAACATCATAATTTTAACACCAATGGGTTTTTCTAACATTTTCCCAACTATTCTCGATTCTCAGGCATAAAAAACACCCTTCTTACTGGCTCTTTAATGTGAAGAGTGTCTGAAAGGCCTTAGGATGACGAAAAACAAACGAAAGAGCGCTTTTCCATTTCTCCCAACAAAGTTGGAAAATATATATCTTTTTACTAGTGTCTATCTGTCCTTCTGTCCACACGATGTCTCCGAAAGTTTTCAATGATATTTCAATGAAATTTATCGGAAGGCTGGGTCATGGGCTACAAAACAAGAGATTAACTTTTCGATGGATCACACATTTTGTTTTTGATTGAATACTTTTTAACTATTATGCCGGAAAAGATGTTAAAACGAATACTTGAAGGGCTAAATTTGAATTTCAAAGGAAGTTACTCAATATCTATATATTTGAAATTATTTTCCATGTATTTTTCTCCTTGATGTTCTATTCTTATTCTGTTTTCAGTTTGTGTTTAACGTTGGCATAGGTATGGGCTCTCTGAATGTTTTTTGTTTTTTGTCAACCTATGGTCCCATAGTAGCTTCAAATGAATCTATCTCACAATCACAGACATGCTATATAATGATAAAGGTTTACCCCACTTTTCGACAGCTTGCTTTGCACCACCTTTTCGCCTTTATGAAAGAAGGTATAAAGCGAAAATAATGCTCAGTGTTTGTTTTGAAGAGTGTCGCTATAGAATAAGCAGACAAACTCTTCTCTCACTTACACCACAGTCTCTTGAACATTCATCACCTTTGATCGACAGCAGTGAGTAAACACCATAGGTAATAATGAATAAGCTCTCCGTGGGACTTGAACTCACGTTCCTCTGTGCATATATTGTCGGTCTGAGGTAAGTTGTTTCTTCAGAATAACGAAATTGACCTCCATTCTGAACGTAACTATTTCAGCAACTGAATCAAATTTAAAAAACAAAACAAAACGTGTGTCCCCTACTCATTGAGTGGGTTGGTGTGCGTATTCAAAATTCATACAATGGACATTTAAGACTGAGAATGATAGAGAAAAAGAAAAAGAAAAAGAATTTTAGTGAAGATGAAAAAAAGTCATAAATTTAAATCAAAAAATTTGTTTAACGACACCACATAATTCAATCTAGCGTCAATAGCTTTCCACATTTTCGTTATTTCTCATCTTTCTCTAGCTATCTTCTCTTCCACTCTCTCTCTCTCTCTCTCTCTCTCTCTCTCTCTCTGTGTCTCTCTTTATCTATTCCTTTCTTTGTTTATTTCTTTCTTTCTCTCCTTTGTCTCTTCCTTCATTTCGTTGCTCAAGGATGTAGGAATTGAATCTGTCTTATTCTTTTCTCTTCTCTCAGTACCAATGATTTGATTTTTTTCACGTTTTAGTCTTAACCGGAAATTTTATCATTGTTGTTAGGTTGGGAAAATAAATTCAACTCAGTAAGAGTTTGACAACATTCAGATGAATGCAAATAATAGTGAAATACTAGCAGTGATCGTTTGCAGTACTTCAATGAGAAATACCAAATGAATCGGTAACAGTTCATTGGTATTTGTTATCATCATCATCATCATCATTATCATCAGAATTTTATCGTTCGTCCTTGAACATAGGCCTAGGATTCGCCATACCCCTTTGTCGTGGGCGTTGTGGAGCCAATATTTTCTGAATCTGTCTTGTTTGTCTCGCCCTCTCATTCTGCCAGCCTCGATTCTGCATATGGTCTCTAGGGATCTATGTTGTGAGTCATGATGTCCGTTGGTTGTCTGCTATTCTCGCAACATGACCAGTGCATTGCCATTTGTGTTTCTAATAAATTCTATGATGTTTCGGACTGTTTTTCCTGCAATATATCTTGCTCCCTCGTGTTAGATCCATGCGAGGTTAAGCATAATTCTTCCATGTGCACGTTACAAAAAAGAAGGGTATCTTCCCCATAGTCGCTTTTTGGAGCTGAAACATGGAACATAACAAAGAGACTGACCCTCAAACTAAAAACCATGCAACGTGTACATGAAAGAATCCTCTTCAACTTCACATGTAGAGATTACAAAAAACAGGTATATAGGAGTACAGACAGGATTCATAGACATTATAGACAACTACAAAAAAATCAAATGGCAATGGGCTGGCTATGTTGCAAGAATATCAGACAACTGATGAACATCCCGACAAGGTGGATCTGCAGAGATCATATGCAAAAATGCGAAAAATATGAGATGGCAACGCGGAATGGAGTTCAGAAAGCATTGGCTTCGCCGATGCCCATGATAGAGGACCCTGGCAAATCTTGGAGAAGGTCTATGCCAAAAGATGGATGCTAAAAAGCTGTTGCTTCTGATAATGATGAGGAAATATCAATCGTGCTGGTTTGCAATTGAACGCAAAACTCCATCGAAGTTTGAACTTGGCTCACTGATTCCATTTTCCTAATGCAATCTGTTACTGCTGCTGCTGTTGTTGTTGCTGCTACTTGAGATTCTGAATAATGTATTCATCCGAGATTTTACCCTAGTAATCTCTCTTGTATCTACTCCATTACCTGTTGCTGAAACATAAAAGCGATAAATTATCCCTCCTTATTTCGTGATCTCCTCCAGTTTTTGCAAATACAAAACCCACATCCCTCCATTATTTCTGGGGAAAAGGCCGGGTTTTCACATTTGATGGCACAACCTGAATATAAATATTTTTTCCCCCCATTTTCTTTCTCCATCTTTAAATATAAATTCTTGATGGGGATCTTTTTTTATGCAGGTTGCATATTCCTATAAAGTACTTCATCTCTGCTTGTTAGGTTGGAACTTCCGGGTAAAAGAAAAATATGAATATAGAAATTGCTTTGTTAATTTGTGTATGGATCGTTCTTCTTTTATATATATAATTATATATATATATATATATATATTATATATAATATATATATATATAGTATATATATATATATATAGTATATAATATAATATATATATATATATATATATATACTATATATATATATATATATATATATAATATATATATATATATATATATATATATATATATATATTATATATATATATATTATATATACTATATATATATATATATATATATAATATATATATATATATATATATATATATATATATATATATATTATATATATATATACTATATATATATATATATATATAT
>OY735215.1:43722515-43810015 GCA_963457665.1 Thysanoteuthis rhombus
TTGCATACAAAAGCCTGAAAGAAGTGCCGGTTCTTTTCTGTACACACTAATACACAAACATATACGGAACGGGCTTATCCCCGTAAAACAAAAGATATACATTTTTTCAAATGTTTGACCCTATTACAAAGTGAACAAAATAATGATTTTTAGGTCGAAAAAAACTTTCAAAATACTTAGAAAACGTGAAGATTACCCATATATATATATCGATAATCAAGAAAATATGTTATTAAAAACAAAAAGTAACTGTAATCTTAAACATTTATTTTATTAAAATATCACTTGATTTATAAGAAAATCTCACTAATTTTTTTTATAATTCATTAAATACAACTATTTACTATTTCATAAAAAAACATCTAAACTGCAATTTCTGATATCTAGGTGCAACCCATAACAATTAGATTCAGATCAAAAACATCTAAATTGGGAACACTGAGCTAGGGATGACACTCACGTTTCGATGTATCAGTAAGTGATAGTTGTAAAGATGCTGGTGCACATAAAAAAATGAGATGTGTTTTAAATTAGTCTATGATTTAAGAACATCTGCGTTGTCTTTATTATAAACTTTTCTTGCTAATGAGCTGGCGTAAAACGAAGAACCAATTACCATTGATTCATATTAGGAAAATTGTTGACCGTTCATAACGCTAAGAATGGGGATGATAGTACGTTAGGCTAAGTTGCTGGGGGCTAGGCAGGTAGGAGGTACTTGGATGTAGGAGAGAGAGAGAAAGAGAGTGAAAGGGTGTGTGCTGCATCTTTAACGACTCGTGCAAGTGAGCTAGGGGACACAGCGAATAGACCCAATGAAGGAATTCAAACTCTGGCCGGGACAGCTTACGTTCAATTCAGACTAATGCCCTTGTATGAGGCATGAATCCACTCCTCTTCCCAGATGAGGATATATAGAAGGGTAGTTAGAACACTTTAACCCTATAAAGCAGTAGGCCATGAGCGTTGGAACTAGCCCTGTAGTTCTCAATCTTTTACACGCCTTTCCACCCTTTTGTCAATAAAGTTACTTATTTCCTCCTTTCCATTTAAGTAAAAGGCATTAAAGTAAAGACGTTTACGATGATTGAATATTTTATCAAAGTTAATACTATCAATTAAACATATCAACAAAAAACTGAAACTATTAGTAATCGAATCCTCGAAACCCAACAAATGGCTCGATCAACAGACGAAGTAAGCTACGAATTCTTTCCTCTTTGGTTGTAAGTGTGCCTCGTGGGTGTGTTCGTGTGTTCAGGAGCCCCTGATCACACTTTGGGGGCCACAGCTTTGAGAATTTGCCTGAGGATACCACTAGGCACAGTTAAATGTTATTTTTGCTTTTTTTCCCCCCAAAAGCTTTTAGGGGTGCTTGTAGTCATTTTGGACCAATAATGCCCACATGTCATGCTGTTATTTTCCTTTTAGATAATGGTGATAAAACATTTGTTTCAAAAGGTATTTTGATATTATCTATCCTGGTATACGGGCGGGCAAGGGTGATTCATTCATTCATGGTACAAATTTTGTAATAATTTCAATAAAATACACCAATTAGTAAAATTCAGAACTTCTTGTTTGCACAGTTATTCACCATCTTGTATCGTACTAACCTCCAGCCAAAAACATTCATCACGATTTTGATTTTTACTTAATAGCCATGTTTCCCCTCTCCCCTAGACTACCTAATTTATTCCTGAGGGGAAATTATTCCCTGATTATGAACCATTGGACTATTACCTTGAGATCAGGTTCGAGAAATGGAGACAGAATCAGAAAAACGTCTTCAGGCTGTATGCTGAGTTGGGAGTGATCAATTGTGGAAATTAGAAAAAAGAATGACTATCAAACAATTACTTTTCCTTCGCCTTTTATCTGATGGTGATCCTCAGAAAGATCCAAATTTTCAACGACAAACAAAGAAACAGGTGTCAAAGCTGCCAGACTAAAAATAATCGACCAATATAGCATGAACTTACATTGTAAATTAACCCCATTCACCAAATTCTGATGAGGGGATTTTCAAAAACAATACAAACTGTTTACATGATAAAAAAAAAATGAGTAATAAATGTCTACATGTTTACACTGCTAGCCCATACACAGCCAGCCAGCCAGCGAGCGGGTGAGCCAGCCAGCCAACCAGTCAGAATCTCTTAAATACTGAATAATCCTATGTTGATTGTTTCAGTGAATGTTTTGGTTGACTTTTTATACAAATTCACAATAAAGATCGAACTTAATTAAAAAGTACACACCCGGTGTGGCTCAAACGTCCTACATAAGTGAACTTACCGTCCAACAAGCTACAATAAGCACTCTGGAATTTTATCAACTCAACTGAATCTGGCACATGGCTTGAAGTGCAGGGCACCCAAGGAGAATCAAACTGAACACTTATAGCAAACTAGTCTGGTAAACGAGCTCATCAACCACTCATCAAAAGTAAGCACTCTATTGCACTACATGAGAACAATAAAATTATCGATGCCTAAATTCGGCAGAGGGTCAAGTGGATTTAGGGAGATTGTGTTGTGTCAATATCGTACACTAACCACTGAATTGAGTGCATAAAGGTGTAGGAGAGAGAGAGAGAGAGAGAGAGGGGGAGAGAGAGAATGCACGAGATAAAAATATAGATCTGAAGAGAGCGGGGAAGCTGCATTGAGAAAGAGAGAAACGAAGAAAGAGATAGAAGGAAGAGAAGAAGAAGAAAGTGAAGGAGAAAGAAGGTCAAAATGAGCAAGCAGAAAACGAATGGTAAGACAATAGGAAACATCCAAGAACTCTCATCTACCAAATCCTTTGAAACCTTTCCTAATCCGAAAGTGAACATGAGAGATAGCGACCTGAACAACGAATTTCCAGTTGGCGTCTCGCGGGAAATCTTGATCTTGCAGGAATCTCTTTCTCATAACCATTTATTGACCGAGCATCTGTTCTGAGACAAACTCTGCGCTCTCATCATCAGGGAAATCAGAGCAGAGGCTTTCCCTGCAAATCCTATGTCTAAATTTCTTCCAAGCCGTTTAGCGGATGTATTTTTCTCTCCCCCTCCCCCTCTCTCTCTCTCTCTTAGATACTTGGGATTTTCTGATCCGGAATTCCAAAATAATTACTACTTCTGATCTTGATAATGATGATTGTATTTGAAGAGATTGGATTGCTTTTATCTTGATAGCATATTTTTTAAAAAAACGACGAAAGCAATGCGTCGTTTTCATTACCAACGAGAGTTGATAGCAGAGTACGTGCCGCACAGCTTAACATTTGCATTTTGCAATTCATTGTCAGTGAACACTATTCTGACTGGAAGTACCATCTCTAAATGGTACGTGATAATACCTGATGTTTATAATCAAAACCAGGTAATGATGAAGTGTAATGCAGTTGAAAGTAAAACACGGAGAAAAAATAAAATCATTTAACTGTCACTGAATTAAACTTATTCTACGATGAATCCACCATCCTTACGCCCATATCGGTGATTTCCGGTTTGAAATGAATTCTAAACATAGTATCATTACTAATTGTGGTAGTAATAGCAGGAGGAGAAGCTAGACAAAGTGAGAGTGGTTCATCTGAAATTCCCCTGATTAAAAGATACAATTCGCAAGTTCTAATTAAAGGAAGAGTACAATTTTTATCAATAATTTGTTCTGGAGTCTTTGTGTGTGGTTATTTCTTTTCATGAGCGGGTTTTAAATGAATATATGTGATATTTTTAGTTCTAAGCTCAAGTGAAACATTCGTGTCTAGCCGATCTTAGCCATTCTTGAAGACAGTTTTAACTATTAATAACAAACGATACATGATAACAGTAATAAACAAACGCTTGATTGATCATTTATTAATCAGAATGTTCACTTAAATGGGAGCGACCGGCCGACCAAAAAGCGTGTAATAGAGATGTTTGAACACATCTAAAAACCTTAGCATTGAGCCTGTGATCCTCTCATTCGTGTCTCATTCATGAGCAAAGATTTTATCACAAAAAAAAAGGGGAAATCTAACCCCATCGAATGGAAATTTAAATCCAGGCTGTCTATGATGTTCTATCTAGCTTATTCAGCTTGTTCAGCCGTAGGGAGGTGGAGTTGCCGGCTTGCCCTCGATTCCCGAAAAAAAAAAAAGGGATCTTTGAGCCTATCTTCAGCAACAGCCCAGGAGTCCTTGGTAAGAAGAGCTCCCGCCGGCGAAAAATCCTTGAGCCTATAGCAAACACTATTCGAAGTGGAATTAACCTTTTTCAAGCGCTGTTGCCCATTAACAAAAGCCATTACTTTCGTAAGCGTTGGGATAAAGCTTACCAGCGGCCAGAAACTCCTCCCCAGGCCTACTAGCAACGGCAAAAGATTGAAAGTCAAGCCTATAAAGTGGTTGAAGTTTCCAGAAATTATTAGCATAACGACGCAAATGCCAGACATGCAGCGGATCCAGAAGCCTCCTAGGTGATTGTTCTCCTGGGACCCACCTTTTCCTATGGAGACTCGCATTTAAGAGGCCAATCAAAGGAACTGATGGAAGAATGCCGAAGTAACGGGTAGCAAGCGAAGTGGTATAGATAGGGATGTGGGTCAATTATTATCATTATCATCAGCAGCAGTTGGACTAAACCTCACCCGAGAATCGCCAGACCTTTCAATCAGACGGAGGCTCTATATTCTCCACCTTTGTAGCACGTCACACGATTTTGTATTCTGCCAGCTACGATTTTGCATATAATCTGTGGGATCCACGTGACGTCCAGTGTTTTTTTTTGGGGGGGGGGCATTCTTGCAATATGACCAGCCCATTGCCATTTGAGTTTCCTAATGGCCTCCTGTTTTTCTCTCTAGTATATTGTGCTGGATTGTGATCTCTCCATGTGATGCCGAGCATGATTTTCTCATTTGCACATTGCATGCTTCTCAGCTTGAGGATTAATTTTCTGGTTAGGTTTCACGTTTCAGCCCAATAGGTGACTATCAGGAGGATGCATTGGTTGGCCCAAAAATAAATGAGGGCAACGATTTTGAAGCCGCTTGCAGACCACCAGGGAGAGGGATGTGGGTTACCCAACAGTAGAAGTGTCACATAGGTGAGACTTGCACGAGACGAGAGTTTTTCTCTCCGTATACCCAACTGCCCCTCACCCACTTTTTCTCCCCCCTCTCTCTCTCTCTTTCTGTTGCAATCGGCACACAAATAATACTCTTCCGAATCTAGAAATGGAACGTATTCTAGAAAGAAAAGTGCCCTTGGTTTATTCTGTGGTTTTCGTCAATTCGAATTTCTCCACTAGGCATTAACAAAGTTCGACCAACTACATATTAGCAACCGATAGGCAAATAACCAGCACTAGTCGATAATCGTTTGTTACATCTGAGACGTATTCACAAAACCCTACAACACAACGAATCAAGATGCGATCAGCATCTTATCTACACTGCAACATCCTGTCGATAGTCCCACAACACTCGCGCAACATTACTGGTGAATCATTCACCAGTTTAGGAAACACTGCGTAACGCTGTCCTCAAGCTTTAAAAGTGCATAACGTTTAACGTAACAGCGAAAGAAAATACTCGACAAGTTTACAAAATAAACTGAATATTATGGGAAAAAAAAGAAAGAATAAAACTGAGGAAAAAAAAAAGACGACATCGTAATGAACTCCACGGCAATGCTAAAAACATCTTCCAAATATTTTGGCTAACAAGGGACAAACAGAAATAACCCACACAACGTTGCTTTTCAGCGAAACAATAATAATCTCTTTGGGATTTCTTATTATTCCGAAGGAACTGATTTCAGCTCAGAAAAAAATGATAATAACAAGGAAGAAAGGAAGGACGCGTTCAGCTCCTAACAAAGCAGAAAAATTATAGAAGGGAGACAATCTTTTTACAACAGAAATATCGTACATTTAGCGTTTTTTCCTTATCATTAAATAGCGTGAAGTTTTGCTTTTCTTACCATCTAAATCTATCGATAAAAGGGTGATATCTTCTGGGAAATATCTTAAAGTGCTTTCCTCTGGTTCTGTATAGATGTCTTTTTTTTATTTTCATAAATATATACTTCCTTACTTACTATCTTTATTTTTCTGTTCGATGTTCGATAATACCAAATAAATTCTATTATTAACCTAAGATTATTTGTGGGCTTGTTTGTTTGTTATTAAATTCTTTCTTTAATTCCTTCAATCTCTCTTATCCTCATTCTCTTTGTTCTTCCTTACCACCACCCTTTTCTTTCTTTTTTCCGTTATTTCCTTCTTCCCTCCATATCAACCAAAATTATTTCGTCCCTTCCTTCCTCTATGTTATTTTTCCTTCTCCCTTTTCATCCACACCATTTTTCATTCATTAGTTATTTTCCTATTTTTGCCTTCGTTCTTTTGTTCTTCTCTCCTTTGTTTACCCCCTTCCTTCATTCCCCTTCCTTTATTCCATCGTCCGTTGATTCTCACCCTCCTTCCCCTCTTCTATTCCCTTGCTCCCTTACTCCCTTCCTTCCCATTTCCTTTCTTCAGTCCTTTCTCCCTCCCTTCTTTCCTTCCTTCCTAGTTCCACATATTTCTCCCTTTCAATTATTTCATTCATATTAAATCCGAGATAAAAAAATCATTTTAAATTACAGTATCATCATCGTCATCATTATCATCATTATCATCATCATCATCATCATTATCATTATCATCATCATCATCACCATGTTCTTCCTTCATGGTCGAAAAATGATCATTGCTACTGTCCCAACAGCAAAATCGGAAGTCTTGAGCTAGACTATGATTATAATGCAGGAGAATTGCTTTACATCAGGCAGGGTTCGAACTCGACTCTCTGAATCCATTTTTTATGCCGTTAACAGTTAGGCTACCTACATCCGCACTAAAGTGCAAAAGTAATGGTTGTTGGAATGACTGAGGTTTGAAATCATGTTTAGTGTGAGAAGATGCCTCAGATTATAACACATATTTTATCCCTCTGGAAAAAAAAACTGGATAAGAGAACGGAAAAATAATACGAAAACGTAAAAATTCAAGGACAAGAAAAGAAATATCCCTCCCATCAACATAAGGAAAAGTAGAAATGAAAATTAAAAATATGCTGGTGAAATAAAAATAACTGAAGCAATTTTCTTAAATTCTCATTTTTTAAGAAAATTATCTTCAAGAAGACCCGATATTTCGCCTTTAAATCTTATTTAACCTTGTGCACACTTAAGTTGATAATAAAACAGAATCTGTAAGAAAGAAAAAAACAATTTTAAAAATCAAGAAGAGGAAATAAAAAAAGGCTTCTGATTGCAGAATAAGACGAATGTAAAGATATAAAATATGATTGAAAACCCGAGGAGAATAAGCCATTGTCAGTCGTAGTGATTTCTGCCTCTCCGCAAATCACTCCGGGAAGGGAGGAAGGGGGAGGTGAAGAATTGAATGGAGTGAATTGATAAGCGAATATGGCTGCAAACATCTCAGTTGCGAATCAGTGAATCAAGTTCAATGTCAAGCAAGAATAGAAGGTAAAAAAAACGAACTCTATAATAACAGTGAGAATGAAATGAATGGGCGTATGTAAATAGACATAAAATAAAAGACTGAAAATATACAAAATTAAATCCGAGTGCAACAAGAGAAAACAAACCAAAAACCCCACGTCTATTAATAAACGATGCACTGGAGCTGGGGATGGGAACAGTTTTCTTGAAGGATTTGTGAAGTTTCAATAGAACATACTTTTTTTGACACAATTACTTGAAGCTTTAGTCACAGTTCTCTTGTTTCTTTTCATTTTGTGTTTGTTATGTTTTTTCTTATGGAGATTGATACACGGCGAACGAAATTGAGTATAATCTTGAAAGTTCTTTTCAGTAATAAAATACGTACAACAGGTCCGGTTAGTCACTCAATAAAAAACCAACGTCTTTTGGAAACATGCTTTGCTGAGGGTGATCAATTACAAATGTTTAAGTTACTTCTCTCGCCTTTTGTTAGATGGTGATCTCTAAATAAGTTACTTCTCTCTTTTTTGTTGTTTCCCCTGAAAAATAGGCTTTTAGTGAAGGGAGGGGATCAATTTACAATGTAAAGTTTATACCAGTTTGGTCACTGAGTTTTACCCTTAAGTGCACACTCTTATCACTTTAAGATTTTGATTATTTAGTGATCACCGTTCAACAAAAGAAAGATAAGAAAATTATTCGTGGATTGATTAATCCTGTCAACTACAAGTCACGGACCCAGTATAAACACATTATCTCTCCTGTATACTTTCTTGTAAAAGCCAGTATTCACCGGTGAAACACTGAAATCAATTGAAGCAATTCATTCGTACAACAACTCGTCTTCCAAAATTGTCATTACATTCTTATATTTTCTGATAAACCACAATCCACACAGATACACTGTTCACACATATCTATCGAACAATCTAAAAGCCTGTGTGGTGGCCGTGAAAGTTGCGTATCAGTCTCACGCACCTACCACTGCGTGTCTATCCATGTATTTAAATGTTAATTTTCAACCCAAATGAGTTGTTTTGAGTACTTCGACAAACTTGATCTGTGTATATACTAAGTTCTACGGTGCAGCCCAACCAAATTCAAAATGCATACTCAATTGACATAGTGGAAGATTTTTTAGAAAGTTATCTTTTGAACTCCACTCCCAATATATTTTAGGGGTTAGATTTACAATGAAATTGTAATGGACATATATTTTTAGAAAGTTCTCTAATGACGTAAAGTGATGATGAAAAGAATACTAAAATGATTTTTTTTTCTAAATCAATTCTCGAAAGTGTGACGTCAAGAAGCTTTCATATCTTAAGATGTTTCACCTCTGAAAAGTATCTAATCATTCCTAATCAATTAGAATATTGCCCCGAGCTTTTATATTTGCGGCCAAAACGACTGCAATTTTTAGATGATACGATCATAAACAGCACTGTTACATTCCATTATATATATGTTGAAAATACAAAAAACGCTCATGCACCCGTTTAAGCGCCCCACCCAAATATCTTTCCTTTATGGCCACCTCTTTTTATTCCTCTTTTTACACCCTCTACCCTGAAAGAAAATTCAGAAGTGTTTTTTTAGATACACATTTCATTTGTTTCACCAAGGTATAAAGAAGTTTGTAGTTCATTCATTATATTTTTACAGCATTTACAGGGCAATTGATAGGCTAAAGAAGCTGTGATTAGATATTGACCTCTCACCTGGCAAAACTATATAAAGAGAAAGGATTTCCTGGAAAAAAAACTTGACTGTTTGAATTCACACGGAGTCTAAGCTATAACACCGAACATTCACACAGCAAAATCGCCAGTTTGAATTTCCCTTTACTTTTGGTTGGACTTGCTTTTTTTGCATGAATTTGCTAGGAAGCTGAACATTCATACTACAAACCAGCGAAGAAATCACCAGGACAGACTGGGCTCCTTAATTTGGTAAGGCAATTACAATGCTGCTAATTAAAAATGAAGTAATGAGACATGAGGTAGTGTCCTTCTCTTACTCTTAGAATATTTTATTTAGATAGGTATTCAGCTAGTTTATCTATCTATCTAAAGAAATGACGGCCTGAATTAAGTCTTGATAAACTTGAAAATTTAAAAAAACTTAACGGAAGTAAACATTAGTGATATTTATCTATGAAAAAGCCGGATATCAAATCAACACGTTTCATTGTATAATTGCACGGCTTCATATCTGTTTTGTTCGATTCCTGTTATAAACTAAAACTTTTGATGGATCGGTCCTTGTGAAATAAATTAACACATCTGATAAAAACCATTATAGCGTTGTAATAAAATGTGAGGGGTTGTTGTGACATAACAGTGAGGAATATGTCATAGAATTGCTGGACGTTTGAAGCTGAAATAAAAGAAAAACAAGTGTAAGTAATTGAAAAATGTTTTATGTTGAGTTGAGATTTGAAAAACAAAAACAAAACAAAATTTGGATAATTGAAATATTGAAAATATATTACCTAATAGCTTAGGTTCATGATCCTTAATGCTGATTCATACAAAAATAATCCTGTCATTTTTTACGAATATCTGCTAGTAATAAAAATGAAGAGAGTAATTGCTTTTTCTAAAAGAAAATTTCACAATCCCGACTTACACTCATTTTTTTCCATTTTTTGTTTAAATTCTTGACGATTTAGACTTTAGTTTTCCAAACCTTAGTGTGAATAGCGGAATGATGTTTCCGCAAGATTGCATCTTCATAAAAGCAGCAATGCTCGCAGACAATTCTGGTGCAAAAATCTGGGACTATTTAGACTAATACAACTCTAAATGGTCGGTTGTTTCGAGCGAAGTAGGGTAGGGGTGGAGAGAGTGTGAGAGGAATTGCCGAAATGGAGTGGTGAGGTTAGCATGCAAAACAAAGGAGGGAGAATGTAAACGTGGCATTCAAATGAGTTTCATATGCTTTTAATGTCTATCTATCTATCTATCTATCTATCTATCTATCTATCTATCAGAATGATTTGGGACGTATTTTACTATTGATTTCTCTGGCTGCTCTTTCTCTCCACTTTTCATTCTCTTCTCTTTCTGTTCTCTCTTCCCTGTCTGTCTGTCTATCTATCTATTTATATATATATATCTCTCTCTCTCTTTATATATATATATATATATATATATATATATATATATATATATATATATGATAATCAGCCATCCAAGTCCACAGCTAGACGGCTAGACAAAAGTCTTTCCCATTTCCTTCCCTGATCACCATGATTGCGCTAACCTCTACTAAGTCTTACCGGTAAACCAGTCTACCCCATCTATCCATCTTGTGCCTGGTCTATTGCATTTACTGTCCCATGGCCTGAAATCAGTTACTTTTTTGTCATCTCGGTTGGGTAAGTGTCCAGCCACACGTTTGTTAAATTCTATGTTTCCCCATGCATCTATTGTATTCTCTACGCTTTATGGATAAGGACAAGATGCTCTTCAATATGTTTCTATTCATATCCAATTCTTTCTCCAACTTTATTCCCTAACCTAGACGAACGTATTCGCCACCCCCCTCTAGAACTTCGCCCTTCATTCTTATGGGTGTTTTGACTTTGTTTTTGAAATTCACCTTTCTCTTTATTCTGTTCATCATTAGGCCTACATTATTTTACTCTCTATTTAGATTAGACAACGTTTTGTAATTCTTCCGATGCTTCTGACGACATGAAAACGTCATTGGCGAATCTCAAATGGTTTGAATTTTCTCCGTCAACATTTACCTCAATTCTCTCCCAGTCAGTTTTCTAAAAGAGTCTTTCGGGGCTAGTATAAATAGTTTAATGATATTGTCTCCCTTTCCAATTTTCATTCAATTTGCTCTTTCATTCAGTGTACTTATTATAGAGACTTATTCCCATTAACACCCAGTTCACAAATTGATTTGTTTTACCCAGTCAAATACTTTCTCTTAATCTACAATAGCCTAAGGAAGTGTGTTATGTATTCTAATGATTTGTGAATATTTTTGTGAATAGTTTATATGAGTTTGGTACATATATCGTAATAGCGTATCAGAATACATAAGAACATACACACAGATATGAATCAGAACACACATAGATATGAATAAGCAAAGCAGGTTTCGAGTAAAAATTATCAAATTAGTTTCCACAACCACTTTCAAAGTTCTCTGCCACAGCCATGATTCGTACAGAAAATCTTAAATAAAAATGGATACCAATCGCAGTAATATGATTACTCGATAATCAAAGTCTGGTAGACAGGGGCGTAGATTGAGTTTTGGGGTGATGGGAGACTTGGCTCCTTGATAACAACTCCCCAACATCTCGCAGTTCCCCACCTGGGGGTCATGGGCCCCTGACAAGCCCCCCAAAATTGGGGACCGTTGACAGACCTTTCAAAAGTCTAGGATATGAAAAGAGCATTAACAAAGTCAATGACGTAGTGAGAGATTTGAGGCCCGTCGGGTGTGATTCCTTGGGGGGCCCCCTTCCAATATTTAGTAAGAATTCTTGTGTTAGTAGAACTGATGTAGTTGAACCATTTTCACGAAGCTTGTGGACTCCGCCTCGATTTGGGGCTTGGGTGATATTAAATTGTCCCAGCCCCCTACTTAACTACGTCCCCTTTGGTAGATAAATTATGGGGAAAAAATTCAATGGATGAATGACGATCATAAACTTCGAATACAAGTTTCTCTAATATTTGAATGTTGAACGTTCATAAAATAACTTCTTGGGTGGAGGTAGGTACAAGAGACTAGAGAGAGAGAGAGAGAAAGACAGCGAGAGAGAGAGAGAGAGAGAATGAGTCATCATCATCATCATCATCATCAGTCTTTTAAATTCCGACATTGGACATAGACTTTCCACAGGATTCGCCACATTTCTCTATCGTGGGCGTCGCAGAGTCAGTATTTTCTAAATTTTCAAGTTCATCTCTCCATCTTGTATTCTGTCGGCCTCGGTTTCTCATGTGATCGCTGGGGATCCATGTTGTGAATCGTGATGTCTGTAATTCTCTGTAATTCTTGCAACATGGCCTGCCCATTGCAATTTAAGATTTCTAATAGATATTATGATGTCTCTGACTAATGGAATTGCAGTTGGCACTCCGTAAAAACTGCAATACGTGCATCCTTCTAGCCTGTAATTCACAGAACAGTTGTAGACAAAGAGGCCCAGCTACTCGATACACATTCTTTATATCATAAAATATATTTTATATGAATTCGTTGCATCTCTCCAAAAATCAGCATTAGCTATTTGGGATATTTATCTTGTATTTGCTTCTTAGTTATGAATAAATACTCTCTACTATAACGATGGGCTCACCTCAATTTTCTCAAACTCAGACATAGCCTACTGCAAAAGGTTTGGACTCAGAGATGATATTTACGATCCTCAAGGATCGCAACCTGGGTGCACAGCCTGGTCACCTGGCAACTGGAATCCTACAAAGTTGTTCCAAATAATTTCACACCATCTGCAGAACAGTTCAATGAAAATTTATCTGATACAAGTCCCATAACAGAAGTTGTTAAGATTGCCGAAATTATTTCAAGACATGCATGATATTGGGTAAGAACCAGCCTCGTAATTACTTTTCTTGAACAGTACCTCACTTTTTATCATGAGCTTGTTTTATGGCGCAGCGCATTTCAAAGATATAGTACAACCCAGATGGATATAGGCCTGTCAATAAAGTGGTTTTGGCACTGGGACGATCATAGTATCATGCCACGTCCTCTGTTCGTCCAAAGTCTAGGTGTCAGGTAGACCACTAGATATCCATATTATACTGACACGAAGGCATGGTTCAGTGAGTCCGGACATGCCTACTTTTGGAGATCTCGATAAGAACCCTGCCGTTGCCATAACACATCACTTCCTCGACCAGGCACAAGACCTCACCATATATGTGCATACAACCATAACTGATCACTACGAATATACTGGTCGGGAAAAAAAAAAGATTATCCTCTCCTTCTTCAAGTACTCACAACATAGAATTATTACTCTTGCACCTGGAAAGAACTTCAATTACAACTATCATTAATAAGAGATACACATCGCCAAGCCAGAAATTCCTCCATGCATAGAATTAGGATGGTATCTGGCTGATGGAAATGTGGTTCAGTTTCCATCTTCACCCCAGCCTGGTGTCGACAAATAAGACGATCAGGATGTTTTAAAGGCTGCCAGAATTGCTCCTGTGAAAAGAAGGCAGTTCAATCCTACATAGGATACAGAGCAATGCCACACTTGAGAGCAGCGACAGCAGCAGTGACTCATAAAATATCTACAATATATATATATATATATATATATATATATATACATATATATATATATATATATATATATATATATATATATATATATATATATATATATTCAAAATTTTTACCAAAACAGTTACGATGGATATCAAAATACGAAGGAACGTTGGGCATTCTGTTTTAATATTAGTCAAATGTCTAGACTGGCAATCCCGTTTTCTTGTTCAGGACAAATTAATGTTATTTTGTGCTCAACTTCTGTTGATCCTGTTTCATATTTACAAAGGGAAAATATCAACCTGTTGGCAATAACAGAGAAGATAAGAGTCTGAACTAGTAAACAAGTGGAAGTGTTTTGCCGTTAGGAATTTTGTTTCTTTAATAATCGAAATAGGCCATTTTTCATAAGAGCAGAGATAACGATTTGCACAGATAACAGATACGTAATAATTTGACAGGAAATGCTTACATTCTCAACCACCAGATAGGTTTAACACGGTCTATTTTGAACGAAAATAAAGAATATCCTCAATTAATCCTTTGATGTGGTGACAATTTATATTTCCTTCTGCCTGTAGATTCCCAGTGTCTAGTTGATCAGGATGTGCACATAGATTATGACCCGAGAAGCTCCTAGATATGATCCCTAGAGCACAATCTTTAAAGCATACCATATCCGTGAAAATTCAGATTAGTATAGGATTCAGGCGCAATCTGTGATAGCATTACAACCATTATTTATATTGAGACAATTCAGAACTCGATGAATGGTATCGAGTCATATTCAGAGTGGCTTGCGGAAATTGGAGGAGCAATCGACATTTTGTGAGTAATTCATCTATCCCTTTGAGAAGAGGTAATTAAGTGTTGGGTAACAAAAACGACAAACCACTTCTTCTAACCATTTATGCCTTTACACAGAAAAAGATACTGAAAATGAATTGAAGTGTGAGATGAAGTTACACACACACACACACACACATATATATATATATATATATATATATATATATATATATATATATATATATATATATATATATATATATATATATATATGCGTACATAATACTTAATATATATATATTATTTTCCATAATTAATTTAGTTGACGAAAGACTAAGTGCATTATCCGGACTTATTGTCGACTAGGAGAGGAAATTAATTTCTCTTCCACAGCTGAGAACACTATATATATATATATATATATATATATATATATATAATTACTCGTATCGATTATGTCTGGTTCCAACTGTGAAAGTAATTTCTTTTCCCCCTGAATAATTTCCTCAACACGTCAAACAAATGCTAGCCACCAAAAAACTACGTGACTCCTAAAACTGCAACCTAAAGTTATCCAATTCATCTATTGCAGTGTTACCAAACTTTTCCACTCTATGGCTCCTGTGACTTTAAGTGTGATGTGTCTTGGCTCAGGGGGTTCAAATCTGGCAAACTTCCACCCTAGCCATCCATAATTTAAAATCACAAATTCATTTTCTTTCAAAAGTAAAACATCTGCAGGATTCAAAAATTCAATTTATTACAATCTTTCGTTATATCATTAGAAACCGTACACCAAACACTGTCGTTAAAACTGTCAAAATAGTTTCTTCCAGTTTCAAAGTCGTTCCAGCTGGCTACGTAAGTATGTATCACGCCTACGGACTGCACCAATAGAGCTATAGGGCTAGAAATTTAAATATATGATCCTTATTATATTATTATTATATCCACAGAAAACTTTTTTTTATTCTTTTGTGGGGGTTCAATTTGCGATGTACGTTTATGCTAAACTGGTCAACTTTTATGCAAAGTTGAATTTTAAAAATTCAGACTTTTTTATAGTAATTTTTTCCCAACAAAGTCGAACGAAGTAACTTATTCACTGATCACCTGTTTTTCTAATTTTCCATTGATCACCCTCAACATGGCATGCCGCTAAAAGACGTCGTTCACATGACGTTTTGCATTGGGTAACTGATTAATGTTATCTCTGCCAGCTGTTCTCAACTTTTTTTAGTTCAGGCACACTTTCCGCCATGTTTGAGAATGCCAATCCTTCTTTCCATCATAGTCAGACTCAAAAGGTGCATTGTAGAATTCTTTCTTTGAACATTTCACGAACACTAGACATGAGAATCAAATTCTCTGGGTGCAAATCGAGAATGATATGGCCAGATCCCTTACGAGAAATAGGAACAAGAATTTGACAATCTCTGGAAAGCGTGTTGGGTCCACCAGTTGGTCATGGCCAACTGGATTTGAATCCCCGATCTTTTGTTCATTTCATTGCACTGTATTAAACCATTTTTGAATCGTTGATTATGTTCATATATTGAAAGGCCTCGTTAAACATAATCAACCCTTAGAACAGACATATATCCCAATTAGTATGTTTAACTATATATCTATTTCGTTGTATGTTTTGTTCGGGTCCTGTTATAAACCACCACTTTTATTTGATAGGTCTACAAAAAATACATTGACAGAACGAGAAATCAATTAAAAGTTTGAATTAAATGAGTGTTTTGACATGACAATGATGAATACGTTGCAAAAAGAATGGTGTTTTGAAAATGAATTAAAGAAAAAGAGAGTAGGAGTTTAAACGTTTAAAAAATGTCAGATTTGTCAAATTTCTCCAATTTTTTCTAATAAAATAACATTTAACTTTTTGTTATGAAATAAGTCGTATTTTTGATAAAATAAATTTCTTCCTATGTCTGTTTTTCATACAGCCCTATATCAATGATATTTTTTCTTTCATTACATTTTTTCTTAACACTTTATGTCCAATTACCCTCTGAAACTGCTTTGGTAAGACATAACATAAGCTTGAAATTATCTAATAGAATAGTTTTAGGCTTCTTAGAGCTGATAATACATGAATAACACCAACATGAGTGAAGTTAATAAATTGCGACGATCATAACGTTCTCCAACCCTATATAAACTTCCAATGCATTGTTGACCTGAACTCTTGCTATGTATTTAAAAAAATGTAATGTTGAGTGGATCTCCTATTCATCCGTTTCGAACAACATCACCTAATCAATGGCTAAGAAGAAGAAAGACGTGAGAAAATGCTCTTGACGTTTGGCTTAGGTCAGACAAAATAATGTAGTTGAGTTCTGGGGGCAGAACTGTATATTGGAACTTCGATATGTCCTTTAGTACAATAATTAGACACTATCTTTTGTCAGATGTTGAATATAGAATAGCATGATGAAAGGGTTATGAAAACAAGATAAATGAAAGACCTAGGTGTCTGTGCACTGTATAATGAAATATTCTCGGAGGCTCTGCTCAAAAATGCATAATGGTGATCAATTATATGACAGTGACCGTATCTCATTATGGGAAATAAATCATTATATTCTGTGCTGTAAGCTGAAAGCTTTGTGACTCGTCTAGACATCGACGTTTAGAGTAAATTAAATAGTACCAGTCTTTTAAATCGCCCAATAAGTGATTTGACCATCCACTGTAATATTCACCCCTGTCAACCAAGTTGAAAAGAAATATGTGCTTGATGAGAGCAGGACAGCCTAAGTCGATACATTTGTACCAAATTCGGTACTTTCCAGAACCATTGATACATTTGGTACCATGCCCGTAATATGTAATAAGTTCCACATTTTTTCATAAAATATTCTTCTTTTCATTGTATTTTTCCGTTAATGTATTGTTAGTATCCCTATCTTGTTCGTTAAATTTCTACTGTTATGTTGGTACGTACTGGCAAAGTTAAGATGATAGATAAGTCTATCAACGAGATTATGAAGTGTGAGATGAAAAATATATATATATGGAAGGTGAAGGAAATCAATATCTACCAGAAGTGGTATTTCTTGTATTAATCTTAATTAAGATTTCAATAAATGTGATACAGTAATGACTTGTTACAATTATCGCAATGTGTGATACGTAGGTAACGATTGAGCGTCGGATAACTGAGCAGCGACAACTGAGCTCAGACTATTGAGCAGAAAATAATTGGGCGTGTATTCTATTGGCCAACCGTGTCACATATAATCATATACTATAGATTTGGTCTGTTTTTGTGATCTGTGATATTGCCATGACTGATGAATTTCTTTTGGCAGCCCTGGTGACAGCTCATTATTCCTCTCTTGAATTTATCTCCGTGTTTAATTGGATGCGAAGAAAAAAAAACTTCTTTATCTTTTTTGTCTTATCTCAATTGAAATTTCTCTCATTCCTTCTTTTCATGAAATTAAAATCCAATCCCTTCTTCGTCTTTTCTTTCTGTCTTTTTTGACTTTTTTCTTTTTCTTCAAATCTAATTGAACTTTTTGCATGTGCAACCAATCCGCTGAGGACCAAGATAAAATGATCAAAATCGAAAATGCAGAGATAAAGGAAGTAGACCACTACACCGACCTAGGATAACGAATCTCCATGAAATCCTCAAAGAAAGAGGAAATCAAGCTCGACCTTCAAGAACAAGGAAATACCATTAGTTTTAAAAAGAAGAGTTTACAACCAACGTATACTTCCGATAGCTACACATGGAGTTGGCATATGAAATCTCACCAAAAGATTTGCTCTCAAACTGAGGACTATGCAAGAAGGACAAAAAGGAATTACGCTT
Source organism: Thysanoteuthis rhombus (assembly GCA_963457665.1). Taxonomy (NCBI): domain Eukaryota; kingdom Metazoa; phylum Mollusca; class Cephalopoda; order Oegopsida; family Thysanoteuthidae; genus Thysanoteuthis; species Thysanoteuthis major. Next base: position 43,740,910 of record OY735215.1, read on the forward strand.
AACATAACATGGAGGGATTTCAAAACCGCAGAGTATATTAAAAACAAACAGGTATCACGGATATCATAGAAACCATAAGAAAACTAAAATAGCAACGGAATGGTCATATGTATTGCAAGTGTCAAACAACCACTGAACATCATGACTCATAAAATGGATCCCCAGATGTTATATGCAAAAAAAACAACAAAAAATAAGGTGGCGTAACAAACTACATAAGTTCAGAAAGTATTGCTTTTGCGACGGCCACGAACGAAAGATATGGTGAATTCTGAGGAGGGCCTATTATCCAATGACGAAAGTTAAAAGGATGATGATGATGATGATGATGATGGACTTTTTCTTTTTATTTCTCTCTTTTTTCCTTTCTTTATTTTTGATTGAACCTTTCCTCCATTTTTCTTTCTTTTGTCCTTATTCTATTCTCTTTCCTATTTGAAAGATCTTTCCTGCTTTTTTTCCCTTGATTTTTCTTCCTTAATTGCAAGAGCTATCATCTTTTTATTTTTTCTTTCTTTCTGGATTTTTGAAAATTCTTAATTGGACTTTCTTTTTTCCTATCATTTTTCTCCCTTTCCCTCTCATTTGAACTTCGCAAATTGCATCAGCTTCCTTTCTTTCGTTCTTTTTGTTTTCCTTTCTGTCAACAATTTCCACCGTGCTAGTCATGAAAATCTTTCATCCCTTGTCCTAACTGCTGGAAGTCATGTCTTCTCAAGAGTCTCTTTTGATTTGTTCAATGCCACGTACAATTTAGACAAGTATGTAAATGCCCAAAGCCTGGAGACTCTTGCCAGCAGCCATGGCTGTCAAGTACCCATGACATCATCGGGATAATTTTTCATCATCAATATCGCCATCTTCTTCCCCTATTTATCTAGGCGGACGAATGTGACACAAGATCGGTTTACCATGGGGACCCGCACGCGAGACATGCAGGCTGTGCAAAAATAGCTGTAGTCACCGCAACAAGAGTCACGAAGTACCAACTCTCCCCTTCTAGAGTGATGGAGAAGTATTACCCCGCATACACTACCACTACCCCCTAGAGAGACTTGGCGAAATGACAAATCTTGGACCAAGCAATACCAAGCCTCAGAAATTCTCATTGGCCACGGTATTGCCTCAGGGCCATCTCCTTTCTTTTCTTTACATTCTTGCTGTTTCTAGACCCCCTCTCTCTCTTTCTCTCTCTCTCTTTGTCTCTGTCTCTGTCTCTCCCTCTCTCTCTTTCTCGTCGTTGTCTTCTTTGTTTATTCTTTCATCTTGGCTTTCTTCTTTGTTGGCTCCTTCTTCCTTAATGCACAGGCCTTCTTACTTCCTAAATGATCAGAAACTGTCAATCAAAACGGTCAGGATTTTTTTTTTTACTTCTTTTCGTCCGACAGGCTGGTTGGCTGGTTGGATATATAGGTATCACGTGTACAGGCTGCTTTTATGGAGCTAGGGATTTGAAAAAATAAACATATAATATAAATCTAATAATGTCAAGAAAAGTGTTCGTTCCATGAAAATGGAAAAGGTTCATTTTGAATGTAAGTTCATGCTAAATTGATTCCTTAGTTTGTGTCACGCTCGCTAGTTGAAAATTCAGACTTTTTTCAGTGACCACTGCCCACCAAAAGGCAAAAGAAGTAACTTATCCATCGATCTCCTCTTTTCCAATTTTTCAATTCCTCCTCCTCACACACATACTACATGTTACCAAAAGATAGTCATGTGACGCTTACCAATCCTGTGCATTGTTCTAATCTTTTAAATGAACCATACGTACATTTGGCTTGATCATAAATTACGTTAAGATCATAAATGGTTGAAATGAACTACATCCATTTATTAATTAGTAAATGACACAAAACTTTAAACTTGCTAATTTAATAGTTTTATAGGGAATTATGCAGGGCTTATTGTAAATAAATATTGTTTTTAATAGTCTGTTGCATCATCATTAACGTTAATTACTTAGAAAACCCGATCTCATGCCCTTTGAATTTAACGATAGAGGAATTTATCAAGCTCACCATTCCAGGATGCTTATATGGCCAGTTTTGAGTTCCTACATATGATTACATTGCCCCCAACCTTCAAATTTTAAAAGGGTTTCCTTTTGTAATGATGGGTCATAACCGGGGACCATTTTGGCTATCATTTTGGCCATCAAGGTTCAATTTATACTCATCTTTGATGGAGACCCTGCGCCACATCTCCACCCATTTTAGATGATGTTTTGAGAATGGTAGTTTTTATTGTTAGCGGATCATTCCCAGATCTTGATGCTGCGTTTTTCAGGCCTGAATCATGGCTTCTCAATTCTTTTATGGTCTCTTTGTGAACTTGAACCCCTGCATCTGCCTTCGGACTGATTTAGGATTTGCTGCACTGCCCTGATAATTTCCCACTTGTCATGATTGGATATTTAGAGTCTAATATCCTTCTTATTGAATCCATAAATTTCTGGATCACACAGATAATTTTGTACACAATCTTATTTCGATTAATTCACCCAGCAATTACAAGTTCTGTGTAATATCTACAAAGACACATTATGTAGCCATTTTGATATGGGCCATTTTTGTGACCATTTGATAATCTTATAGGTTACTTCAAAAATTCAAATCTAACGTTAACACTGAAAAATTTACATCTACACTTACCAGGCAATTAAATCTACCCAATGCCCATTTTCTATCTAGAAAAATGGCCCATACCCGATTGACTTCGTCTTTGCAAAGATAGCCCACATTCTGATAATCTCTGATATCAAAGGACATCAATCCTTTCATTTCCAAGACTTTGTTCTATTTCCCATACTCTGGAAGCTTGACATCGTTTCTAACAACATCAATGATTACGTTACGTTAAAATTACACAACTTGAGGCCACTGCCCAACTCTTTGACTGCTGAACAGTGTTTGCAAATTACCAACCCAGACAATCACAAAACGTAACAAACTTATTCCAGTCAAGTGATGGAACAATACAAAATTTTTTGCAGTGCACTCATATGTAATCATATACATACTCTTAGAGATAGTTACAAATGAAAACAGAATAGAGAAAAACAGTCGAAGAAAGAGAAAAAAGAAAGAGGCAGAATGTTAGAAAAAGAGCCATATTGTCTGAGAAAGGGAGAGATATAAACAAATAGAGAGGGCGGGTGTCTGCAAATAGATGAATTGAAAGAGGAGAAGACCACGGTAAGATAGGTTTGGTATTCGTGATGGTGCAGTCGTCATTTTTAGTCAATAGACAATATATGAAACTCCATGGAAACTAGCAACCCTGGTCTTCAAGAGGCGGTAGATATTAACCATATTGAAACCATCAACCAAAACTGTCCACCTCAGTTTCAGCTGGCTGGCTGGCTGGCTGGCTGGCTACGTACCCATCATGCGCACAGACTGCACCGATCGAGCTAAAGGGCTAAAAACATTTTTTTTCAAAAATTACCCTCTGAATTGATATTTAGTGGTAGGCTGGATTTTCAAAGTAAATTGATGCAAAATCGGTCTCTTAGTTTCCGGTAGCATTAATGCTTGAAAAAGTAGTGACTATTGCTCAACAAAGAAGTGAAAGAAGTAACGTTCATTGATCACACATTTTTCAAATCTTTAATTGATCACCCCAAAAACAGCATGTTGCCTGAAGACATTGATCATGTGACAGTTTTTATTTCCTGATTAACCAGACTAGTTTGTCACCAGAGTTACGCTATCACTCACCCGGTTTCCGACCGTATCTCTTCTATAGTAATACTTCAATTAGCGCTCTAGATGAGTTCCTAAAGAATACAGCGCTAAACGAAGTAGCGGTAGATAGGGTCATTATAATACAGCATAAATAGCATATTCAGAACACCTCTCTTTTCATTGCTGCTGCTCTGACAGTCAGGCTTTCTCATTATTTTCATATGATGTCGCTGTTGAGGTTCAACAAGACAGAATCGATTAGTGCTGTATAGTTGGTGAAATATCATCAAGTGTCGATATACATAGCGACATGATAAATTATAGTATATGTGCACATGTCTTTTTTTATACGGCATGGCATATCGAGAGAAAAATGTACAGAACACATTTTCGGGGACTTTCCATGATGATATTTAACCATTATTTATTTCAGAAATTCATAACTACTAAACTTATCACAAAAAGTGCATTGTAGTGAATAAGCGCTAGACGGGGTAAGTGCTAAATGGGGTATTGCCGCACTGTCACCTTCCCTCTCATAGTAACATCATCATAATCGACAGACGATGCAGTAGAAGAAGTATCAATGCAGTTGTAGTTGTGATGCTGCTAAGGAAAATTTATAGCAATATTATCGCAGTACTGAATCAACGGAACCATGAATAATCGAGACTGTTGTAATATGGTAACATGCATATATTAGGTTAGCGTAAGAGCAATTGCAGTTTTTGTTATTTTGATATTCATTTTTTAAATTGTTTTGGATTAAACTGTTATTCAACAATGTTCACGTAATACATCGTTTTAAAACGTGATGTTGCTCTGTTTATTTAAGGCGAGTGTTCTTCTAATCAGTATTTATTCTGGTTTATTTGAGGCTGTCAAATAGAAGATGGAAAAAGGCCAATTCAGACAAGTCTGTTGCATCAGTCCAAAATGGGACGTCAACGAACAGCTCGGCATTGGTTTTAAAAAATTCGAAAAGTAAACGAGACCCTTGAAGACGAGGGAATCCTTTTGTGATTGAAGAAATTCAATTGAAGGTAAATATTGAAGCCCATGCAAAACAACTCAAGAGGGAACTCACGTCGAAAATTCAACACTTGTTCGTCATTTTCAGTATATTGGAAAAGCAAAAAAAAAACCAACTTTAAATTTGGTGGGAATGACCCTGAATGAGAAGCAAAGAGAGGTTCAGATGTTGTGTGCAGATTTTGAAGGGTTTTATTTCGATCAATAACTTTTATTCCAAGCTGAGATATACCGCATTAAAACAGATAGTGAATAATTGCAATTATTTTTGCACAAATGTAATATATATATATATATATATATATATATATATATATATATATATATATATATATATATATATATATATGCGTGTGTGCGTGCACACGCTCGTGTGTGCGTGCACATGCTCGTGTGTGTGTGTGTGTATTTGGATAAATAAATAAAAAAGCTATACTTAGAGGCATACTCCTGATTTTCAATCCATACTGCTTATTAACAATCAAAAAATGAAGCTCTCGGAACTGTGATAAAAAGTTTTGAAATCGAGGCGAAAGAAATACCATTGAATATCAATGATAATTGATGTTTCAGAAATCCAAATGATATACATTACAAATAGTCATTTAAAAACCAAGATGGCCGTACATTTGTTAATAAGCAGCTTCTCTATGCGACGGCTACACTAAATGTTGCCAATTTAGCGCTTTCTCGCTAAATTCAGTGCATTTCTTTGTTCAAGCTGCACAAAAAAAGCATCAAATTAGCACTGGCGAGTTTGAGTATTTCGGCCATTTTCACGTGTTTTTAACAATTTTTAGCATCTTTTGGATCATTTTAGCCGTTTTGGGGGCTATTTTTGAAAAGTTTACCGCTTTTTTATATTTTTTGAGTTGACAACACTGGCTACAGCGGAAAACTACAAGAAACTGTGAACGAAAACTGACATCAAAACTGGTTTCTTCAGTTTTCAAGTCGGTCTTGCTGGCTATGTATGTAGGCGTGTACAGGCTGCACCAATGTACTATTGCGTCAATGACTTTATCATAAGACAACAGTATATTGGAGGAAAAACAGGAGTCTAAAATATCATAGAGACCATTAGAAAGCTCAAATGGTGATGGGCTGGACATGTTTCAAGAATGTCGGACAACTTTTTGGCATCATGAATCACAGAATTGATCCCCAGAGATCATATACGAACTTGAGACCGACAAGAAGTACTGGTTCCGTGGTGGCAATGAGAGAGAGGTTTGGTGAATCTTGAAGATGGTCTATGTCCAACAACGAATGTTGGAAGGCTCAAGATGAAATAAGTTTTTAGGTATCAGTCCATGACAAATTGGTCCATAGTTTGTGTTCACTATCTTTTTTTTTAGAGATAACTGCCCAACAAAAGGCTAGAAAAGTAATTTCCTCATTGATAACCTCTTCTTCCAATGTTTTAATTGTTCCCCCTTAACATGACATGATGCTAAAAAAACGTAGGTCACGTAAACGTTTTCTATTGAGTGACCTGTTTCTCTTCTGTTTTCTGTGACGCTGACCAATGTTCCCTATGATTCTTTCAGTTAGTAAGCGCAAAAATCTTATGTTTTGCAAATTTCTTTCCAGTTACTAAAACCACGAGGGTGCTTGATTTTGCTATACGGTAATATCCGACCCTTGAAAGTTTCTACGTTGATTTGTTTTGTATCGAATCGTTTCTCTTTCTTTTTCTTACTCTCTCTCTCTCTCTCTCTCTCTATCTATCTATCTATCTATATATATATATATATATATATACACACACACACACACACACACACACACACATATATATATATATATATATATATATATGCAAATTTTAACTGTACATTGATCTCATTGGTCAATTTACCTTCCTATTACGACGTTATAATGAAAATGACATTAGAGAAAGTATTACACTTCTTGTTTAATCACACTTTAAAATAGATAACTTTACGGGTTTATGCCAATATATATATATATATATATATATATATATATATATATATATATATATATATATATATATATATATATATATATGTACATATACATATATATATATACATACATATATATATGTGTGTGTGTGTGTGTGTGTGTAATTGCTGGAATTTGACACTCAGAAGAATTGAATTGAATTGTATCGCTTCTTCGGAACATGCCAACCTCCGGCAACTCAGCCAAACATACCATCTTTTGGGGTGGTTGGAAACGCTAAAAGACTTTCATCGTATCAATCAAACGTATCCGCTTCCCTGCCATTTGGGCTCAGGAAGTGTTTTTTAAAGAAACGCTCGACTTTCAGTGAGTGTGAGAAACCCGTACAAGAATTGACTAGTATGTTCCATGACTTCTGATTGGACAGTCTTGCTTCCAATTGTCATATTAGGTTTTTTGAGATGAAAATGGAGCTATACCCCAATTACCGAAAACTCTTTTAGCACTCTTTCTCAAATAGTTTTCTTGATAAATTTACTTATGTTAAATTTTAAAAGTAATGAGTGAAGGATAAAGTTAGTATCACAGACAGTTTCCAATATAACTGTATATTATACACTTTGGTTAATGTACCATGTGTATGAGAATAAACACATGTATACATACAATAATCTATCAAGTAGGGACGTATATTGAGGCCGATATTTCACCAGCTCCCTAGGATTCACCACGCCTCTCTATCATGTCTAGTTCGTCTCGCATCGTGTATTCTGCCAGGCCTCAGTTATAAATGTGATCTCTGGGGATCCATGTTGTGAGTTGTGAGGTCCATCGGTTACCTGCCATTCTCGCAACATAACCAGCCCATTGCCATTCGATTTTTCTCATGGATTCCGTGATATTTCGGTCTCCTGTTTTTTTTTTTTTGTTGATAAATTGTTATACATAATGATCTCTCTATGTGTGGTGGAGCATTATTCTTTCATGTGAACGTTGCATGCTCAATGCATCCGATTGATAGTCACCTATGGAGCTGAAATATGGAACTTGTCTGAGAGACAGGTCCTCGCCAGATGTGATACGCAGAACTAATCCATTCAATCTTGTTGAGGCTTAAGACTGACACTCTGCATAGCACTATTTCGTTTGGTGCTGCATTTCTTGGAATGTATCAAGTGCACTAATCGATGTATTACGGTACCTGAACAAATTCTATGTATGAAACATGTATGAATCTATCGTAATGATTTACAAAGGTCGATCTTCGGTTGAACTATTTTTTTTTTGAAAGCTTTTAACTTTACCCAGTGCCTTAAACGGTTCTAGTGGGCCAAAAATAGTCTGTATATGTGTACAAAAACCCATGAATAGTTTCCCAGATTTTTACGAAATTCAGGGAACTGCGTAATCTGATCTTAAAAATGTAAAGGATATTTTGAAGTCATATTTCAGATTATTTTCTGAATCTGGATTTTTCTTTTTGAAAAGGTGAGTTGACAATTGTAGCCCTGAAAGTACCCTAGAACCGGCAATACACATGTAATACTTGTTAGTGATTTAATCTAAGTTAATGTTACATTTTAAATGAGATAGATGAGCTCGGTTCTCTCGAACATGTAACTCTATTCTAGGTACAGCTTCAAAGAGACACATTCCCATGTCATTCTCAATTGATAGTCTGGCACGAAACTTTGCATAAAGTATAATAAATTTGGTATTGACTCCATCGTAAAATGTTGTATACGAAACCATCTTGTGTATATAATTGTACATGAGTATAGGAATCTCGTTTGCTGAGGTTTTATCCGTTCTAACCTGGAGGGATTGATCTTCGATTTGTCATTATCAGAATCTTTCCCGGGGTCTCATAATGACGTCATAGAACTGTTTAACTTTGAGTGCAATTAATTCCGTTGGGAATCTAATTCGTTGTTTCCGTTTCCCTCCAAGACATGATTCCATTAGCTTCAATGCAAATGTCCTCATCCGGAAAAGAAATGACCACATCATCGTTATTACAAACAGTAGCAGCAGCAGCAGCAGCCGCATTTAAGGCTTCATTATCATCACCATTATCATCATCATATTCATCATTGTCTCCAATAAAAGCCTCGTCATAAGATCTGCTAACTGGCGGAGGTTGTTACGTATTTCCCACTCGTGCCAGTGGTCATTGTTTGCAGTCAGATTTCGAATGCTGATCTTCAAGACATAATAATGCCCTCAACTTGGAAAATTGGAGCAACAAAATCTAGCTTATCCAAGTCCATCCATCAGTCTATTAGAAACCATCAAACAAAATGTCACTAAAACAGTCAACAGGCTTATCCACTTTTTAAGTTGTTATGACTGGCTGGTTATGTGTGTAAAATGCGTATAGGCCATGCTGATGAAGCCAGGGGGCTAAATATTGGACCATTTACTCCTCTTTATATCTAGAAAAAAGGTTTCAATTTTCAACCCCTCTCCTTAAATATGCCCATAATAGGGAGCGACTTGTAATGTAAGTTTATGCTAAATTTCTCCTTCAGATTGCGTTTAATTGCATACATTCGTTTTTTGAAAATTCATACATTTTTTAGAATCTATCTATCTAGCTAGCTAGCTAGGCCTATTCATATGTTTCTATGTCATAATTTATTTACATCTCTCTCACTCTCTCACTCTGACACACACACACTTTTTTTCTGTGCACGCATTACCTATTTCACTTCTTCCATTTTTTCAGGCTTTTTCATTTTTACACTTTTTTTGCAATCACAATTCGTTTCGTTTATTGTTCCTGCCTTGACAGGCTCGTCTTCTCTTCGGCATTTCCTTTTTATCTCCATATATATATCCGAAATGGATATCTTACTACTCTTCCAACCCATCATTTCTCTCCTTTCCCAATTGATTGAAGGATAGATAGATAGATCTGATCAATGATTTATAGATAGATCTGGAGTGATTAGATCTGAAGAGTATGTAATGGATGACCGTAGATAGATAGATAGATAGATAGATAGATAGATAGATAGATAGATAGATAGATGGATGGATAAATCTGAACAGATTGAGGTAGACAGATTGATAGATAAATCTAAAAAAACTGGGATAGGTCGATATATAGATCTAAACAGACAAATATATAGATAGATCTGAATAGACTGCGAAATAGATAGACAGATCAGTAGATAGATAGATAGATAGATCTGATCAGATTTTGGTGGATAGATTGATAGATTGACGGACATGAATAGACTGTGAGATAGATAGGCAGGTCTGAAGAGTCATAGATAGATAGAAAACCTCATCTCATTGTGTATTCATGACGCATTCACCTCATTTTCTAAGGTCTGAAATATAAGCCTGTTTTAAATGACTTCATTTTCTCTCTCCTAAAACCTGCATTCAACTGACGCCATACGCACTTGTTTCTGTATCTTCTGTCTCATCCAACTGAAGACACGCCCAGTCACGACTTCAGGAGTTTTTTTTTCCTCAGATTCTTTATATTTTGCTTCGAATATTCTCAACACATTTTTTCACATTTCTTCCAACAATTTTCCCGCACGATTTAAGCTTCGGGGTTTTTTTGTGCAGAAATCCAAGAACAGTGGCCATTTTTGTTATTAAACATAAAACAATTACTACTGCAGGTATTCACTAGGGATGGAGGTGTGGGTGGCCTAATGTTTAACACCACAGAGAATGGAATCGGTGTACCGACTTCAAACTCCAGATGGGGCAGTTCGAGTTCACTTTGGATTAATGCCATTAGGAAAGACATGAATCTATTTTTTCCTTTCAAACTCTCAGCTATGAGCAAATAGCAGGACAGACCAGGCTCGTTAGCTATGGTTGACAATCATTCTTGGAGACAGACTTCCGAACCAGGAAGTGGGGCCCTTTATAAAGCTTGCCAACTTCCGGAAGTTCGCCTTACTTCCCTTTTGGATTATATTATCAAAGCCGGAGGGGTATTCTTTCTCAAGATCTTGATACATTGCACCTAGGCTTGCACCATGGAGACGTCACTTCTATGTCGTTCAATTGTCTACTGAGACACAAGGAGGCGTCTCCTTCTTCCGAAAGGTATTAAGTAAATCTAAGCTGAATATGACGCATGTCGAACTCACTAAACTAGTAGTGGCTTGCGAGATTGTTAAACATTGATCATGTAGATATCTACTTGGCTTAGTCTGGCACAAGGCCACAATATTGAAGTTCTTAGGATTGAATGCAATACAATAAAATGACCCGGTAAACTAGATCAACTATCGCTCTATGGTGGGTATTCAAAATAGATATTTACAAAGCCTAGCCTAGTCTTACAAAAGGTGATAGTGGTTGGGTCAAACAAGGAGGATATGACTCATGATACAAGTGATTGTCCGTGAGACTAGATGGCAAATATTGCACTAATTCTGATAACAGGCTCGATATCTACTATATGAAGCCTAGTTAGGCAGAAGGGTACAATATTGAGACACCAAATGTGCACCGAACACACGGCTTGCGAACACTATTCTCTCTAATGTAGTGCAATTTATGGTGCTTTTCAAAATATTTGACACAAAATCTGCGCAAGATAAGAACAGAAAGACCTGCATTATATTCGACTTTATCACTGTCATCATCAGACTCAAAGTGCCAGTCATTGGACATAGATCTTCCCAAAGATTCTTCAGATCTTACTACCATGCGCGTCGTGGAGTCAATAATTTCTGAACTCATGTCTCACTATCCTATACTTTGTCGACCAAAGTTCTTCATATGATCTCTGGGGATCCTCGTTGTGAGTCGTGATGTCAAGCAGTCGTCTACAATTATCGCAGCCTGAACAGCCCTTCGTCATTTAGTTATTCTAATGGAATCTATGATCTCATTTCAGCACCATAGGTGACAATCTGGAGGATGCATTCATTGTATAACTTTCTTCTCAGGACTAATTTCCTTGTTTTTGATGGTTCAGCTTGCTCTAACGGAAGCTTAAAAACCTGGAGTAATCCTTAATGAATCAACATTTTCTCAAAAAGAACCCAGTAAGTTGTCTACAGAATTTGAAATAGATCTTCGTTGATTTTACAATATCAACACTGTTCGTTGCACATCCTGGTCAGATATTGATTATAATAGGTTCTGGAAACTAGTAATATGGAAGACCAGGTCCGGGGGAAGTAAATACACGGTAATGTTTCAATCAGTATACATAGAATATACAAAGAATCTGGATCTGGACACCAAGGAATAAATAAATATCATATTCTAGGGTATCCCCTATTTCTACCACTGAGTACAAACCAGCACAAGGAATTAGAGATATACAAACGTATTCGAAAAAGAGGCTACTTTTAGTTAAGAGATTACTTTCATCAATTTTGGTCAGATACTATATAGAAGCGATCATGTGAAAAATGTCTTTTGGTAGCATGACATGATGGAGTAACAAAACAATTAAAAAAGAATTGCTCAATGAATATGTTACTGTTGGGCAACAATCACTAAGAGAGTCTGAATTTGACAGAAAAACTTGGATGCTTGGGAACGATTTAGCAGAAACTCACAAGTTGTAAATTGAACCTTCATTGAAACCCAAAGTGGGTGGGAATTTATCAAAAAAAAATTTTGTGGACAAAATAAAGAGTAAATGTTGAAAATGTCAGCCCTCTAGCTCCTTTGGTGTGGTCTGTACGCGTGATACTTACATGGCCGGTCAGCCGGACAAAATTAAAAACTGAAGTAACCTATTTTGGCAGTTCTGGTGACAGTATTATTTGACAGTCTACAATAAGTATAATCACGATATATCCTTATTCTAGATAACTAACCTCCCTTTTGTGCACACCTCAGATTCTTTGGTGTCGTTGTTGCAAAGTATGTGTGCAAACGCACACGCACACAGCTTGGAGGGGACAATGTTCAAGGCACTTGCAATAATCTACCAGAATAAAAATGCTCGCGGTCGTTCTATAGCAGGCGTCGGTTTTGAGATTCTTGCATACATTATTAGGTTTCAATATTGGAAATGACGTAATGGGGCGCATGCGCACATAACACTGAAGTACATGATAAGCAGAAGTAAAAGTTTCAAATCGGTGAATTTTCCCTGTCTCATTCAAAAAGAGGGAAATTGAGATTATTTGGACAGTCTGGAACATTTGGTACGACTGAAGTAAAGGAACACACGCACGTATGTGTGAGTGCAATTGTGTGTGCGTGTGTTCATATGAATCTTGTCATGTGAATATGTTGGAGAGCTTTAGATTGGTACTTCTTTATTCAAAATTTTTGCTGAATTCCTATATATCTATAAGAATCACTATAGGTACCAAATGAGATGACATTTGCACACCATAGTCTAATATAATGATTGAAATCCTTTGCATTGGTTGGTCTTAGTATGCTAGGAGTAGTGATAGAATATCTATGCACGTACACACAAATATGCATATGCATAAGCACACACACATACACGCTCACACACACACACACACACACACACACACACACACACACTCACACTCACACACACACACACACACATATATATATATATATAGAGAGAGAGAGAGAGTGGGAGAAAGAGGGGGTAGACAGGCGAACACAAAAAGGAAAGAGTGGGAGAAACAGAGACACGAAAAAAGAGAGAAAGATAAAGACTGGAAGAAAGCAAGATAAATAAAAAAAAAAAAGGTGGAAGACTGGTAGCTGAAAGGGATTGTTAGAGAGATAGGGAAAGACAGAATAGAAAAAGAAAGAGAGAGAAAAGAGGAAAAGAGGAAGGGAAAAAGGTAGGAAAAAGAAAGGGAAAAAGAGAAGGAAAGTGAGAAAGATGGATAGACAGAAAGTGATCGGCAGTGAGAGAGGGAGAGAGAAAGAAAGGGAAATGAAGAGAGAAGGCAGAAACAAAGTCACAGAAAATGATAAATGTATAGAACGAGAAAGAAAATTGGAGAAGGAGGAACAGAGAGGAAGAGATATAGATAGAAAGTAAGATGGAGAGAGACAGAGAAGAGGAAAAAAAGACCAACAGAACAGGGTGATAGAACAATAGGAAGAGAGATAAGGAGAGAAAAAGAGAGGGGGGCTATAAAGAGATAGAGAGACAGATTGAAAAGGAAAAAGAAGATGAGAAAAAGAAGCTCCAAGAAAGAGGAAGAAAGCGTAAGAATGATTGAGCTGAAAAAAATCTTCATACCATGGAAAGTACGTTGACGTTTGTTGCTGTTGTCATGAGATGAATCAAAGATGGCTGCCTTATTGTGATTGGTTGAACACACCCACGTGAGATCTGTAATAGCCTCGGAAGATCGCGAAGAGAGGAGACACAGACGAACTTCTCTTTGTTGCAACATTTATTGAGGTAATATTTTTGTCATTGGTTTCTCCAAGCCATTAGGTGGTATGAATATATTGTCTTTTTTCTCTTTTTCTCTCGCTCTTGCTCTCTTTCTCTCTCTCTCTCTCTTACACACACACACGCACACACACACACACACACACACACACACACACACACACTCGCACAAAAACACACTAACACACACTTATACATTCTATCAGACGTGCATGCAAACACGCTTTCTCAGTCCTAGACTCATTTTGGGTTCCCCAAGCCATTATGCCCGTATGAATATTTCATCTTTTTCTCTTGATCTTTCACATACACGCACACACACACACACACACACATACACACTCACACACACACACACACACACACACGCATATATATATAAATACATATATCTATCTGGATGCATATATATATATACATATACATATATATATATATATATATATATATATATATATATATATATATATATATACACTCTCACCAGCATCAAGATTTCCAAACACACTTTATTTTGCGAACAAATACTAATAAGTGGCACTGACATAAATACAGATTGTTCTAGAAAAAATATGAACACTTCTCATACACCTATCAACATTATGATCATTATCAACCTTCTAGTACACAGATGTTTCTATCATGGGCGTTACAGAGCATATACTTTTTCGTCGAGTCATCTCATATTTTCCATTACCAACAAGACTTGATAGCTTAAGTTTACTTATTTTCTACCTTATTCGATAGATGTAATCTTTGGGGCTCTACGTTGTGAGTCATGATGTCAATCAGTTATCTGTCATTCTTGCATCTTGACCAGCCCATTACCAATTAAGTTTTATAATGGATTCTATGATGTCTCAAACTCCTGTTTTTCCCCATGTATATTATGTTGTTAAGTGATCTCTCCATGCGTGTTTGAGCATGATTCTCTCATGTGCACATTGCTTGGTTCTCAGCTTGAGGGTCAGTCTCCTGATTTGCTTCCATGATTCAGCTCCATAAGTGACTATCGGGTGGATGCATTGGTTGTATACTCTATTTTTTGGACTATTGATTTTCTTGTTCTTCAAAATTGAGCTTGCTCTGCCAAAGGTTTGCCATCCTAGAGTGACCCTTCTCTTTCTTCTTCTCCTTTTGAGGATTTTTACAAGCTACGATTAAGAGGCATGTAGTATTGGGTCCTGCCTTTCCATCCATCTGTCCACACAATATCCCTGAAAGTTCACATTGAATCCCAATGTAATTTTTATTGAAAAATTCGGCATGGGATAAGGTCAAACCGGTTAAATTTTAGGCTGGATCAAGTAATATTTTATGGGGTGAATGGGGGGTGTTGATGCATTATTACTTACAATGACAAGGGTGTTGAAAGAGGTATGTATTCTCTGGGTGATCTTTAGTTATGAAAGTATTAGGTGCTTTACATTTAGTTGGGGAGTTTCAAATGTCTCTGTACTGCCCTCAGCTTATGCGTAAGCCTCGGCTGTCAGAATAAAAGGTTTTACTCCCATTTATCGTCATGAAAAAAATCACATGGTTATTGATCGAGAAAAAATGTTGCTGCGATTCAGAAACATGTCCCAGGATCACATAAATCATAGCAATATTTGTTCACTTTTTTTGGCAAAATATTTCACATTTTCCCCTGTAAAATGTCGTTATCCTTTCCCTCAAAAAATGCCATGTTTTGATTTGAAAAAAAAAAAGTGGTTTGTAAAATCAACGCCATAAAATTGATGTGGCTGGACTAGCAGCATGAAAAATCGATGAGGCGAACTGAGTTTGTGTTTACGTTGCATTAATACTTCTGAAAAGGCATGAATCTATTCTTTCTCTCCGCTATGGGTAAATAGCACAACAGACCAGCTAAATTAAAGGAGAATTTCTAAAAAAAGTAAGTCAACTGTCGTCTTGACCTCGCCATAACACCCAAGGTGCAAATGGAATATATCATTGTGAAAATATTTCTCAAATTTATAAATGAATTGGATTTTTAACCGTTTATTTTCTTGAAGAACGTTGCTATTGTTCGTTCTCTGCATATAACAAATTTATTTGCCTCAGCTATTTGTAGGTGAAAAGAACCTAAAGTAGCGTCTCTCACTTAACCTGCTATTCAACCCATAGCTTGGAAGAGTGAAGACAGATTCATGTCCTTTCCAAGGGTATTAGTTCCAGAAGAAATCAGATCTCGATCAGAATAAGAACTCAGCACGCCGTTTCCATTTTCCAACCGCTTGGCCACCGGCATTTCCTCTTCTGGAAGTGCCTTGCTATTTTTTGTTTTGTTTCTGTTCACTTTTCTTCAGGGCATCACTGGCAAAGAAACGACACAAGTGACGATGGTCAATGCAAAACTCTATTCAATAACGCATAAAAAGAAATGCGCACATAAGATTTCTCTTGTTGGCAGTGCAAAGAATAATTCCTTCTTGGAAAAGACCTTGACGAAGATGATTGGGTAAGGGATGGAACGAATAGCGCAACAAGCTGTAGATACTACAAGAAACCCGTCTCGGATAACGCGAGGATGTGATACTGAATGTTAACATTGAAAGGACAATGACGTTCTCAAGGTTTCTGGTTTCTTTTAACAGAAGAGCGGCGTAGTGAACATTATCATCCATTTTGTAGCCTTATGAATGTTGAAGGAGTATCTCTCTCTCTCTCTCTCTCTCTCTCTCTCTCTCAAAGTCCTTCCATATCTATCTGTGTTAATATCTACCCTCTCTTTTATTCCCTCTTCATCTTCCCCCCCCTCTCTCTCTCTCTCTCTCTCTCTCTCTCTATATATATATATATATATATATATATATATATCAACAACTCGAAAAGTCATTATAATATAACAAACAACGTTGCTTAGTCTTTGAATATTATGAGAAGCATTTGCCTCAATCAAACATACGACAGTCTTCTGCTCAATGTGTGAACAATATCTTAAGGAGAAAAATCGTGCAAATCATTCATAACACATACAAAACTGGTGCTACAATTATACGATTACATGAAGATAAAAAAATGCGAGATATAATAACAAGTAAGACAAGGGGATATAATCACTAAACTAAAATTTTACAAAACTATGTACAGCGAGACTAGGAAGTATCTTTCGGAGAACTGACTAGGCAGGAATGGGAATAAACATAGACGGAGAATATTCAGACCACTAGAGAGTCACCGATAACATTTCCATAACATCAGAAGTAACGGAAGAATTGCAAACATGTTGATTGATCTAAACAGGGAAAGGGGAAAATAAGCTTAAAGATGCGCAGAATGAAGAAAATGATAAAACCCCCTTCCCCTCCCCGAAAAGCCAATAAGAATTGAGGGTGATGCCCTAGAAGATATTGACGAGTACATTCACCAAGTAAAGGTAATTAGATTAATGAGAGACCATGAAAGCAAAATAAGACGACTCAGAATTATCGGATGGAAATCTTTTTGTCTGAATAGCGACATATTGAAAAGTACATTGTTAATGTGCTTGAAGCATATAAAAAAACTATGGATGTATATACCAGCTATGATTTACGGGTGCGAAACATTGACATCAAAAAACCAAATTGAGAACCAACTTAAAAGTGCACTGGGGTAATGGATCAGAAAGTGAAGGATATCATGGAATGATAAAACAACAAAAATGAATATGGACTGGACACTTAGCAAGAAAAATGACTACAGATGAAGTAAAAGACAGATTATTGTCCACGGGATAGTAAACACAGCATAAAAATGTCAAACACAAGATGGAGGTTTTGGCAGAGTCGGGAGGAGAGGGAAAATGCCTTTTTCCCGTAGTGAGATAATGGTGGTGACTATATATATATATATATATATATATATATATATATATATATATGTGTGTGTGTGTGTGTGTATGTATGTATGTATACACACACACACACATATTAATGTAGTCCAAACAGCTTTACAGATTTAAACACTCGTTACATAAAGATGTTTTCCAAAGATGTATGTCATTTCAGTCGACTGTTTCCCAATATCTGTTCAATTGATTTATGTAACTTTCCCAGTGGTTGTTATGTTTTCGCAGGATTAAATATTATGGTACTATTTGTGAATTTTTCTTGCTATGATAGTCAACCACCCACAATAGATTAAGTTCTGCTGGAATTCGATGAACAGATATACATTTTTCAACTATGACCTTTTTCTAACTTTATCTTCAATAATAATGAAGCCAACAACGACCATACCAGCAACAAGAAAAACAACTGTAATAATACTATCCCAACACATTTTTACGTTTTCTGCCCTGAAGTTGAAGTATGTTTCTCCTTTGACCTTTTCAAAGAAAACAAACCCCCAGCTGATCACCATTTTCTTTATTGAAATTGAACAATCATCATTCATACATTTCGGGTAGGGGAGTGACCTTTCAAGCCTTTCAAGTCTTCCTCTTTTTTGTTTCGGCATCAATAATTCCCGTAGTGTGGAAAGCAATATTGGATATGCCATTTTGATTTGATTTCTTTGGAGGTGCTGGTGACCTAACAGTAAATGGAATTGTTATACCAAGTTCGAACTCCTGCTGCGACAGTTGGCGTACACATTACACTATTTCACTCTTTGAAGAGGCATAAATCTATCAATTTACCCTAACCTCCAAACAGTATGTAAATAATCGGGCCGAATAGGTTCTTCAGCCTTGGTCAGCAACCAGTCTAGGAAATGGAGATTCCTGATGCGAAAACGGAAAAATTCAACCTTACGTCCAGTCGAAAGAGGCAAGAAAATATTTTTTTCTATTTTTACTTTCTATTTCAAATGGCAGGAGAATGTACAAATCAAATGTGAAAGTGAAAGTCGTGCATGGAATACAAATATTTACACAGAAGGGTGTCTAGATCAGTTTCTCAGTAATTTATTCACTAATTTTCTCTCGTTCAGTGCTGGGCAAGGGAGGGTGGATTTAAGGGTGAGGGGAGAGATTTGACTTGCGTTATTATGCATATCGGGAGAATGCATTGGTTGTATACTCTTCTTCTTAGGATTATTGGGATCTTTTTTGAAAGTTGAGCTTACTCTGCTGAAGGCTTGCCATACTAGAGTGATTGATTTCCTCCTCTTCTGAGGATCTCAAGGAGATTCGTTGTCCTAGGTAGATGTAGTGGTCTACCTTGTCGAATTTTGCATCTTCTATCTTGACAGTTATGTTCTCATTCTCAATATGATTGTTGCACATGATTCTCGTTTTACTAAAGTTCATGTGTAGGCCAACTTTTTTGCTTTCTTTGTTTAGTTCATCTAGCATTAGTTGGAGGCCGTATAGATTCTCTGCGAAAAGGACGATGTCGTCTGCATATCAAAGGTTGCTCAGATATTCGTCGTCTATTTCAATACCCCCTTTTCAGGAAGATTAATTGGATCGCAACGGTAGTTTTTTTGTTTGATCCTTACATCCTACGGGATTTGGTATTACCAGACAGTCAACCATCTAGGTAGTGACCGGGCTCGACGTAGCTCAACTATCCCGTAAACGAGAATTTGGTTATCCATGTGAAGCGTTATATCGTATTCAAGCGGCAACAGAATAAAGAGATTAACAATTGAGTAGAACTAGGTGTTGAATTATAATATCATCAGTACTAGCTGAAAACCTGCCCTCCGATATTATTATATTGATACATAGATAGAAATCTGATAATTGATATTGTACTGAGCACGAACGCAGACCACACACTATGTGGGGAATTTAAGAATCTGAGTTGTTAAAAACATGTACTGCCATTAGTACACACAGAAAATTTAATTGGGATATGTTGTTTGGTTCATGAATTATGCCTTCATGTACAAGCAGATGGACGGACATTTGCTGAATTAGAGTATAATAGAGAGAAGAAAATGATCTGACTCGCTTCAACGATATTAAAGAGGGTGTGTATAAAAAAAAGATAAATATAAGAGAGAAACAAGAGGGTTAGCGGGCTACTGTCTACTGGCAACTCTTTTCGTTGGTCATTTTTAGAGTAGATCTGATCATTGATTAGCTGGGGGAGTGGCCTAAACCCATCAACAATTCTTATCAGAAGAGAGCAGCTCGCTCGCTCGCTCTTTCACTTCTTTCTTTCTTGTCTCTCTCTTTTCTGTCCCTTTATCTCTCTCTGTCTCTCTGTCCATCTAATCTTTACATCGAACAGCTGTGGAAGAAGTCAAGTTTGTCAGTTGCGCCCAGTTCCTTTGAAAAGGTGTCATGGCATGCTGGAGTTTCGTTCCTTTTTTTTTTTTTTAAATTTTGCTTTTCTTTCTTTTTGATCCTGCTAGCTTATCGTTCGTTTCTTTCTTTTATATGTTTTTTTTACATCTTCTTTCCTCGTTTCGACCAACACTGTTTTCTTTGTTTTCTGACAATCTCTACAAATCGCACACTTTTTTTTCTTACGACGAGGGTTAACAGCGTTTGTAAGGAATTAGGTGACCCGGAAAAAGAGAGACAGAGAGAGGGGGAGGGACAGAGAGAGAGAGAGAGAGAGAGAGAGAGAGAGAAAGAGAGAGGGGGGTCGTAAGATTGGAAATAAAGCTATTATCTTTAAAAGAGGGACTGATAATATACGGAGAGAGAGAGAGAGAGAGAGAGAAAGAAAGAGAAAGAAATCATTTATTCTTTTACATTACGTCATATTGTCGAGATTAAAAAAAGTAGAATACAATAAAAAAAGAAAGAGACCTGACTGATCAACGGAGTTTATACCTGATGTTTACACTTCATATAACCTTTTTCCTTCTCCACTAAATTATATTGCATTTCAAACGATGTATTTCCCCCTATTTTTGCTATAATAATCATTTTTGTTGATCCTGAAGTTTTAACGGATATTAACTTGGAAAATCAACTGGAAACAAATATTATTGGATATTATGAATATTTCTACTACAGAAACATATGTTTCCAAATGTTGTGAAAAATTGTATTTTCAATGTCGCAGGTTTTGAACAAAGTCGGTTCTTTTTTTGTTGTTCTTTTCACGTCCTTATTTCATGAGTTTTTTTTTCTCTTTTCATTCGATTAATCGCTCTCTCTTTTTTTTCTAATATCAGATCTGGTCTTTCCACCATCTTTGTTCTCTTTTTTCTCTCTTTCTCCCTTTCCATCGTTTTTTCCTTTTCTCTTTCCGTTCTTTCCCTATTCATTTATGCAGTGTTTTCTCCTTTCTTTTCTTTCCTTTTTCCTTCTTTCTGTCTTTTTATTCTCAGACTTTGTTTTCTTTTTTCCTTTTGTTCCTACTTTCTCTTATTCTCTTTTTTATTTTATTTTCTTTCTTTCTTTCCATCTTTTCTTTCTTTTTTCCTTCTTTTCTTTCTTTCTTCCTTCTTTTCTTTCTTTCCTCCTTCTTTTCTTTCTTTCTTCCTTTCTTTCTCTCTTTCTACCCCCATGCTCTATTTTCTCTATTTCTTTTCTCTCTTCCTCTTATTTTCTTTATTTTCCTTCTTTCTTCTTTATTTTGTACAGTCTTTCTTTTTCATTGTTTTTCACACACCTTTCTTACTTTCCTTCTTTCATCTATATTTCATTATTTTTTTTTCTTTATCGCTGCCCTACTATTCCATTTTCTTTCCTTCTTTTTCTCTCTTATCTTCTCTTCATGCACCCCTCCTTTTCTGATCTTCATCTATTCCAAGGTTTTCTCTTTCCCTTTCCATCCAATCATCCACTCACTTCTATCTTAGCTCTTTCTCTTCTCTATAAACTTCCAAGTTCCCACAACATCATATTTCCCCCATGTTAGAAACCATCAACCAAAACTGTCTCTAAAACTGATAACATAGGTTTCTTCATTTTTGTTTTGGTTGGTCCAGCTGGCTGGATACGTATGCCCTATATTTATTCTCCTGCCAGAGCAAAATATGACACAAGATCAGGGCTTTACGTGGGGAAAAAGGGGCAACCTCTGAAAAATAGCTCCAGCCGACACGACTTTGGTTAACTAAGCAACCAAAGCAACCACTGAGCAATGGAACAGTACTGCCCCGGGGTGCCATATCCCCCGCAGCTCGGCTGAGTAATAATCGGGGAGCCTAAGGACGAATCCAAAGGCTCCCAATGCGCTCAGCGATGCGCAGCCACAGGTTAACTCCATCGGCTGATGCATTGCACCGGCGCACTCGGTCTTCGACACTCACGATGACGCAGTCTCCGGCCCATCTGGCTGCAAGTATCAGTATCGGCGCCTCGGGCTATGCCGTGGGAGGTTTAGTCGCTGTCCCACCCCAGCAAAATGTGACACAAGGTCGAACTTAACGTGGGGAAAATAGGAGCCCTCCATCTAAAATTGTTCCAGCCGACGCACTTTGGATGCCAAGCGACCGTAGAAGCTAAATCAACCTCCGTCACGAAAGCGTCCACTCTGGGACCTGCTCCTTTAAGTGCAATGGAGCAGTGCTGCCCCGGGGCAACGGATACCCCGTAGCTGAGCCGAGTAATGATATGAGAGCCGAAGGACGAGTCCAAAGGCTTCCGATGCGCGTAGCAAAGCGCAGCCTCAGTAAAACCTCATTGGCTGACGCATTGCACCGGTGCACTCGGTCTTTGAAGCCAACCACAACCCAATCTCTAGCCTATTCGACAGGCAAGTTTCAGTACCTGCGCCTCATGCTATGTCATGGAAAAAATACTACACTTTAATCCATGCTGAACAGGCCAGAAACCTATGCCAGTTGGGCTGGATATGTATCTATCTATCTACCATACGCGCAGGCTGCATCAAAGGAGATTCTTTATTACGTCTACAAAAGCATTTCTTCGGTTGTTTTTTAAAATTTTTTTTCTAATACGTTTTTAGTGGGGATTCAGTTTGTAATTTGAGTTTTTTAGTAAATTTATCCCTTTTTTCTTTGACCAGTAACATTAACGTTTATTTTGCTGTTTTTTTTTTTGTTGTTGCTGAAAATTCAGATTTTTTTCAAAGATCACCTCCCAACAAAATTCGAGAGAAGTAACTTATTTATTGATTACCCTTTTTTCCGTTTTTTTTTCTTTCGATAGATCACATGCAACACAACATGCTGCCAGGAGACGTTAGTCACTTGACAGTTCCTATTGAATTACTAACCAGACCTGTCTTATAAATTGTTTATTTTTCTTCCTATATTCCAGTTTGCTATCTTATTTCGACTGAATCCTATCAATGTCTCTTTGCCTCGAACCCACAGCGCCTTCTCTGCCATGCACCCACTGTCAACATTTTTCTTCTCCAGTCCTCACCCGTCAAACTAACTCGACGCGGGAGAACTAGCACTGCTTGAAAAATATCAGCAAAATCGTGAAGGTAAGAATGAAGACTTACAGGTTTGCAGTAGAAATTAGATTAATTGTTGATGACGTCAATGCTGTAAGACAGCAACTTTTCCTATTGGTTACCAGGCAGGAAGGCAGAGAGATGTTTGTTCTGAATTTCTGAGATAAGAAATTAACGTTATTATACACTGAATGACTTTCACCAGTGTCCTCGTCTTGGTTCATATGGTCACAACGTTTCGACTGTTGTACCCTCCGGCCTTCTTCAAGTTCCATCTTGATTAGTAATCTTCTGCGAATTTCAAATGAAAACATCATTTAATCCATAGGGATTGATTGTTTTTATTCTGCTGCCCATGCTAAGTGGGTGGAGGGATATCTCGTATTTGTTCATCATTCCTTGTAAATTCGTCCTCAAGATGCCGCTTGCCTTTCTCAACTATATCAATATTATATATATATATATATATATATATATATATATATATATATATATATATATGTGTGTGTGTGTGTGTGTGTGTGTGTGTGATATTCTTGTTCAGGAAGACAAGCCGCATTGCAAATGCGAATTAAGAAGGAAAGACCTCACCTGTCCTGCAATTAACTTGTAATTAGAGAGAGGCGTGGATTCATGCCTTTCCCAAGAACACTATACGAACACAAACTGTCCCAGCCGGAGTTTAGACTTAGTTCACCGATCCAATATTTTTGTGACGTTAACCATTCAGCTACCCGCAAATTTTGAATTTCATGTCCGGGATATAAATAAAAACAAGTAACTAAACCTAACGGCTATGAAAAAGATAGCTAAAAAAGATGGATATTAATATTGCTGTCTCGTAAAAAACGGCTTCTTCACAAAGTGCAATAAATTATCTTGGTTGGAGCATCAAACCTAAAAAAGAAAAAAAAAATTGCATTTCTGTGGCTTCTTTGATAACTCCGTAAAGTCTGAAATCATCGTTTGCATAAAAACGTCAATAATACAGAAAGATGAAAAAAGTAAACAAACACCTTCAGCTTCAAGAAAGAGTCTTTATTCAACTAAACAATCCAAGAACTAGTAATAATACTAGTGCCCTCAGGCTGGCTACTTATCAGACGTATTTACTCGACGTACTTACTCGACGAATAGTTTTTTTCAGCAATCCAAGCAATTCATTAGATAGTAGTAATATCAGTCCCCTAAATCTGGCTAGAGCTTCAGTTGTCCCTGCCAGGACTTGACACATAACTAGTTTTTCCTGACTCAGTCCTTGTTTGACAAATGTGAAAGGGACCCAGTGGAGACAAGCGCCCGAAGAGACATCACTGACTTGACCCTGCTATAGAGATGGATTCATACCTTTCCCAATGTCATTAGTGCCAAATGAACACAGACTATCTCAGTCTGGTTTCGAACTCGGCTTGCCGAATCCATTTTTGTTCCATCAATTCAAAGAGTATGCTAAATAAAATTTGAAAATCTCCACAGGAAATGTTGAAATTTCATGCATCGATTCATTCAAATCTTTCTTGTATGTTATTCGGCCCAGCAACTTTGATAGAAAAGAGACAAATTTTTCTGCAGAAAATTTTCTTGGCGTTTTTTCTTAAGTTCACGAATGATCTTTTTGAAATTTCCCACATACGTTCAATAAGATCCATGTCAAGAAATTCACATAGCCACGAGATTATCTTTTTGACCTCCTATAGTTCCTTTGCTCTGTGATGTAGAACAGCTCTCCATTCCTGAAAAATGTACTATTTTGTCAAAATAACCATCTTCAATATTAGATGTCCCTTCAGCTGAATAGATTTGTATTTTTCAGAACTGATACTCTCCAACAATTTATGAAGCTTTGGGCAATCAAAAAAAAAATGAAAAAAATCAAAGGGGCCTGAAGATGTATTCTAAGAATTCTGATTGTGCATTTTAAGATTCATCAGTCCAAATTACAGGTTATGCCTTCCTGATAAGTGAATAGGGACCAAGCATCCCCCATAATCCGACACAATTTGAAACTGCTGCCATTAGGAGTAGAAATGAACCGTGTAAAACGTTGAAACAGCATCTGACGGAAAAGAAGGATCAAATTGTTTGAAAAAAGTTGGTTAAATATTATTATTCTATTTCCACTTTGAAAAAAATGTTAAAAATCGATAAACTGATGAAATTCATTACGTAATTGTATATAAAGAAATGTTTGTATTCCGGCATTTTCAGTAGCCCAGCAATGGCCGGGCAGCCATATTGCCGTTTTTCAAAGGTACCGCTGTACTTATATTTCATGGCCTTGAGACGCTGTAAACAAACATGTTGATCTACATTGCTTTTCATTTACAGTCATAAATCAGTCAATGCAGTTGGTTGAATTTCGATTCAAAAATATATTGAAGATCCTTAAAAGTTTTGAATGAAGCGTATTTAATACTTGACACATTGAAAAAAAACAAACAACAACAACAAAGACTTGTATTCTTGGTGAAAAAATTTCACATCTTTTCATTGAAGAAATCAAATTTTATTTCTATCTACATGTAAATAACTCTCCTTTTTAAAAAAATCTCTTTGGAAGACAAATTGGCAACTGTATCTTTTTTCCCCAGATCCTTATAGAAAACTTATTGAAAAGCATTGAACTTATGTCGCAGAGTGGAGAGATGCATCTGCTGTTCTTTCTTAAAAAAGAAAACAGAAAGTCACAAATGGAAATTTTAAAGGCTTCACTACGGCTTAGAAATGCGTTGAATTGCAGGGAAAATGGAAGCATACATAACAAAAATGAAAAGAATATTTCTTTGAGGAAGATTCTTTAGAATTTCTCTTTTAATCAGATTATTATTTATTTCTCTCGGCTCTGTCGTTACGAAGAATTGCTTGACTGCATTATGAATCGGGGAAAGTAAGACTTGACTAGACAGCACTCAGAGAGCGCATACCTCTACCAACGCCGTACACTAAAAACTGAATATAACTGTTTCGATATCTCAATTTTCGTATAATTGTGTTGATACATAGGAGAGATATCTCTCAATCGAAGATTTCCTGGATCCACCAAAAAAAAAAGTGATTGGCCCTTCTTTAACCCACGGTACACTTTTCAACAAAATGTTATTGAAAATCATAAATGACTTTAGCTGATATTGTGTCGACAAACATCAGTTATTACATATATTAATGTACAAAAAATGAAAAAGAAGCTGTCACCCCCCCCATGCAAAAAAAAAATCAAAACAAAACTGGACCCCTGTGAGATTTAATTCATTGAAGACTTTTGGAGATATTGTGCAGGCAGACGGACGGACTCAAATGTATAAACGCATATCTATTTTCCTAATCCGTTGACAGTAGTAAAAAAAAAAATCGGAATCGTGAAAAACACCCTGAGTAAATCCATTGCAATAATTGTTTTGTTTTTTTCTTTAGTGTTCATTGATATACAAGATCATCTCAGAAAGTATCTAGCCGCTTGATATTCACCTAGTGCATGGACAATAGTTCCTTTTAAAGTACACTGCGTTGGACCTCACACACTTATGCCTACGTCCTACCCATCTTTCAAGACAGCTTGCAAAATCTTCTCTCAAAATTGTCAACCAATGCCCGGTCACTTTTTCTTTCATTTCATCTACGTTCTAGAATCTCTTTGGGAGAACACGACGTACGCAACAAGCCAAATCTAGACAGGAAGAGAACACGTTGACAGACCTAGATAATGTGACATTTTGCAAAAGAACAACCCCTGCACAAGACGCGAAGAAAGGGCAGACTATGTCATTTCGTACCATTGTCGGTGCACATGTGACTATATATGACACCAACGACGTACAAGTCCCCAGAATACATTATCACATTTTTCCAACGATACCTCAGTCTCGGTGAGATGACAATTAGAGTTTCTTACAATAACTACGGAGGAGAAGTGGGAGATCGAAAAAATAACGATTGCGAGTCAATGTCGATCGAGAGAATTTGTAGAAGGATAAAGTGGATTCATGCAGAAAAAAACCCTCCTCTTCTTAAGAGAGAAATATATGAGAAAGTCCAGTCGTTTTCAGAAAAATTGCATTCTTTTCATTTCTGTTCAAAAAGATCAGATAAACAAAAGTTTTGAATTCTGTTTTATTAAACTCAGCGATTTCCTGTAAGTCCGAAGTTCATTGTTAGTCACTATTGTAGCAATTGTATCAAAGTAAATATCTTGGCTTATTCATCCACAGTAATCATCAACCCTCTTCCTTTCTCTTCAAATACCACTCTCTTCCGAAACTTGATTAGTCTACGTCCATTGTCCAAACCGAAACAGACTAACGGCCAAAAAGTTTCAAAGAATCAAGATCCTCAAAACACTTTTCTTTGATTGCTCAGTGTAGTCGCTGTGACTCCATTTTTTCTCTCATGGCCCTTGCATATCGGGTCAGCAACATCCTACCCGAAATTACAGCCACAAGCACACAAAATGACGCACGCACACCTATTTCAAAACGATTGAGAATGCAACGGTCCCACATTACAATGGCATACTGAATGGTGTCTCATTGTCGACTGAGTGACTTCAAGGGAAAGTGTCTGTTCAAGCAGTTGTAGTAATGCCCCTTTTGATTGGTCGCCGAGACACATCAAGTTAACGCAGTCTGTTCTCGAGATACTCACGATGGCTTTGCACGTTCTGAGCAAACCACGTAAAATCGGACAAATTTATTTGTATTGATTAGTTTATGATATTTTTAGCCATTTTGGGGGAAGTAAGTGGGTCTTATATGCCATCAAATACAGTAAATTTGGACGATATTCGAATTAACATTCTACAGAACCCTACTCGAGATGGCTATAGGAGGAATATACTCAAGCTGTACAATTGGATACAAACTAAAATTAGTGAATTACGCTGTTTCATTTTTGCATGTTCCGTTCACGTCTTCCTCTCTTATACTACAGCTACAATAACATTAAATGCAGTAAACTGTCTTCTCACTATCCTCTGCTAGAATGGGGGGTCTTATCTATTATCAAATACTGTAGCTCTTTCTTTTGAATTTGTACAATTGAAGTTTCATGCCGAAGAATAGATCAATCGAAAGTGTGACGTCATTGTTGCTCTATTGAAATTAAGATGGCAGTGAATAAAAATGTTGCATTAACTTCGTCACAGGAAACATTAGCGCCTGTTCGTCTTCACATCTGCGTAAAAATAAGTCATGCTCTTACGCTGGCTACGGCTTTAACTGTCTGTTGTTGGTCTCCAATTACCGAATTACTAATAACTGTTATGGTAACAAATTTGAAGGAGACAGTCACCCGAATTGGCATCACTCACCTTCAACCTTTGTTATTCCATTCATAGCAAGATGGAATCATGCCATTAATGTGATATATTAATGTGAAGTGATGACGAACTGTTTCAGTTTGAACTCGGACCGAAGCGTCTATTCCTCCCTGCCGTTAGCCAATAAGCTATCCACCTCACACATACTGTCTGATATAAAAATGGCACAGTAAGTAGATTGAAAACGAGATTCGGTTCTGATAATCTGTCTCACGTCTCATAACCTTTCGAAAGAATAAAGCTAAAAGTGGCCGATAGCATAAATACAACCCGATGTTAATCCCCGGGTCCCTGCGATGGGAATAGACATGTTTATCGTTAAGCCTTGACCCGTCCAACTCAGAGATTGTCTGCTGTTGATACGAACAAGTGCGAATATTAAATTGAAAGATGGTCATTTTTTTATCCAAGAAAAGATGCGTCTGTTAGTATGGCCGCATAAAAATGTATTTTTAAAAAATGAATGTATCTGTATAAGTAAGTGTACACGTATGTGGGCTAATGTTTGCATAATAAAATGTATTATTCATATTCAGTGAGACTAACAGTCTGAGTATGTTCTCCTTTACCTCAGCCTCTTCAGATTTATCTTGGTATCAATCTTTTACTTCCTCAAGCGAAGTTGGATGAGGCATATGTATTCCACACTATACCTCCATAAGTTCCCGATGAAATTCCATTAAACTTGAAAGTCAAGGGAACCAAGTCAATTTTTGCACATTTAATCCCCCCTACCACATTTTTGATGTTTCATTTTCATCCAGTTTTTAGTGTATGGTGTTGGTAGAAATATGCACTCTCTAATAGCTCTCTAGTTTTTTTCACAGTAATCTTTCTACGTTTGTACCTGAGTTTGTTCATAACTATGTATCTATTCATATCTATTTCTCTCTTGGTATTTTTCTTGTTATTAACTGTTTCTTTCTATATATTTCTATATTCTCCCAGTCAATTTTTCTTTTCTTCTCATTCATTTATTTGAATCTTTTTTTCTTCTAATCTATTCATTCATTTCTCTCTAACTTCCGTTCCTCTTTCATTACGCTTCTAAACATCTTTATCTTTAATTGTAATTTTCTTCTGTCTTGTTATTTGCAATTCTTTCTCTTGCATTTTTCTTTGTTTTTTTTTCTCTCTCTTAGTCTATACTTATTCATTTATTAATTTCCTTCTTTTCTGTGTTTCTGTCTTTCATCCTCTCGTTTGTCTCTCTTTTATTCCACTTCTTCTTTTTTTCTGTCTGATATTCTTCATTCCTCCTCCGACCTGTCCACTCACCTTAATCTTCCCCCGTTTTTTTGTGGCTGAATTTCCCTAGTTATCTCCAATATCATATTTTTTTCAACGTCTAATACATCAAAAACCGTCAACCAAAGCCATCATCATCATCAACAGCATTCTTGCTTTAGTCGGTGGACGTAGACTCTTCCCAAGATTCATCAGACCTCTCCATCATAGGTGTAGCAAGTACTTTCTGAATTTGTCTAGTCCTTCACGCCATCTTATATTGTGCCAGCCACAGTTTCGCACATGCTTTCTGCAGATCCATGGTGTGAGTCATGATGTTCACCAGTTGTCTGACATTGTTGCAACATAACCAGCCCATTGCTGTATTAGTTTTTAAGCAGATTCTATGATATCTGTATTTTCTCTATAATACTGTGCTATCTTGAGATCTCTCCATGTGATGTTGAGCATGATTCTCACATGGGCAACTTGCCTAGTTCTCAGTTTGAGCTGTTTCAGCTCCATAGATAACTATCGAGAGGATGCATTGGTTGACCCTTCTTTTTAAAACCAATGGGATTCTACTCAACATCAACATAGTTTTTTTTCTTCTATTTTTTAAGTGAGTCCGGCTGATTATCTATGAATACGCACAGGCTTCACAAATGAAGCTAGAGGACTGGAAAATTTAAACATCTTCACCTTGTTATGTCTACACAAATATACTTTCATTATGGGCTTCACTTTACAATGCAATTTTATGCTAAATTGATATCCTAGTTCTTAATGACCACGCTTGTCTGATTTTTTTCGAAAATTCTGACGTCATTTCCAACTGAATCCTATCATTGCCCTTCTCCCTCTCCACCGTCCCAACTAATTTATGCAAGGCATTAAGGAGTAGAAGGAACACTAAGCTTCCAAAACTGTGACGTTGTTAACAAAATTTTAAATTTGATAAAATGACTCAGAGAGAGAGAGAGAGAGAGAGAGAGAGAGAGAGAGAGAGAGAGAGAGAGGGGAGAGAGAGAGAGGGGGAGTGTGTGTGTTCTCCTAACAAACAAACGAAGCCGTTAAACGAATCAGAAGGAGGACATCAGGAGGGAGAAAGAGTAAGAAACTAATCAAATGAAAAAGAAAGAGAAAGAAAATGATACAAGGAGAAAGAAGGGAAGAATGGAAGTCCACCCTCTCTTGCATCTATCACGCCCTCTACAAACGCCGTTGGAAAGAAAGCAACCAGTGAGTGAAAGAGGGAGACAACTCTTGTTAAAAAGTGATAGACAAGCAGATGCAAATCCCTCCCACATCTGTGAAAACCAAATTTCAAAATAAATAGATTACAAATCCCTTCCCAAATATTACCCATTGTGTATTTATCCATTCACATTAATTATCATACATATCATTTTTCATTAATTAAAAGTGAAAAAAGGTAACCATTTAGAGAAAAAGGTCAATCTTCTAATCTTTTAATAGTCTGCCTTGTCATAGTGAATATATTTTGATTAAAAGATAAATGCATGTAAACAAATCTGAATATTTCAAGTGAAATAAATCAAATATCTGATTTGAAATGTTATTCACTGCATAAATAGCGACGTATGTAATCAAATTGTTAAAACATGTTTCTCTACATAACATGATAGAATAATTGAAATAGACGCACACATAAAAAAAATAAGAGAATCAATCAAAGAAAAAAAAACAAGAATAAATACATAAATTGATTAAATTGTTAGAACGTTATTATTTGTGTACCATTTCAACATTGAGTGGGCGACTGTGTGAAACTTTATAATCGGGGTGACCTTCCCTACATTTTGCCGAAAATTGAAAAAAAATGTCAGTTCATGGTTATTCTATTAATTTAAAAGTAAAAGACTGTACAAAAAGTAGATAAATGAATGCAAAATATGTAATCTACCATTTTAAAATCCAAATTTCACAGTTGTAAAAAAAACAAACAACCCACAACTACCCACCAGTCATTTCAAAATGAACGAAAGACCCGCTCCCACAGGTCACCTTTCCTCTGACAACATTCGCAGGTAATTAACTGACCCGAAGAGAAAATGGTCCCCTCCTCGTCTCTACACCCTCTTTCACCCAACCTATCCCCCTTCCCTTTTCACTCTCTCTCATTACCGCCACTATCCTTCGCCCCATTTAAGGAGCACCGTCCATTTTTCTTCAGTGCCTCTCTCTTCAGATATCTTAATTCTTTACGAACGCAGTTAACCTCTTTTTAATCTGGCCTTGAGGAGAATCTTCTAAAAACTGTCGAATTACATCACATTAGAAAATATTCAACAGTTACTACCAGAGTTTCATCAGTTTGAATGATAGTTCTGCATTGGTTTTCCACTGATGACATTGAATCTGTTTCTTGAAGAGGTAAAATAAGGCAATGATTCAAAAGATTAGTCTGAATAAATCTAAACAGGTACTCGGGTTGATATGTCAGTCATCGGTAAAACTAAATGTGTCTATAGTCTTGTGAAGGGTCCTTAACATTCAAAGAGTTTATCGAACGATTGATATTTATACTGTTCACACGACGTTTTGGCCAATCCATTCTATGGTCTTCTTAAGCTATATTATCTGAATGTAATGATAGTAAACACAATCTTCTTCCCCTTCATTACCAGCAATACTTGTAATATAGGATTCTGATGTTTCTTTCCTCTCCTTAGATGTGACACAATGGAATTGAAGGATTGATTAGCACAAACAACTCGATGAAAATGAAGATCAGAAAAATCTGATTTTTGAAATAAGATAACCTTGCAATGTTGAGAGCATTTACAAATCAGAAAAGATACCCCCTAAAAATGGTTTTCGACAGAACACAGATGTATGATAAATTGCCTTTGTTTGAGAGGTTTTAAAAGCCCTGAGTTGGGAGAATATTTTTGCATGAAAGTGTCAGGCAAGCAAGGCCTGGACAGATTACAGATGTATTATTATTATTCGTCTTTGCTTGGAAAATATCTCTAGTTTCTGGGTAGGTAAATTGATTGCCAGGGGATCTAGCCCTGCCTATTGCCTACGCATATTTTCAAAAGGAAATTATTGATTCCCTAATTGGGAAATATCAGAATGAACATTGCTTACGTTAGCATAATTTGAATATTTGTCAGCTGAGAAAGGAATAAATCAATCATAAACCCTCCAGTCATTTCATCGAAGCTTTACCAACAGACATACCAAGAAATATCAAGAAAATAGCCTGAAAGACAGACTGATAGTCATTCCATAGTGTCCTCACCCACGCAAGCGAATATATTGACCAGTCAACCTGTAATAATACTGACATAAATCTTGTTGCCTATTTACACCCAGTGTCGATTGATCCTTTTCAACTTCTAACATCTCCAGGAGTCTTTGTTCCAGCACTGTAGAGTCTCTTGTCGACAGCTGCACCCCTTCGGATCTAGGCACAACGTGGGCTAGGTACAGACGACTTGAAACTGAGATACAGTGACCAGTCAACTACGTCCTGACCAGCGTCGCACATAACCGACTGACGAGGGCTGCGGAGACCGGCTCAGGGGTCCCGTTACAGTTAAGAGGATTTCCACGCCTTGTCTTTGTTGAGTATACAATGTCGACACGATGACGTCAACAGCTATTTGAGGATATTCATTGCTTTCCAACAGCGTTTTCCTGTGTGTAATCTTAGTAACAGAATAATGCTGTTGAAAGAGATCAAGCTTTCTGTGGAGATTAGCACAAAATCGAAAAAGTAAATGTTGGCTTGAAATGTCCTGAGAACGTGAATCGGGCGTGGAGAAAAGTATGGAACTATATGTGAGAGGAGATAGCTTAAGTACGCGCTGATTGGTTGAGAGAAGATAAATTTGAATCTTTTGATCGGGAGAGCCATGTTTGAGAGCCACTGACCAAGGAAGTTGGAAGGTCGTCAGAGTAACTGGGACTGTACGACAGCTATCACAATTAGAAGCAGTTGACCTAGGACGAAGTGGGTGAAAAAAAGACAACAGAGACAGAGAAGGGGTTAAGAATGAAGAGGTAACAAATAGTCGATAAAGAACTTCAAAAATGTATCGAATATTCATGCACCTAATTTCTGCACTGTCCCGCTGTATGTCGAAGATTTGGCAAAGTCACAAAAGAGTTAACGATTGCCGTATAAAGTCTCGCCAGGGAATGAATTTTCCACAAAAGCATGATGTAATAGCAAGACTTCTCCGCAGTGAATAGTGATAAGAGAAAAAAAACCTTGTCTACACAGACCAGATTTCAATGCAGTCAGCGCAAAACTACGTGTTATTATTGAATCATTTTATCTCCCCCGTTGTGTCACTGTAGGTGTAATCGTTTGCGTAATTGGAAGTTTTGATTTATTTGTTTAATAACGTCCTAGTCGTGATATCTTGGGTCACATAACGTGAAAGAGTGAAAGAATCGACGAAGCGTATCGTTGGTAAATCTCTGATTGTCTGTTCAAGGATGCCTTTGAGCGCTCCCAGGAAACCGACGTGATTCTAGAATCTAGATATGAAGACATCTTAGTGAAATCAAGCATACGTAAACAATATAAGCAACAGGTCTGGTTAGATACTCAGTAGAAACCTTCACGAGACCAACGTCTCTTTACAACATGCCATGTTAACAGGGATCAATAAAAAAAATCGTGAAAAGGGGTGATCATAAATAAGTCACTTCTGCTTTTGTTGGGCAGTGATCACTAAAAAAAGTCTGAATTTTCAAAATGCAAAAAAAGAAATCAACAAAAAACGAATGTGAATACTTTTGGATACAAACTGTGGATGAATAAACTCACATTTCAAATTGAACCCCCCCACACACACACACGATCTTTTTTCCCTAGATCTAATAGAGAGAAAAATGTTTAAATTATCAGCATTCCAACTTCATTGGTGCGGTCTGAGCGCATGATACATACATACATACATACAAAGCCAACCAGCAAGCCGGACCAACTCAAAAACTGGAGAAACCTACGTTGACAGTTTTGGAAGATGGTTTCTAACAGTATGACTTGTGAGAAAACTAATGTCCTTACCATTTGAAATACATTTTTGGTGATCACATATTTTCGATAAATCTTAAAGGCATCAACTTAGCTTTAGATCATTGATTCTGAAATGGGAGGTACTTGACTAAAGGGAAACATTTTTGCCAGGTAAAGAATCGTGGAAGAATTTCAGACCAAGATAGGAGCGTATAATGGAAAGTATAATGAGGCAAAATTCCCAGATGACAATTCAAAATTGGGGAGGAACTGAGGGGAGCTGGGACTTGCAAGAGAAGGAATGTGACTTGAGATTCTGAGAATTACTGGTCTACAGAGAAAGCATCTCCTTGTGAAACAAATCATACTTGAACAATGAAAGTAATAGTATGAATAATGTCCTTACTGTGTGAAATACAGGTATCCCCGCTTAACGAGAGTTCATTTTACGCCCTACTTTTACAGAAGGATGGTGAAAAGCGAGAATAGCATCTAGCGTATGTTTTGCAGTATTCTGTTATTCTGACGGCTCTGTTTCATCATGTGCATCATCACTATTTTTGAGTGTGAGAACGCTAAAAAGCATGTTCTATGTAAATTAAGCGTAATGGAACCGGCAGATGTATTTGCAACTACAAGTCGATCTTATGTCGTCAACATTTTTAGGAAAAGATTTAATCCGAAAAAAGGAACAGGTTTGGTTAGTAACTCAATAGAAACTGTCATGTGACTAACCTCTTTTGGCTGCATACTGACTTGGGTGCGATCAATAAGAAAAGGGGTGGTCTATGGATGAGGAAATTCTCTCGTCATTTCTTTGGTATTGATCACGGAAAAGTCTGTATTTTAAAAAGATTAACATGAAAACTGCTTGACACAAATCATGGGGATCAATTTAGCATAAACTTTCATTGTAAATTGGAACCATCACTGAAAACCTATTTGAAAAAAAAACAAAGAATGTTTTTCTAAATATGAATAATAGTAAATGCTTAAGGAATTCAACCTTTTAGCTCAATTGTTGTGACCTGTACGCGTGATAAATAGCCACATAACAAATACAACTATGAAGTTAGGATCCATTGCGTTCAGCATTTTTTAAAGCCATTTGAAGTGGCTAATTGCCTAACATTATATACGCAGGAATTTTGTTGATGAAATAATTCCAGTTCTATGCTCCTCTACTTTTGTTCAATTTGAGCTCTTCAATTTCCATCTTTGAATATTCCTCTAGCTTTGGTTTTCGCATGTCGTTTAAATCATTATTTTTTGGCGGTTATTCTTATATCTTCAACAAACAGTTCAATTCACAATGGTGTCTCCTCGGATCTGCGCGTGTGCCAAAATGCAAATAGTTTCTCGAATTTTTGAATCACGTGTGAATTCGTTTTGTACATTGTTATACAACATAAATCGAACTCTTCGTTCATGACTAGGATCAGATAATCGATTTGAATAATTAAACCAGGAATCTGAAATTTTGTAATGCTTCCTTTACAAGCAAAGCTCATAAAGTGAAATTAAGTCCTAAATATACATAGACAGACTTAAACAAAGGAAATGTTCCAGGAGACGACAGTCGTTACAGAAAAAGTGGGCATCAGAATGGTAGGAAAGAAATTAAGAAAATATCCAACAAACAAAACACTCTTTTGTCACAGCAAAAAGAAAAAAAATTGACGGAAAAAGGGAATTTTACATATTTTTCTGAGGAGAAAGAACATTGCATCTCCTTGAAAGAGTTGCAGAAAATTCATTTTTCTCGGAGAAAGGAATGGATTTTTAAGGATCAAAACGAGTTATGACCATTTTTTTGCTTGTTTGTAGGAAGAACTGAACATTTGCGAGAAGAAGTGACCATTATTTCTACTCTATCTGCATTATCTTCTCTTCAGTGGTTAAGGGATTTTCGACTATATCGATGAGTAGTGAGACTATGTTTTCCATATTTCATCAAGAGTAGTTTTCAATTGTTTCTGTCCTTCGTTTGTTGATGGAGCCAAACTTGCGTTTGCTCATCAAACAAAGGAATATAAAGCCATCAGTCCTAGCAGGAATATGTCGTTGGGTCGGCTAGTCGATTGTAGTATTCCTCGTGAAGAGTTTTGACTTGCCTAGCCAACCAGCGTACATCTCAAAGGTAGTTTTTTTCTTCTCATTGATTGACCCCAGACAAAGATGCCCACAGCACAAGGGGGAGGTCAATAATGGAAAGAGTCGGAAAATAATCACTGGAACAATGTCTTCCCAGATCTCTCACCAGGTCAGGGAATGGAGGGGTTGAAGATAGACAGACTATAAGGTCAACGACCGAAGCTTGTGAAAGGCGACACGTGTCTCTCCCCAGCCACCACCTCTAGTAGAAATATATTAAGTTGCTTGCATGTTAGTGTTTACGTGGGTTTTGGAAGATTCAACAGCTATGAATGAGAGAATAGCTTTTGATACACGATGCTAATCCCTGGTGTTTGTTATAGAAGTTCTTTGACGTTTTTCTCTACTTCTGTCCAGTTAGAACTCCTCATTTTCCCTCTTAAATCTATGTCCAGCTCTAGCTTTCGCAGGTTGTTTTCCTTCTTTGTTTTTCGGAAACCGTTATTGTGAATTAAACAAACTATTGAATTCCCAATAACTTCTCATCGGACCCCTACGTGTGCCACGATGAGAAAAGTCTTCACTCGAATTTTTATGTCACGATATAAAAACGGTTTCCACCTGGTTATGCTGCACATTCGTACGTAGCCTGCCAGCCGGACCAAGTTGAGACTGAAAAACCAATTTTGAGTTTTTGTGTTTTGATTGATGTCATCCAAGAAGCCTGGAAGACTGTCTGAAGTGAGAGAAATTGATTGGTATTATCACTGATAAATTCTCGACTATCACCTGGAAGAAAGAAAGAATTACTCAAAGTTCGGGGTGGATCCATAATTTTTTTTAATGTATCTTCATACATTAATGTATTCACTCGTCTTTGAACACACACTATCTCAAAAGCTTCTCTGATAATTCCTGTGAAATTTCGTTGCAGGTTGAGGTATGGACAAAAGAGAAACTGATTAAATTCTGGTTTGGATCCAAGAATCTTTCAGTTACCTCCACTGCATCTTAGCTATATATGAATTGATTTTCCTTCAGTTTTAAGTGTCACTGGCGTTTGCCAAGGCATTCACTCTCTGAGTACTTCTTATTTCGTATATTTCAGACAGAAAATATTGTATGAGACCTAAAACAAGTCAAGTGAATCGAATTGTATACTTAGCAGAGACAATCGCGGAAGCGGAAGTTGGACCGTTTATGTCTGCGCATATTATTAAAAAAACCTTCGGCGAATAGACATTTCGATACGCTTCGGTCTCACTATTCTAATAAGTATATTTCAAATACTATCAAGCTTCCCTCGAAACACACACACACACGCACACACACATATATATGCATTGACCTCCTCTTTGGAGACCCCTAAAACGTACATACTGAACAAAGAAAAAAATCCTACACATATGCAAAAATGCATACAGATTAAATACAACATGCAAACCATAACCACATACACACACAGATACAGAGCTACACATACGCACTCATCCACTCTAACATTCACACAGATACACACCAACTCGTATATGCATGAACGCACACTTATTCAATCATGAATTATTCTCATGCACACGCACTTCACTTAAAATACGATTTTTATCAGCTCTTTTAAAGGTCAGTTATTGGTGGACGTAGGCTTTCTCCATGTAAGTGTAAGATATGGAGATGCTTGACCTTACCATCCCACTCTTGCCCATGACGTATTAGGGAGGAGGGATATGATGAATAGATGACTTTCCCAAGGGCATGAGGGAAAAGTCAATATAGACTGTCTCAGCCAAGGTTTGAACTCAGCTCACACATCCTATCCTCTGCACCAGTAACTGTTAACAGTTGCCCCCCCTCTTGCCTTTACACTAGTAATTTCTGCGAAAGAATAATCTTTCAGCAGAGCGCATCCAATCAGATAGTTACAAACCTGAATCTAGTTTGGCATAGGGTCAGAAGAGCTGGCAACCAAGAAGTGGGGGTCAAACAAGAGAAAAACGTGCCGGACGAATTTATTAGCAAAACACTCTACTGCTTGTATTTTTCTCTGTTTAGCTTAGTTTAGCACACTACCATAATAAAGGAGCACCATGTTCAAAATATCTGAACCATCAATGGTTTGTAAGATCAGCTCGCCAATCATCGCTCTACAGGAGGTGTTAGCATACAGACACATGCTGATAACAGGTGAATTTTATTCTTGACTTCAACACATCTGTGGTCTTAACATATCTGTTGCTTTCGACCAGGCCAAATTTACTGAATACTTGCGTATGTGCTTTCACACAAACACACACAAACACACACACACACACACACATACACAATGTGCATATATATATATATATATATATATATATATATATATATATATATATATATAACGGTGTGCTCATCGTTATCATTGAAGGAGTTTTCTTTTAGGTTGTTTCGGTATATCTATGGGAGAAAAGCCCGATCCCTGGCCTACAAAACGACCACACCTTCTTGCACGCTTCGCTTCTTGGAGCAACTATTGATGGGCAATAACTGAATGTGAACAATTAAACGTGAAAATTGAGCATGCGAAATTTGGGGATCTATATTACTCTTGTCATATATGTTTACAATCAGGCAATAGTAATGGTTTTGGGGACTCTTTCAGTGAAATGCTCGTTGTTTTGGAACTAGTGTTCCACAGATTAGCTTGGCCAAATCATAATCCTATTAACCAACTTTAGCATTAATTTTTTCTTGCATGGATTTGCTCTAAAATTTGTATTCACTATCATGTATGTCAGTGACGGCGTTAGGGTCGACCGTGCACCATGAAAATTTTGAACTTGCATACCTCACAGAAGTAAAAGTCTTAAATGGTTATTATTATTGTCTTCTATTCGATTGCCCCACGCTCGATTGTCTCATAAGTAATCGTCCTCGCTCATTTGTTGCAGCTCAATAGTCACTCTCTCAAAAGTCGACCAACTGTTTCAGTTTCACTTCACAGCTTTCTCAAATGAGTTTGATAGCGCCAGATATCTCTATCTTGGGTTGCCAATTCCGAGTCCAACTCTTGATGCAGCATATATAAAGTGTACATGGAAAAGGTGTACTTAGAGAAGTTCCATGTCAGTGGGTGCAGTCGTCAGACCGTCTGACGATTGCACCCACTGGCATGAAACTCACTGCAAATGAGAGTCACTGTGAAGAACGTCTTCTCTCTCTCTCTCTCTCTCTATATATATATATATATATATATATATATGTGTGTGTGTGTGTGTGTGTGTGTGTGTGTGTGTGCGTGTGTGTGTGTGTGTGTGTGTGACCGGGTGTATGATGAGTGAATTTTGTTGTTGAAATCCAAACCATTGCTATGAGAATACCGTGGGGAAAACAAGAGTTTCTTTTGCAAATGATTAATAACTGTCAAAGTATTTTCTTTTCTTGCGTTCATTTTTTCTCTAAGCCTTCAAGCTGAAATACTTGGGCAATTTAACAACTAATTTGAAAACTTTCTGTTTGTGAAAAAACTCATGGGAACAATGCCAAAATTTTTTCCCTGCAAAATAAGTATTGTTTCTTTTCTTTTTTTTTCATACAATTCAAATCTTACTAGTGATGCGTAACAAATTATACTTTTTTTTCCCAAAGGATACAATATTCTCCAAAACTTCATTATTCTGGATTCTGAAGTAACATATGTGTGGTTCGTACTCAACACTTTACCTGCGAATGATAGGAATTTCCGTCACTGAAGTTCTGTGGCAAATCTGAATAAAATTTCTGTTTTATTGTGATTGATGCTAATTGTGTTCTATCAGTGTGTCAGGGCTTTTATCTTGCAAAAGATAACTTACAATGAATTATTTTACAGTGGGTGATAGGTTTAATCTCAATGTAGACTATTATCACGATGATTGCTCTCCACAGTTGACAGGTTAAAGTGTGAGATTAGATAAAGTCCAGTCGAATTTCACCAGAGAATTGTCTAACCCAGAAATCAATTAACGAATTAACAAAGTTGGTGTCAAACGAAGCGTAATTCCATATAGAATATCCGAAAAAAGATTCAACGCCTGAATCTTCGGGGGAATTTTTTTATGAGCACAAATGTAAAGTAAATTCAAAATGCATTGAGCCAGTTTGAATTAAAAATAATTTGATAAATAGTTAAGAGAGGAGAAAGAATTTGAGATAATGATCTGTTTTATTGGAGTTAGTTCTTGTATTTTGAGCAAAACTGCATAATTGTAAAACATAGTATTGTTTTTATTTCTGCTTTTTAATAGATGAGGAAATTATCATACAGATACACAGAGAGTGTATAATTATATAGTGTTTTAGACGTTAAGCTCTCGAATACGTTTATAGCACATCAGTTCCGGGGACATTTTCTGTAATTAGGAAAATTATTGTTGCCAGTTTATCCATCGAATTTCAAAGCAGCCATTTTGTAATCCAACATGGACGACTGTGAATGTATAATTCTTAAGATTATGACGAAGTAATCGCAAATGGATCCATCCCAAAATTTGATCACATCTTCCGTGGACTTTTGCTCCAACTTCCACAAAATTTCAATGAGATTTATAAGGAAATTTCGAATATATCATGTGGAAGGACAGGAGCGGACCCAGAAATGCACGAATAAAAGCGCGAAAATATCATCCGATCAAAAAATAAATTCCTGGATCCAGCCCGAAATTTAATCACTTCTTCTCTCCAATGTGGTTTACATTTCAGAATCTATTGAAAACTTTAAAAAATATCTCATGGGGAGACATAAATATAATGAAAAAAAAAAACAAACTGGAAAAATATCTATTAATCAAAAACAAATTCTTAGATCCACCCACAAGTTTGATCACGTCTTCCATAAATCGTAGTTCAACTTTCCATAATGTTTTTCTTGTGACAAATATGGTTCATTGAATATCCATGCAAATGTACAACGGAAAAAATAGCTGAATAACCATAGAATTTACACATTAGACAGAAACTAACAATGCCCTACCTCACCTTGACATTTAACTTCACTGACTCAGCCTTCCATTGAGCGTAGATTGTAAGTCTACCAGCAAGAACGACCTAATCGATTTCTATTTGCACCATAACAACAGAATAAAGTAGTATATAATCGTCTATTTCTATCAGAAAGCCCTCTGGATATGTAGGCCCAGACCTTCAAAGAACGAAGAAAATAACATTGAAGGTATTTTCAAGGACCTCAACTACACTCCCCGTTAACAATGCAAAAGGAAAAGGAAAAAATACACTCTTGCAAAAATGAAAAAGAAATCATACTAAATATATAGATCGTATTACCGATAAATTCATCAACTATGACACCCACTAACAACGTGGGAA
The DNA here is from genome assembly GCA_963457665.1 of Thysanoteuthis rhombus. Taxonomy (NCBI): domain Eukaryota; kingdom Metazoa; phylum Mollusca; class Cephalopoda; order Oegopsida; family Thysanoteuthidae; genus Thysanoteuthis; species Thysanoteuthis major. The sequence continues at coordinate 43,783,142 of OY735215.1, forward strand.
CCCCAGTCATAGACATTACTATAAGTATATTTACGACTTACAGAACCTTGATCACCAAGTCAAGAAACGAGAATAACTCTGGTACATGCAAATATGCAATTTCCTGTCAGGATTGCTATACAATATAGGAGAAAACCTGTATACCCCCCAAACTTAATGAACACTACAGCGCACTCAAAATAGATGACCATTTCAATGCACTCGCAAAACATCAACATAAATTCATTTTGATTTACGACATCCTCGCATTATCAAGAAAGAACGTATCAGAAACAAAAGAAAATGCAATCTCTCAGGGTAATTCTATCAATTAAAGACCATGGTGCTTCAAAATATTCCCATAACTATCCAATTTCGTGATTGAATAATGCAGATTATCGATAGGCAAAATCATGCAAAACTATCGCCAGAAAACTTACCTATTCCCAACAGCTAGAATAATTGAACCCTTATTTTAGTTAGCAATATCAAATTCAAACTAGACGGTTGGGAATGACCAACTTTTCACACATTTAGTCATTAACAAATCAGACAACACGTCAAAACCCCTGATAAATAAACTATTATCTCTAACTAACAAATACACAAAAACTGATTAATCACTTGGGGTTAGTTAAGTGAATACTATCAGATACATATGGCACATACCATTGCATCAGATAAGCGGTTCCCATTCACTTACCAATTGGAAATATGAGGTTGCCTGACATCACTCATATTTTGTTCATCTCAAACACTCCCCAGATTCGAGCACAATACCAAAGTGTTGTCCGGATACTCTTCTAAGAAAACAAAAGATTAATCTATGTCCTAGTTTTTTTAGAACAACTGAAATCCACAGGGTTTAAGCGAAAATTTCATACCGCCAACACCGGGAAGATTTTGGAAAAAAATCATGGACAGATTTTTCTCTATCTCCATAATTTTTTTCTAAAAATGCTAGTTATGAACAAGTGAAACGTCAAAAATGAATAAAGAAATCCTGATAGTACACGACATCTTCCTAAATGTCTTTTTACTCTAATACTGTCAGATGAATTATAATCTACATCGACACACGTGTTATATATATATATATATATATATATATATATATATATATATATATATATATATATATATATATATATATATATATGTGTGTCTGTCTGTGTGTGTTTGTATTTGTATGTGCGTGTGTGTGTGTGATAAAATGACCGACAAGAAAAAGTTGGGGTTGACTCTGGAAGAGCCAATGGAGGTGCAATTGTTTATTCAGCTTAATCTGGCTGCATGTTTGTTGCAGCCAGTGACTATCAGTCTCATTTCAGCAGGAATGGTCAACAAGACGAGTTTATTTGCCAATACTCCACTGTGAGGCGCCTAGAAAGTCAGATTTTGGTTTGAGTCCAACTTTACTGATACGAGTGGATTATATTCTATTGATTTCTGCGTTTGAAAAACTTCTGATTAATTGATAAATATATTTGCTCGTTTAATGTTTGATCACAATAAATCAAGTAAACGTACCGAGACGGGTTTGATGGTTTCTAATGATAAAAGTCAGGACAAACTAATATTTACCCTTTCTCTCCAACTCTCTCTGTTCCATATATATATATATATATACGGTGTATGCAAAAAATGCAACATTGAAAGGGTAAACTCTGAAGTTGACTCTCTTAGATTCATAGTCAGCTGTAAGCTGATATGCTCAACTCACAGCCAAGCGAGTCAGCCAATGAGTTGACTTCAAGTTTGAAAGAGACAATCCCGTGATGAGTTATTTCCCTTTTGAATATTGCATTATTTTACAAACACTATGTTTATATAGATCTAAATTCTTCTAAAAATTAACGCTCTCATAACACAATGTAGCTCATCGAATGTCTGCCTTTTTCTGACAGCGTATAATGACATGAACTACAGCCTGCATTTTCTGAAGGAACTTAAAATATGATTTCGCATAGCCTCAAACGAAAAAAAGCCTTTATAAAATCACAAAAAAATATTAGCGAGATATATTTACTGTACTGATAATTACAGAAAATAAGGGTCTGGTCCGGCATTAGGAATGTATTTATAATAAAACTCTCTCTAAAACTTTTAGAAAGAAGAAAAACTTATTTTGTTGCAAGTGCTATACACCCATTAATACACACCTATTAGCGTCGGAACGGCGTTGGTATCCCAGAATATTGTAACAGGAGAAGCAGTGCTAAAAATGAGTTGAATAAGAATAGATAAATGATAATACAGGCCCAGTTAGTCACTCGATAGAAACTGTCACGTGACCAATATTTTTGGTGTTGGGGGTGATCAATGAAAAAATGGTAAAATTTGAGTGATCAGTGAATTTGTTACTTTTCTTGCCTTTTGTTGGATTACTAAAAAGCAAAAAAAAAACTAAAACTAAAAACAATCAAGCACAACCGTGAAACTGATTTAACATAAAATTACATGGTGAATTTCCCCCCACTGAAAACCAATAGTGTGCTCAATCACGCAAATGATTTTTTCTGTTGAATGTTACCTTGTCTCATAGTTATTTGTTTCTGCTCTACATGAAACGATGGAATGAAGTTAAATGGAGAGATTGAACTAGACAAAACAATGATTAGTCATGCCAATCAATAATTGAACAACCATGGCGTCAAATTTGGATTCATGTAGAAAAAGAATCCGTATAAAAAATAAGTATGGTCAAGAAAAAAATTGTTTATGACATCATGGGCGTTTTCTGCTGGAAAACATTACCAGTATAGAAAAAAAAAACACCTAGAAATATTTAGGTCCTGGAGAATTGAATAAAGGTCCCAAGAAAGGAGACAATACCTTTTTTCCAAAAGATACTGCTACCGGCGTTACTAGCACGTTCGACACATGAATATCCATTTGACCCGGATTTCAAAACCTTTTTCGTCCAATTAACTCCTGTCAAAAGTAAATTTAAACTCCCACCCTGTTTCGCTAAGTAATTTGAGTTCACTCTTCTAACATATAGCAACCAACAAAGTGGACCTTTCGGAAGACCATTTTGAAGGTTATTATTCTAAGACCAAATTACAATAATTATAGCAAATAACACTCTTATTCCCCTCGCTTATAAACAACTAATAATGTGCTAATCCATAATTAGCAAATTTACCCTTCAGTCGACGGTGAATAAAGATACAAGAGCCCAGTACTAGACAATTCTCTCACTTGTATTCATATTCGTTTGGGTACTCTTCCTATTTGGGAGGGAGACATGATTGGTCCGTTATTTGGCACAGTTTGCCCGAGTTACACTAATTAGACAAAAATGATGGCTTATACGCTTATGATTACAATCCATGTATCCGGTCAAAGTAATCAGTGTACTGCTTCCTTTTATCCTCGTATATCTAGTGCTGTCAAATTTTCTCAACATCTATGAATTCACTGTAGAAGCAGTCAATCTATATGTCAGCGTATCCAATTTTCTACTTCAAAACATCAAAAAATCAAGTTATCTCATGACCTGAAAGATCCCCAGAGTATCATACTAGGCCCCTCATGACACGTGTAAGAGCAAATGGGTTAATTGGCGGTGCCTCGTCTCTTTGTACTTGATTACATTGTACCAATTGCAAGGAGCAATCCCTGATCTGACCCATGGGGAGGAGTGTATTCATGCCATCCCAAATTACATCATAGAAAAGTGAACACAAGCAACGCAAATTAGAATTTAGACGCAACTGGATCATTACACTTTCTGGGCTTTGAACCTTTATTCTCCTCTATTCTAAACAGCAAGTTCATTCCAAAAAAAGATTTATCATTTTCTTGATAAAAACCAAGTTACACCCGCTGGTTCAACTAATATATATATATATATATATATATATATACCAGTTATAGATACATAATTTTTGTCAATGACAATGGTATACCCACACTTTGCTTTAATCAGCCTTTCAGATAATCAATGTTACTGGGCCTTATATTTGTATGTATACTCAGCTGCATGAAGAATATGGAAAGAATAATGCGTAACTACAACTTTAAATCAAATAAATGATTTCAAAAAATCGAATAGAAATAAAGATTAAAGTGTTATTGTAAAGAACCAGGAAAATGCCCATCACTAAACAATTATCTAACACCAGAAATTGCATATAGAGCACAAATATATACTCAGACTGATAAACGTGATTCTAAATTCTACCAAAGGATCTTTAGATTAAATTTCAAGAACAGATTAGCTAAGTATAATACCTGCTTTAATGTTGAAAAGTATAAAAACGACACATTACTATCTGTTCATTTCTGGAAACGTCGGGAAAGAGAAAAAAATCCAACGATAGAATGGAAAATATTAAAAAGAAAACTTAATTCCAGATGCAATCTAGGACTCAATTGAAGTCTACAAAATTATGAGATAAATTATTTAAATAGAAGTTAGAGGACGGGGTCAAATGTCGGCACAGGAAAAATTATACTCTAAAAACTAAAAAGGCAAAAAAATAAAAATGTATCGAACACCCTTGTAAAGCTTACCCCCCCCCCCAAAAAAAAAAAACTACAAAAATTAAGAACAGGAAGAAATGTAAATCAAAGAATATCTAGTACGAGTAGCTTGAAAACAAAACAACTTAAGTTTGCAAGAAAGAAAAAAAAAAGAAAAACATTAAAGCAGATTGAAATGAATTATAATTGTACAATGAAGTAACAAACCTTGACAAAACTAGAAAAACCATAAAACACTTCGGAGAAAGCATTTTCTGAATAACGAAGCATACTCAATAATCTAACAAACAAATGATATTTGTTTTAAGGTAAAGAAAAAAAAACAAACATCAGAGGATATTTGAAAGAAAAAACAACTGATCTTAATGTAACTAGATTTTACAACCTTGAAACAATATCACGTAATTTTTGTAAGATAAATGATAATAATTCACTCAAGCCATAAAATTTCAAATCATGGTGGAAGTTATCCTCTGAGTATATATACAATTGTTACATGGTCTATCTTTTGAGCTGGATGAAACGAAACAAAGGTATACTGTCATAAACAAGATTTATGTATTTAATCAATACTCTATTCTAAGTATCATGCGCTGTTGGAATAAAAATATTTCGGAATAATATACACGGCTTGTGCAATATATTTCACACACACACACACACACACACGCACACATATATATATATATATATATATATATATATATATATATATATATATATATGAGTGTATGTATTAAAGAGATAAGACCTTGTCGTATATAAATGAGAATTATATCTTGAATTTTAACGTTTCGCTAGTTTGCAACTAACTCCATCAGAAAAATGATGGATATGTAAAATCAAAACGCCTACTACTGATATATAGACGATATCTCCAAGCTATAAACCTAATTACCTGAAAAGGAAAACTCAATTTAGCTGAACCAACTGCCCATGAGCCCACCACAGACAGAAACTAATAATACCCTTCCTTGACATTTTGCATCGCCAAACCAATCAATATATATATCAATTATCATATATATATATATATATATATATATATATGTGTGTGTGTGTGTGTGTGTGTGTATATATATAATTTGAACTATAGAGAGTGGGATAGACTCGGGAGTTAAGTGTATAGAAGTTAGGTTTATTTATCTGTAAATGTTTTCATCAATGGGCTAGACATGTTTCGGGAGGTATTCCCATCTTCAGTAGTGTGTGCTGTGTGTGTGTGTGTGTGTGTGTGTGTGTGTGTGTGTATGTATGTGTGTGTGTGTGTGTGTGTGTGTGTACCTTTAGAGGTTATAAGTTTGATGTGGAAGGAGAGTCCACTATCAGGAGCTTTGCTTTGTGAGCCAAAAATGGTATCTCATCTGCTTGGGGCATCCTATTGTGTGAGACTAAGTTTAGCCTGTGATGAAGTCTGATGCATTAGCAGCAGTAGTGGGCCTTGGAGAGGACATAGGGTATCAGGATAGGAGGGAAGTGCTTTGGTATTAAATTGTGTGGGTAGTTTAGGTATAGTGTGAATGGAGAGGTGACGACGTTGAGGAATTACATAGGTTTTAACCTTACAGGTAATCAAATATATATATATATATATATATATATATATATATATATATATATATATATATATATATATATATATATATATATATAAAAGTATGTATATATATATATATATATATATATATATATATATATATATATATATACTCAGGTATGTATGTAAATATATATATATGTATATATACATTTATGTGTGCATGTGAGTGAAAAATAGACAGACAGACGGACAGACAGAGACAGAGAGAGAACGAGTGTCAGTATCTGTATTTTCTCCCTGTGTATTAACATGCATCATAATACTGAAGTGACGTTACAAAACTCTCAAAAAAGCCACCGAAGGCGCGGTTGTTTTCGTCAATTATCAACGGTCTAGTACACATATAAGATTGTTTATCCGTAGAAAGTCTTAAAACTACCGTGATAAAAAGATAATTAACGCTAGACTTACATTATTATACTAGAAACCAGAAGATGTCATCTCGTCTCTCGACTGAAATCAAAAACAAATAAAAGTTAGAGAGACGAAAAGACGGATTTCATGCACATGTGAGAAAAGATGCCAATAAGAATTTTCAAAACGCTGATCACATATAAAAACTCGTCTGTTTAGTCACCAAATAGAAACCATTATGCAACCAATGTATTTTGACAGCATGCTGTCATTAGATGATTAATCAGAAAATTGGAAAAAGAGGTGATCAACGGGTAAGTTATTTCTTTCGCCTGTGATCTCTTGACAGTGATCATTAAGAAGTTTTCATTCAAAAAGAAAACAACGACAGTTGACCAGAACCTGAACCCATGATGGGAAGGGAGGCAAAATACAAAATAGAATTTTCTTCTAGAAGTAAGGTGTAGATAATCAAATTTTCAGCCCTATAGCTCTGTTGGTGCTGTCAAGTGTTCGGATGACATTCTGAATAGAACTGTGTCTGAAACCAAAAGAAACGATAACTTTTTATTTTGTATGTAAGGGTAATACAAGACATAATACATATCATTAATTAGCGTTGGAAAGACGATGATATCCAAGAAAATTATAAAGGAGAAGCTGTGTTAAAAATGTACGTGTGTTTCATACACAGACAACCAACCAGCCAGTCAGCCAGCCAGTCAGCCAGCCAGCCAGAGCAACTTAAGAACTGTGAGAAACCTATGCTGTCAGTTTTGGTAATGGTCTTAGATGGCGGTTTCCAATACGTATGTCTATGGTTAACTTGTGAGGCTTGTTTGATTGCCGGAGGATTTTCTCAAAAGATATTACAGGGTGCGTTTAAAGTCTATAAACCTTCCGTGACTATGCAAAATCATATCTTTGAAAACTATACTAGATAGTGGTGATTGCTGCCGCTTGATACGGATATGGAGGCTCCTAGAAGAGCTCACTCTCATGTTTCCTCCATTGTGCGTCGGGTACATGAGAAAAGACTGCTTGCATGAAAAAAAATCTGGGTACCCAGTCCGGTCCTAGCTTGGCAAAATTAACAGATCAACAGCAGAGCATTGGCTGAGACGCCTGTAGAACAATCTATTGCTGCATACAGCGCCATGTATTGTAATATGGTCACCCATTTGGGTAATGACCAGGTGCAGCGTTGCTTATCTGTGTATATCTAGTGCGATTTGGCCGTATCTATGCTATGCCAGATAGAATATTGAATGTTCAAACCTTTCCTCTTCTTTCAACTTTTGTTGTTGCCCAAAGTCGACTGCTCTTTTCAGGTGTATGAGGCTTTCATTCCTTCTAGAATTATACACCTGACAAAGGCTGGAGAATCGATCAGCCAAAAAGTTATCCTGACAACATAAGAGATGGGAATAAGAAATTTGGTTATCCGAACTAAAGTTGGGATATCTATGGTTCTTCTCAAAGTTACAGACAAAATATGTACGTTGTTGGAAACCGTGAGGCCAAACTGTCAGCATGGTTTTTTTTCAGTTTTTTAGCTGGTTTGTCTGGCTGGCTGTATGTGTATGTACCAAGTGTACAAGCTACACAAATAGAGTTAGAGGGGTGAACATTTTGAATATTCAATCTTTGTGTCTTAAAAAAAACTTTTTTTCAATAATCGCCCTCAAAAAGTCTCAAGTGAGAGATTTAATTTGCAATGTAAGTTTATGCTGATTTGATCCATGGTTTGATCCAGCAGAGTTCACGCTTTTTTTCATGATTTTTCACCAACAAGAGGAGAGATGAGGTCGCTGCTTCATTCAGTTTTTAATTGATCATTCCAACAAAGGCATGGTGCAAAAATACGTTCGTCTTTAGATGGTTTCTTTTGAGTGATTAATCTGACCTGTTGTGTAAGTCATCCCATATATGTGTGTACGTGTTTGGAGTTTAAGCTGAACAATATTTGTATATTGGCAGAGTGATATATATATATATATATATATATATATATATATATATATATATATATATATATAGAGAGAGAGAGAGAGAGAGAGAGAGAGAGAGAGAGAGAGAGAGAGGGAGGGAAGAAGTGAGCATTTTTTCTTTTACTATTAATTTGGAGATAGAAATGTGAGATGGAGAGATAAAGAGAAAAAGAGAAATAGGAGGAGAAAAGAGAGAGAAAAATTATCAATAGAATAGAAAAGATGTAGAAATAAAAGCTCCATCAACATCTAAAAGGTAAACAAAACAGAATTCATTTCTCCATGCAATATCATCGTTGAACGATGAATCGCATTCCAACGTCTTTGTTGGTAGTTCCTGTAACTGCAGGAAAACAAGTCGACCTGGATTGAGAGGGTGATTTTGTCATCAGTTTTTGCGTCACTGGTGTATGCTGAGGACCTTATCATTGATGTGACATACGAAAATAGAGTCGAACCTCAAATATTAGGAGTTTGAAAGAGAGAGAGAGAGAGAGAGAGAGGGGGGGAAGGGGGGTACAAGAAAGAAAAAGAGAAATCTAGTAAAAGAAGAGATAGAGTGGAAATAGAGAGTTTGAAGGTGAGAGAAAGTGAACACAGAAGCGACAGGGAAAATTGTGTCACTCCTAACTTCGAAAAGGAGAAGACCTATCAGTCTATAGAATCAGCATTCAAAATCCTTGTTCTTACCTAAGCTCGAACTCCGACACCACGACTGATGTTTCCTCATCAATCATCACCATCATCATTATCATCATCATCAACAGTCTCTTTAACGGACATCATTAGACATAGAGCTTCCTCAAAATTAGTCAGACCTCTCTATCATGGACGTCGTAGAGGCAATACTCTCTGGAGGTATCTTTTTCGTCACGCTGTTTCATCTTCTGCCGGCTGCTGTTTCGCATTTTCCGAATTTGGTCTGGGTATATACAGGAATCGAAATCGACGTCAAATACCTCAGATTTGCTAACAACATCGTCCTTTTTGTCGAAAACAAACTGATATGTACTCAACTAATTCAGGTCGCATGTTTTCGACAGCTAGTGACTATTAAACTCATTTAAGTTGTAGTTGTCCACGAGACGAACCTGTTTGTCTTCACTCCGCGGCAGGGCGCCAAGAAAACTGGATTTTGCTTTGAGTCCAATTTCACGGACATGGGGTGATTATATTCTATTGATTCGTACATTTGAAAAAGTTCTGATCAATTGATAAACATATTTGCTCGTTTGATGTTTGATGACAATAAATCAAGCAAATATACCAAGACAGGTTTAATGTTATCTAATAATAAAAGCTTGGACTAACCAATATTTACTCTTTCAATCTACTCTCTTCCACCCTTTTGTCCCCTCAGTTTCTCTCTCTCTCTCTCTCTCTTTATCTCTCTCAGCACACATATGCATACACCCCCCACACACAAACACACCCACACACGCATATATATATATATATATATATATATATATATATATATATATATATATATATATATATATATATATGCAATTATATATGTATGAGAATTTATTGTGCATATATAGATTCATCAGTTTATATGTATGCAGATAAAATTTGCACAGGTAGCCAGACATGATTTTCAGCCTCAACTCCATCTACGACCCCAATTTATATGTATATATATATATATATATATATATATATATATATATATATATATATATATATATATATATATATATATATATATATATATATATACGACAATATGGAAAAACGACTAAAATGTACATTTTTTAATTTCCGATTCTTGATTTAGTCGTTTTCCCAAGTTGCCAAACTCAATATCTCATAAAAGAATATATATATATATATATATGTGTGTGTGTGTGTGTGTGTGTGTGTGTTCATATGTATGTGTAGAGTTACACAATTTATGTACCTTAAAGCAAATCTACATGAAAAATGTAAATATGTATAGATGACATACGCTTATTTAACGCACATTAATTCGAATACATATCAGTCTATCTATCTGAAGCCAATGTCCAAAAATGTATTTTCTTATGGCAATAAAAAAAAATGTATTTTTTATGGCAATGTAGATAAAAGCACACATACATACATACTATTATATATTCGTACATACTCTTATTCGTATTATCAACATGAAGCTACGAAGGTGTATCATAAAGAATAAATTTTCCTTAATGTCGTAAATTTTTATATATATATGTATATACATATGCATGCTTATAAAATATGAATATATATGTTAATACTATCATAGTATTTGTTATTATGTTACGAAAATACGATTTTTTCTTTCACTGAAGCTGTCATATTTTGAAAGAAAAATTTTGGCAGGGAAACCATTTTTGGCTTGCATTGGTCGGAAGGCGCTCAATATGGCTGCTGTCCAAGCCGTTGGGAATTTATTGCAGGATTTTAGTCTCTCTATAAATACCCCGCTGCGGGTAGCCATGTAGGGGAGCAAGAAAATTGCCAAAGATCTTAGATGAGCCTCTTACCCTGAAGTGATAAGCTATCAACTTTGGCATATAGCAAACCATTGTCATTTAATCACGGGAGTGCCTCCTTGAAGATGATCATCTGCACCAAAGATTTGTTTTATTGGATTGGGGAAAGTTTTATGTGGAACCAAAAGCTGATTCAAAAGAATAAGGCGGCCTGGTAAAGACTCTTTTTACTTTTTACTTACCTAGCAAAACTAAAATAAAATGAGTATTATTGTTACTACGATGCCTCATAAAAGCCAAGACTTTTAACATGGGATATATTATACCAGCTCGATTAGTGATAGAAAAATATGTGAAAAATATCCCTTGAAATTATATTATCATACAATTTATGAACTTCTTAAATACTCTCTCTATTCCTCTCTGTCTTTCTTCATTTCTAAGACCTACTCTAACGCAACAATAAAGCTAGTGAGGAAAGTTCTGTTTGCAGACGACACAGATATACTTGCTCACTCAGAGTCAGTCCAACAAGTAACGCCCTGATTTCTAAATGTCACTGAACTCATCGGTTTGGAAGTCAGATTCAAGAAAACTGTCATTATTCATCAACCTGTACGCCGACAAGAGTACTTTCTGTATTAATCAGTTCGACTAAGCTGTATGTAGCCCAGGAATTTACTTACCTTGAGTAATTTTGGTCCATACTGACTATCAGCGGAGGAAAAAAAGATGGCCAAAAGGTTTTTGCACTAGTATTAAGAGAAAGAATGATAGTACGGATGTTAACATTTTAGATTAACAGTAGAGACTGGCCAAACTAAAAATGAATCAGAAAAAGAAAGAGAAATCGACCTCAGTCTTTTATTAAATTGTTCGAACAAAGAAGCTTTTGAATTTAAACAGGAAACTTTGAAAAAAAGAGATTTAATTTTCGTCCGCTAGTCGAAGGTGTGAGACTCAATGCGTTCGGACATGCAGAGCGAGACTGTAAGTCAGGTAAGATGCAGACCCAGAGCCTCGGACAAGAAGTAGAAATACTCAGAAGAATGAGTCACATTATAGAATAATGTCCCTTCCGTTGATTTAAGATCTATTTCGGGTGCTTGGAAGAATCTAATCTGAAAAAAAAGTTCCAGTTTATCCCTTACTTCTTTTCAGCTATCACTTGTCTAGGAACATCTTGGCTGACTCGGTGAGTCGGACAACGATGCAAACCGAAATCCACTGACAGGAATTTCGACATTTATCATATACAGAGGCGCCAAGCTACACCAAGAGGTTGACAACAGACTGGTAAAGCAAGCATTCGATCAATAAGAACCTAAGGAAAGACACTCAAATAAAGCTCAACAAAGGTCTTGTGCTGTCAGCACATCTTTATTATCTGAGCAAGATAGCATTCAGCATAATTGATATCACAAGTGATCTAATAAAACTTATTCAAACTTTTTTTTCTTACATGTTATCAAACAAACAAAAAGTTTCTCCTTGTGCTTCTAAGTTCTTGTTAAATAATTTCTCATTAATCATTCGTTGGAGAGACTTTGGCTCTGGTCTTCCTGAAAAAACAAATAGTCCAACAATCAATATCCCTTTCAGAAAAGATACGGATATCAAATAAAAAGCAAATGAGAAATTACATAAAAAAAAAACAATATTTTACAAATATATAGAATATGGCGTATCATTTTATCAATGATTTTTCAAGTATATGTGAATATATACAAATATATGTACACACACATGCACACAGACGTAGACAAAGCTATACCAGTCGCAGGTTCGATTCCTGCGGCAACCCAATTTTTAAAAATTCTTTATTCTATTTATGTTGTCTAGACCAAATGATACATTCATCTTGTAATAGCGGATGATCATTTCAAATAAGAATTTATATATACTTTATAGCAGTTTATAATCACTCTGTTGGATCAAATATCCATTTCATCATCATCATCATCATCATCATCATCATCATCATCATAATATATGTGTGTGTGTGTATCCTTATTCTAAGTTCATTTTACGTTAATTTGTCGATTCTGCGATAAAGATGGAATAGCTTTGAGCTGTTGTAATACACCAAGCCCCCAGAGAGGCAGGGTACATCTTTTTCGTCTCACTCATACACCCCCGTCTTCTGTACGTCTTATCATCGCAAGTGCTACAGCAGCTGGGCGATAACCTTGAATCTCTCAGTTATAGAGAGACGTGAGTTCGAATTTCATCGTTTTCTCATTCTTAATTCCGATACACGTTGTTTTTTTCACAGCCATAGATTGATGGCTTTGGTTAAGTTGTGTTGAAAAACAATATGAAAATTTATATTAAGGTTAACTGTTGCGAAAAATTATGATATTTTGAATTAATACTGACTCAAACTTAAACTTATGTGCCTCTGCCGAGGAAAATTCTTGCTCGTTAATCACTACATTATGGTGAGGTTTACCAATGACTCACTTGACAAGAAAGCTTTCAGCGAGTGGACACCTCTGTCAACACTGCACACTTGATAATAAATTTATGGATCCACCTCAAAGAGTAATTACTTTTCTCTTATCAAATGGCCAACGCTTCGTTGAAATTCATACAGAACTTTTTGAGATAAGCTGTTGACGGACAAGATCGGCTACATAAAGATATCTCTCAATCAAAAACAAATGTCTTGATCTACCCCATTATCACTTCTTTGTTATTGGATTGCCAACCCTCCAAAGTATTTCATAAAAGTTCATTGAGGACTATTGGAGATATTTTGTCAAAAGATGGGAATACAAACACGAACGAATACAAATACCTCTCCAACTTAGTTGGCAGAAGTAAAAGATACTAAGTGGTACAATGTTCTTTGTTGAGTAAAGCAGCATTCATGGTATTACGTCCAAAATCTATGAACTATATAGATTGGTCTCAAATTTGGCACATGCATTTTCTTGACCCCTAGAAGTTCACTAGGCGCTAAGTTGAAAAGAATCACATGTTATTTACCCGTGCCAACAAAATTGATAGAGATAAATGTATTCATTCGTATCTATTCGTCTGTCTTCCCACACGATATCTTCGAAAGTTCCAAATGAATTCCTATGAAATATTGTGGATGACTGGGCCACTAGCTACGAGAGAATTGATTAAGTTCATAGCGGATCCAGGTATTTGTTCTCGATGGCGAGATATGTCTATCATTCTGCTGGATGAAAACGAACAGTTGATAAAAAGGCTACATTCAAATTCCGATGGAAGTATGAGTACACTGGAATTTCTCTCCCTTGTTCTCTTAATATTTGACTCATAGTCAGTTTGTAGTTAGTGCACGACATTGGCAGTGGTATGTGTTCTCTGAGGGATTTCTGGTTTTTACTTGCATTTGATGGATGGGCAGTAATCAACGTCCTAATCGAAATCACTTACTCACCTTCTTAGATACGCTAGCATCTGAGGCAGCAATCACTGTCAGTGACTGACTGACTGACTGACTAATCAACACAGCAAACACCTAACACCGTCTCCACGAAGCATTCCCTTCCACTCTCCAAATCTGATGTCGCCTAAGTGATATTTTACTATTGCGTAATCAGAATGTAGAATTTTATTTTATCATGTCAGGATACAAACACGAGTCAAATGCAAGCATGAAATTCTATTTTACTTCGATGTTAGTGGTAAATGGAAATGCTTCCAGTGGAGACAGGCTTTTAAAGGTGGGAGTTTTGAAGTATTCAAGGGAATAGGTTTCTAAAGGAAGGGGATTTTAGTGACACTGAAGGACTGGCTCATCTATGGTCTAACTTTCAGGATTGTTTTTACTAAATCTTACACTGCTTATTGTGCGTGATACCAATTACATAAGGACGTTATTACATCCGTTGCTTACTGATGAAAAAAGTATCTAATTTACACAACAACAAATCATTTTCAACATTACCCCTTCCATATCAAGTACCTTACCCAACAATCTTTCATTTCCCATGTAGATCTGACATCATAAAATTGAAATCTCGGATCAAAATTCAGCTACTGAATGTGTCAAACTACATACCTTGATTCAACCTCATAAAACCTTTATTTTTCAACTCCGGTGTTTGTAATCATTGAAATCGCGTAAATATATTCTGGGTGATGAGTTATCGTGTAGTGAACTATATTATTTTAATCACAATCATAATTTACCATTCTCACATAAAAATACTACTTTCTTTCGTTAGTATTGAAGAAAAAAGATATTTTCCACGCTTTTTCATTCATCCCAATCCTTCTGTTTTTCTTCTCTTTTTTCCCCCTCTGCACACGTTTCTTTTTCTTTTTCCTTTCAATCTTGTCTCTCTTTCTCTTTTTCGGCCGTATTATTTTCTTTCAAATTGACTTTCTTTCCACTTTTATAATGCCTAGAATCTTTCTCTCTTCATGACTTCCTTTTTAAACCTTTTTCTTCTTCTATTCCACCTTTCTCTCCTTCCCCATTTTTGTTTTTTACTGTCCTTCGATTTTTCATTCCTCAATATTTCTTTTTGCTTCCTTTTCCTTTTTCTTCTTTTCTTTGATCTGTGTTCATTAGCCTTACTCAGTTTTCTTTCTCTCCTTCTCTCTCTTCCTCTTTCTTTTATTCTTTCTTTCGTGTTCACTTTTCTTTTCTTTTTCCTTAACTAATCTTTTTTATTCTTCATCTTTTTTAATTTCATTCTTTCTCGCACGTTCACTTCTCTTTCTTTCTCTTTCTTTCTCGTCCACCTTCCACTTCTTTTTTTTTTTTCAATGCATTTTTCATTTTTCGTTTGAAATTTACTTTTTTCTTTTCCCCCTGTCATTCTTTCTTCCTTCCATTCTTTCTTTCCTTCCTGATGATGTCATTAACATTTACTTCGCTCTGGCAAGAACCCCTCTTCATCATCCTTATCATCTTACCAATTAGCCACTGGGCGTTCCAATGTGGGGTCCATAGCTCCTCCTTCAACACTTGTTGATCAATCTCCGTACACACAGAAAACACTTGACGTTCCCCATACAAGTGAAATAGGCGGATTTTGACTGCGTGCAACTCTCTTCCCAGTGAGAGTGACTTGGGTCATGGTTGTGGGTGTATGCATTCGTCTGCAGAGGAATGCGTCATCTCCATCTGAGACTGCACAAGTACATCCACGCGTCTATATTCGCCTTTATGCAATGTGCAGTTGTAACCAGCGTTGCCAAATCAAATAATATTTTCGCTGGAGTCAGACTGAAAACAAGCGCCAAATTTTAAGAAAATAGCCAAATAACGTCAGAAATTGCCAATAATTCCAAACAAAAAAAAAAGCTGCTAAAAATGGTAAAAAAGACGCCAAAGAAGGGAAAAATGTTGAAGCACGCCGGTACTGATTTAGTGCCTTTTTGTACCGCTAAAACAAAAAGTGTAGTGAATTTAGCGCAAAAAGCGCTACTTTGGCAACATTGAAACGGAGTATTTACTGACTTCATACTCTTTTGTAAGAGAAAGTTTCGACATTAACCCTGTGTGCCATAGTAAGCGCCGTTGTAAAAGATAATGCTTTTATTAGTTCTCAACCTTGGCTGCACGCATCCCAAAGCACTGCTTTAGGCGATTTAGGGTTTATGTTAAAAAAGGTAACATACAAATCCTTTCCGATTCATTGTTGATGTATAAAAACTTTTTAATGCTTTTATCAGCAACATTTCGATACTTTTGATTTTGACATCTGATAAATTTCATTATTTATTAATTTACACTTTTAATATAAACTTTACCAATTTTGGCTTTTTAGCATTTGATTTTTAGTTTTAAGATGAAGGGTACGAAATCTGAAGTTGTTTGAATCTTGCGATGAAGTATTTTCTCAATCAATTGTTACCTAATTTTCTATATCCTATTGTTGAGAGTGTGTGATTTCAGGATAAAGAATTAAGTTATGACGTGACTTGAACACGTATTCCATATCCTGGGATCTTGTTTACATCGATGATTGAAGCCGAGTGGTTGATGAGTCTAAATTCTACAATATCATCCCCAGCTATTTCCTCTGATTTTCCTTTACTACTACTACTACTACTACTACTACTACTACTACTACTACTACTACTACAGTAGTCACTGTATCACTAGTATTAGCAATAATCTCAAGTATTTCAACGAATCTGACCACGAAAACCTCACTGTGAAATTTAATGATATTGCTATTCATTTTGAACTGATCTTTCACGTCATACTATTTTTTTAGCATTTAGTAGAAGTGGTGATTGCAGTACTCTTCAGTTAATAGAATTTTGAGTTAAAGTATCATACAAATATTCTGCTTGATTGTATGTATGATTGCCTTTTTTCGTTATTTTTGTTCCAGTGTAATAAGTGTTACTGGTTGATCATATCAAAAATGTATTTAGAAATGGCTATCGTTCCTTTCAAAACTTTGTTTTTGCGATCTAAACATTGATTATTTGAAGTCTAATTATTTTCAATTCCCAAAGAGGCAAATTTGCATAAATTCTCATTACATAAAGTAAGGGAAACGATTTTACATGGTCATCACCTACCTGGACAAAAAGTTTGAAGGGAATGATTGCCATCTACTTTTTAGATACGAGCAATTAGAAATAACACCCTCTATCCAGGAACAAAAATCAAGTTGCACGGTGTTCTTATTCATTCTCTTCATTTCTTTCATTCTTTCCTTTCTCATTTTGAAAAATACCCTCGTAATATACCGTATTTTACAGCATATAAGACGCACTTTTTTCCGAAGTTCAGTCTCGGGGTGCAAATGTCATTTACTAACCATTCAAATGATGTAAATAATTGGACACTGTAGGGTTTTGAATAGATTTGAATTGTTAAGAACATCTAAAATAATCTGAGTGTGTGGGAGGTTTTGAAGGCCAGTGAAAAAGAAAGAGTTCGTTTTTATTTCTTCGGAAATATGCCAGCAAAAATTGAAGTGTGTCATATATACCCTTGTTTCTTATACACCGTGAAATACGGTGATGAACAATGGTAAGAATTACCGAGGTTTCTAATGCATGAATGAAGAGGGTCTACCTTTACTATACACCGTTGTAATTTCCCTGGCAGAGGTAGATGATAGGAATACTTCATAACAGAATCTTTAAATGCCTGGAGATTACATCAGCACATATTTGCCGAAATTCTGATAGTGGGTGTTGGTCATCTTTCCATCATCCCCATTTCACCAGTTGTTGAATTAAACTCAATTATTTTGTTGTCTTTAAGGGATCATTGAGCCAAAATACACGTCACTCTTAACAGCGGCCATTCCCTCGGCTACACTGTGACATCACCATGGATACGGCAATTATGCGTCATCACAGTTAGGGGTCTGGTCAGATTCCCGTCGGACATTTCCCAAACTCAACTAGACTCATACAGAAATTCTACATTCTACAATTTTGACTCTGATAAGAGCTGGAAGGTGAAGAATCGTTCAACATGGAAGTTGCTGTGATATAGAATTTGTATTGTTAACTGCAGATGGTTGGAAAGAGTAGATTAAAGTCCTGACTCAAACGCAGAATTCGAGTTTTACTGGATTTATCATTCGAAGTTCATAGATTTATCATCTACTTATGTATTAAACAGTGTGATTTTTTCTGTTCCTCTGTCTGCAACGAAGGCTCTTCCTCTTAAAAGTGACAGTTTTGCTGTCAAAATATCTCCTACTTACCATCCGAAACAATGGACTCTATCACTGGAACAAGCTCAGTGGTTTCTTTTTAAAAAAAAAAGTCAAGAGGAATAACTAACCCTACTATTGGCATTAGTGATTACAACAACAATAGTTAGCAACCGGGGTATTGTGTTACCTAGTTATTGCAGATAGAAATAGTAACTGTTTCAATGTCTTACAAAGTTAAATAGATTCATGATCATTTCTAGAAAAGTGAGGGGAATATGAATGTTTACTACACCCAGTTTAAACCAATATTAGGACGAATGGAATAATTTAGAAAGATTGTCTCTCTATTTTAAACTGGATAGGGCTTTCTTCAGTGTTCCAAATTCCTCGCTATCACGCGAGCTCGAACGTCAAACGCTGACACTGAAGAGATATATGTAAATAGCAGGCATAGTATACATTGAATATTTGTATATGGCAAAAGTATATCAGATTCAATGAAAGTTTCCCGAGATGAATGGGTACAATTTTAAATTTCTTTCTGGTGACAGCAATATCTCCCTAAACGTCAACTGTTATATTTCACATATTTAAAACAAAACAAGTTTCAGTTTTTTCAAATTGTTTTTAAACATTATGGGTAGATTAGTGAGACAAACCCAGAAAGTACTGGCTCTGCGACGCCCACAATTGAGAAGTGTGGCGAATCCTGGGGAAGGTCTATGTCCAACGATGCATGTTGAAAAAGTGATGATGATGATTACAAGGATATTTTCAAGAAATAATACAAATAGGTGTGGTTAGTTAGTCAACATGAAAAAAATGTTACGTTATAAATGTCTTTTGTTAGCATACTGTGTCGTGGGTGATCAATAAAAAGTGAAAAATAGGTCGATCAATGAATAAGTTTCTTCGCTTGTTTTTTGTTGGGCAGGGATGATCAAAAAGTCTGAATTTTCAAAAAGCAAGTGTAGATGCTACCAGACACAAATTAAGGGTTGATTTAGCATAAACTTACTTGCAAAATGAACCTGTTCCGGATGAATAGAAAAAATTGAAGCCAAAACGTTTTTTCTATGATGAGGAGTAAATGCTTAAATCTTCAGCCCTTTAGCTCTATTTGTGCTGCCTATACGTGCGATATATATATATATATATATATATATATATATATATATATATATACACACATATATATATATATATATATATATATATATATATATATATACACACACACACACATATATATATATATATATATATATATATATATATATATATATATATATATATATATATCAAGCCAGCTAGACAGAACTGCTCAAAAACTAAAGAGACAAATTTTGATAGCTCTGGTAGAAATTTCACAGCTGTTGATTAATTTTTTCAGACCTCTGCTCTTCTTTGTATGTATTTTTTCTCATTATCTCCCCATTTGTGTTTTATATGTAATACAAGCACTGATACATTTAATGTTCGAAAATCAGTTTATGCTCACTTTGCAATATGACCCTGGAAAAGATATGAATCCGCTTTTTTTCTCCTTCAGCCACATGCAAAAAGGAGGTCAGTCTGGTCTATCTATCATGATTGGCAACCGGTCTAGGAAGAAAATCCTGGTCATTCACCACATCCTGATCTGTTTCAAGTCATCCTGAATATGTCTCGGTGTTAGATCAAGACAAACAAGGACGCAGCAGTGTGGCTGATGACGTCGCATGTAATCAGAATCATATGCATCCGACTCTCTCGAGGATCACAGGTGCAGTACAACTCAGAACAGGTAGGCTGGTTATCTTACTTCGAATAACACATTATTCCAACTCCCATGTCTTTTACGTTGGTTTTCTCTCATGCTGAGCTAAGTTCAATGAATTTCTGTCATGGAGAAAATTTGGAAACAAGACAAGAGAAAAACAAAAGTAAAAAGATTTTGCCATCTGTTCAGTAGAGATTTTGTATCTTCAGAAAATTTCGTCATTAGAATATAATTCTGCAGAATAATGATGATAACGAGGATTATAAGAGTGCAAAGAGATTTTATGGCTGAGAAAATGGAGCTTCTGTTCGTTAAAAATCTCATGTTTCTCGACGGTAAATAGTCTGTGTTTGGAGTTCGTGAAGTAAGGTTGGGACGACCAGTTTAATGCACCATGAATTTGGTTTGTTTTTTTAGTTTTTTTTTCTGAAGACATGTTGGGATAATTATCCCCAAAACAACATAGGCAGCATGAATCCTATTCTCCACAAGAAACTTTCAATGTGAGGAAAACGATATTCCTGTATTCTATAATATCCAATTCTATGACCCGTCACCTTGCTGATGGACTCACGGTGGTGTACAAATAAAAACAAGTCTTGATGGGCGAGAAATCAACAAAATTGATACTTTGGTTAAAGAGGTAGTTTGAAATAAGAAAAATGTTTGAATACAGATTGCATACTTCTATACATTCACTCATATCTGTTCATTTGTCTGTCTGCCTTTCCGTCGATTTACCTACCAAATATCCACAAAAGCATCTCAAATACATTCTATGGAAGGGTAGGTCATCATGTTACTTCGAATGCCGAAAACCAATTTGGAATAAGGTTGCTAATCGAAGCAAATGCCAGAGAAAACTTATTAATTATAGGAACGGAACTCGATGGGAAGCAGAAATCTCAAGCACCAGCCAAGTCTTTAGCAGAAGTTACCCGTGCCAAATTACCCTCCTGGAGAGTTTTGTATGACAGATGATACGAAAAATAGAGAGGAAATGGTGTATAGTCCCTTTTTGGTGAATTACTTTATTGGTCGAAGAACATCAATCTTGGCTTCTCTCCAGGAACATATGGGGAAACTAGAAAGCACCCGGAGTGTGCATAACTATGCCAACACTCGTGTCACTAGAAGTTCAATGTGTACCTCTTACGGATTCTACTTCATGCAAAATTCTAACTAATCTGATAAGCCTAAAGCGGTCCACATTTTGCTAACTCTGTGGTTTAGACCGAAGTTCTAATTCACCACACTATCTCCCATTTCTGTTGTTTTGCTTGTCTAAACTAAGATGATTGATCGACAGGAAAGGGATGGAACCTTCACAAATAGTGATGAAAAAAGCTGCAGATGACCATTACTTCAGTGCTTTCGCGAAAGAAATGATGGATAACATTTCAAAAATGATTCTTAAATCCTAAAAGAAATGACGAGCATTGATGTATTGAAAGTTATCTGTTAAAAATAAAAGAATGATCACTAACCTCCTCGAAGCTTTGCATATCTGTACTGAAGCAGTATTGCACGACTTGCTCATTTTTGTACCTCACTGTAGAAAAGCTTTAGAAACAGATCCTCAGTAAAGACTCTTGTAGCAAACTGATGTTCCGGTGTCACCAACCACTTGTTAGAGTGGATAGAATCATTCCGACCAAATCGACGTCAAAAGGTCTATTTGAATATTGACGTCCCTAACTGGATCTCAGTAATCTCCCCCACAAAGTTCCATATTGGGACCTTTCTTTTACTTAAATGCTATTCTCACTTCTTAGCCTGTTTGCAGATGATACAAAAATATATAAAATATTATCAACAGCTTAAAAGTTACAAGTTGATTATAAACTGTGTGAATAATGAAATGTTGGAATTCACGTCAAAATTAAAGGTCTGTGTCAAGATATCGCTACAACAAACACTTAAAGCTGTATATAAAAACGAAAACAATTATTTGCCAAACATTCCAATATGCCAGAAAAAGTAAATTGCCTCATGAACCATCTTGGTGTTCATACAACTCAAGTTAAGAACCACTGCACTCGGTTATTGTCTAGTAGGATAGACAGTTCGAATATATCAGTGTATGCTAATGATAATTCTTGAGCTGAGAAATTAAAACAAAAATATCTGTACCACGCATAAATGGATCACCGTAGCCAACGCGTATATCAGAATTTATCATCTAAAAAAAGGATGATCGGAAAATTACCGGAAAAAATAGATCTCTGATCAAAATTATCCAAGAAAATACATTCTTTATCTAGAGGTATCAAAAATTTAGATGATACCAAATATTGTACAAAGGCAAATTTTCAAAGATGTAGCCCAAAAATGTGAAAAATGGAGCCCGGAGATAGAGGTTGGGAGATAGAGAAGAAGAAGAAGAAGAAGAAGAAGAAGAAGAAGAAGAAGAAGAAGAAGAAGAAGAAGAAGAAGAAGAAGAAGAAGAAGAAGAAGAAGGAGGAGGAGGAGGAGGAGAAGAGGAAGAAGAAGAGAAAGAGGAAGAAGAAGAAGAAGAAGAAGAAGAGAAAAAAGAAGAAGAAGAAGAGAAAAAAGAAGAAGAAGAAGAAGAAGAAGAAGAAGAAAAACAAGAAGAACAAGAACAAGAACAAGAACAAGAACAAGAACAAGAACAACAAGAACAACAAGAACAAGAACAAGAACAAGAGAAGAAGAAGAAGAAGAAGAAGAAGAAGAAGAAGAAGAAGAAGAAGAAGAAGAAGAAGAAGAAGAAGAATCTATTGCCCGCTTTGCTGGTCAGTCGGGGGAGCCATTTGTGCTACGGTGATTCAATACACACGTAACGTTTGAATGATTGACGGTTCAATACTTATTGAATGTATTTTTGTCAATTACTATCGAAGCGAAACGAAAAATCTTGATCGTATAAGATGATTATGTAGAAAGAATGTGTCCAGCTTTTACCATTTGCTGCTTTTCCCAGAAAGACTAATTGGAAATCTCAGCTAATTATTTGGCGTGCCAATCAAAATCATTCACCCGAACCCTGCCTCCACCACACCCACTTCATCCACCGAACTGTCTGCCTCCAGTAAACTCTCCTCTTACACTGACACCTCCCTAAACTCAACACTGCACCTCCACTGACATAACGTTGCTTGTCTCATAGACTAAGTCACACTTGAATGCGTTTTTGATAGCCTTCAAATAATCAAAGATGCAATAACACTCAGTAATTTTCATTGTCTGTAACGTTATCTTCTTCTCTATAACATTTCTTCTTTTGGACGGCCTTTGTTCATTGCTATTCGAAGCTTTCGTTTTTTTTTTCTTTTTTTCCCACTATTCAGAATTTTCTTTCTTTCATTCTTTCTTTCGATATATAGTAGAGACAAGGAGTGGCATGTTTATATATCTTCGGTATCTTTCTATCTTTCTTTCCCCAGTGTACCCAATCTTTCTTTCTTTCTTTCTTTTCAGAAATACGAGGAGAGGGAAATGCTTGTTCATACATTTTCGCTATTACAAAGTTTACCAGCAGAATTACATAATGACCACAGGAATACATCGTCTCATTTTCTTTGGGGGAGCCTGCCTTAAAATTCGGCCTTTTCAACTGAAATCAGTACTAGGTAGAGGTGATGGACAATAAAACTCCACTGAACTACCTCGGCTGACAGGCCTGTAATATATATATATATATATATATATATATATATATATATATATATATATATATGTGTGTGTGTGTGTGTGTGTGTGTATGCGGGAGTGTGTGTGTGTATATGTATAAAGAAAGAGAGAGAGAGAGAGGCAGACGGACAGAGACAGAGGGAGTGACAAAGATTGGATACGAAGTTGAACGATTCTTCATTTTTTTCCATGTGCCATGTTCCTTCAGGACGTAGTTGATCAGGGCTTGTCACAGCTTTGTTTTTTTGATCGCATTCAGCAATTTTCGTCTTTTTCCAAGCCTGCTTTTTTTTCTGATCTTGCTGCAGATGGCGACTCGATTACAGTCAAGCGACACCTGTTGTACATGGTCGTCCTTGCTGGATGTCAAATCAATTCAAAGGGAGCTGACATTTTTCAAGCTGCTCTAAACTGTATAATGCCATGATTGTCCTTTTGATAGATGGGGGAGTGGTATCCTATTGCCTTATCCACTCTGGTCTTATCGAGACACCCTCTCAAGATTGCCTACCGTTTACTCTTGGAATTCAGTCAGTCTTTGCTAGGTCTACTCATCTACGGAAGCGGGTTCGGGGGACCAGATTAGCCTGCAACCATCCATGGATCAAGTGGTATTGGTTGACATGGTAACAGCAAGGCGGCCCTGACCTGACCTAATCTAAAACATTAGGATACTTATGTCCCTTTTGCTTTTCACACCTTTAATCATCATCATCACTCTTTTAGCTTCTGTTGGTGGACATGGACCTTTTCCATAATGTCCAGCAGCTGTCTAACATTCCTGCAACGTGACCACCCCATTGTCATTCAGATACCCATGGATTCTATAATATCTCTATATGATAAAGATTTGACCATTTTAATTGATATTTCGATATTGGCAGACGAATAGGCTCGACTGAAAAGCCTCTCATCATGAAAACAGACACATAGTTCTCGACTTCTGGCGCTTTCTGGTGACCATCAAATACCTTCTACCTTTAATTATGCATTACTAGCTGGACCAAAGGGAAATATACAGCAGTTACCAATTAAGTTATCATCATTACCCTAACATACATCCATATATATATATATATATATATAAATATAATTAGAGTGTATAATTTTGTTAAATCAATTTACTACCAACGGAATGTATCTATATCAACTACAGTGACATGTAAAAGCAAACGTATCTAATATACCGGCTGCTATCGTCTTTTTTGCAGAGGACCTCCATGACTTCCAACTAATGCTAAATGAATTGAACGATGGAAGCAAGAAATTTGGCCTTCACTTGAACTTCAGCAAAACAAAGATACTGTACAACAAACCACAGCAATCGAAATTGAGAATGCAAAGCTGGACAAAGTGGACCACTACATGTACCCAGGACAACGAGTTTCAACTACATCTTGTAAAAAAGGAGAAATCAAGCGAACAAATACCCTCAGATGACAAACTTTCAGCTTGACTTTCAAGAACAAGAAAATCTCATCAGTCCTAAGAAAAAGAATATACAACCAGGGTGTCCTCCTGATAGTCACCTATGGAGCTGAACATGGAAACTAACCAAGAGACTGGCCCTTACACTGATAATCATGCAACGTGCACATAAGAGAATCATATTCAATATCACATGCAAAGACCACAAGACAGCCCAGATTACAAGGGAAAACCAGGAGTCAGAGATACCAAAGGAACCAATGGGCTAGCCATATCGCAACCGATGGACTCACAGCATAGATCAGAGATCGACAGAATATGAAACGGCAAAATGAAGTAGACAGGGTCTGAAAATATTAGCCTTGCAACGCCTAGAATAGAGAGATATGGCGAATCTTTGGGAAGGTCTATGTCAAACGACGGACGATAAAAGACTGATTATTTTTTTCTTTTCATATTCAGTTGTATTCTTAAGTAACCGAGATTCAACCGTACACCTAGGGCAAGCGACGATGATATGACTTGTCAGACTCAGGATAAGGCTACACAACAAAAACAGACAAAATAATATTTATACGAACAATGCTTTACGAAGGGTATGGACAGCGCCTGTAAGAACAATATTCAGTATTCGGGCTTCTTTTTATCCGAACTATATATTTGTCGACACCTTTTTTAATGAACCTAAGGGGTCCTATACCCACAGGTATTATTTTGATCTTGGGTTGACACATTTCTGTGATCTCAATTTCTGGGTCATTGTATCCGGACAGTTTCCCAAACTCTTTTGGAGATACGTTCTTGTATGGTGGAATCTATCAATAGGCAATCCTTTTCTGTCCTATTCTTAGTTATTATACTTGGGCTTTGATGGTTCGATCCGTGCGTACAGGTAAATCCAATGATATTGTCACATCTAGGAATCGAGTTACCATTTTTGGGTGGTTCATACCAATGTACAGTGTGCAGTGCACCATAGTTCACCGAGAAGTTCCATGGATTCCCTCACAACTGAGAGAAGCTTTTTATTCGTTTCATAGTTTTCCATCAGAATCAACATCCAGTTTTCACATGATTGAATGAAAGTGTGAACGTTTATTATTATTATTATTATTATTATTATTATTATTATTATTATTATTATTATTATTATTATTATTAACCTTTGCTACTGCTCACATTCCTAATTCCTTGACTTCAGGCTGA
Source organism: Thysanoteuthis rhombus (assembly GCA_963457665.1). Lineage (NCBI taxonomy): Eukaryota > Metazoa > Mollusca > Cephalopoda > Oegopsida > Thysanoteuthidae > Thysanoteuthis > Thysanoteuthis major. The sequence continues at coordinate 43,809,673 of OY735215.1, forward strand.
TGTGAAAGGATTGACGGATGAAACGCAGTCATAGTACAGAGGGTGTTCCTTTTGCACCCTCTTAAGATTAAAAAAAAACAATCCTCTTCCAGTCTCATCCTTGTTCATTACATTCCAAGGGTAGACAGGTGTGAGGAGAGGAAGAATGAAAAATAGCCTGAAAGCGCAAAGGTCGTACATACAAAGAAGTGTTTTCGAGGATAGTATTCTATTTCGACTATTTTGTGATCACTATCAGGAACATTTAATGTTATTTATGAAAGAAAACATTTTTCGAAATTGTCAACCAAAACCCACAACATAAGTTTTTTTCCAGCTTTGAAGTTGATCTGGCTTATTGCTT
>OY735215.1:43815015-43927515 GCA_963457665.1 Thysanoteuthis rhombus
GAATAAGGAAAGCAAAGAAGTTGATCTCCACATAATTCAGTAAAACTAAGGTCATGTACGTACAACAAACGAATTGAGGACAAAGATACAATGATGATAATCGGAAACGCAGAGTTGGAGAAAATGGACCGTTACATCTACCTTGGACAATGAATCTCCATAAAATCCTCAAAAGGACTCAAACGAAACTTTCAAGAACAAGAAGTCCCATTAGTCCTAAGAGAAAGAAAATACAACCAGCGCATCCTCCTGATTGTCTGATTTTAGGGGGAAAACGTGAAACTTGACAAAATATTCTCCCTCAAACTGAAAATCATGCAACGGGCAAATAAAATAATCATGCTCAACATTACATGGAGAGATAACAAGAGAGAACAGTATATCAGAGAAAAACAGGTCAGAGACACAGAATTCATCAGGAAAATCAGATGGCGCTTGGCTAGTCAAGTTGCAAGAATGCTAGACATTACGACTCATAATATACATCCCCAGAGGTCATATGCTAAACTGTGGCCAACAAAAAAAAAATGGTTCCACGAACTTGAGAAGTTCAGGAAGTATTGGCCCTGCGAGGCCGACGATAGAGAGATCGAGTAGAACTTTGGGAAGGTGTAGGTCCAACAACAGAACTTATAAGGCCGCTGATGACGATATAAAACGCATTTCATTCTTTTTGTTCATCAATTTAACGAATAAGTCTTTCAATATCAAGTTGTATCCATCTATCTATCTCAGTTTCTTCCCAATTACATCTATCAATCAATATGAAGCAGTTTGTTCATGTCTATCACAGTTTGTTATTATCTATCTACCCATAAAATTTCATTATTCCATATATATATATATGTGTGGGGGGGTTGAGTGTGAGTGTGTGTGCGTGTGTGTGTGTGTATGTGCATGTCTGTGGATGACACAATATATATATATATATATACATAGAGAGAGAGAGAGAGAGGGAGAGAGAGAGAGAGGGGGGGGATTACTAGCACAAAATTCTACCATTATTTAGATAAGGTGGCTTATCAGGCACTATGCATGTCCAACCAGTCACTAAAAAAACCCTTACAAAGTTATACGTCCCCGTTTTAAAACTTAAATGTTATTGCTATCGTAATTTGATAGTTCTCTCAATGAATAATTTTATTTCTTTAATTTCATAAAGCGAAAAGAAATTTACATATACATAGATGCATTTTTTCTCAAATATTCAAACTCTCATCTACATTTCGAATGTAGGACTCGCTTATTGAAATTTTCAATTTACATTTTAATTTCTCAATCAAAGGAACTCACTCATAATCGTACATTATTACTATTTCTATCCTGTGTACATTAGACGTGACAGGGAAAATAAATGAAGAATTTGAATAAGAGCGTCTGACATAAGGAATGCAGATTAGCTCTTGATATTTTAGAAACACGAATATTGATTTCATTTATATGTATGTAAATTATTGCCCGTTTTGTAAAATTAAGAAAATAAAATAATTCATGAAGAAAATCCAAATGAAATCATTATAACGTTCAATTTTTAAAATACTAACAGGTAAATAGCTTTAGGATTAACACAGGTAAGGGATTTTATTCCTTGTATGCCCAGACTTCCTTACCGGTATTGTACGGGTTATCATAACTGATTGTAAATGACTTTTTATCTTGTTATGGTTTTGGGTGACATTTACGTCACTTTTATTTATTTTAAGATGCAAGGCAGAAGTTAGTGAAACGTTTATGGAGAAAAACCCTGCGTGGATGCTGCAGGGCCAAACTCCTCTCCGTCTATTCGGACTGAAGATGATTTTTGCTACATTATATATATATATATATATATATATATATATATATGAACAAATTTTTTTTGTATAAATTTATGTATTCATTAGAATCAAATTTCTGAAGAGTTGTTGGGTTAGCACAGTCGGTATGAGAGCCGCCTACTTCGTCATGATTTTGAAAAAAATGACAGGATATGTAAATTTTGTAAAAGTATTCATTGATTAGAATGAAAAAAATCTCTTGTGTTTTTGAAACTCAACTTTTAGTAAGTGGGTAAAACTTGGTAATTTGGCTCAGTCAGTAAGAGGGCCATTCACTAATCACTTGGTCGTGATTTAATAAGATTGTAAGGAATACTTGATTTTTCTAATTGGTTTGGTTTAACGTGGATACACTAACAGTGAAGGGTTTACTGTCCTAAATTAGGTGAGAATTGTTCTTGTTGGCACGGTAAACTCTAGCTTTCAACTGGGACTGGAGTGCGATAAGAATACTAAATTATTTTATTATTATTATTTTTTGGAATCTCACACCAGTTGCCTGGTGGTAACCGCTGGAGTTTGAGTGACAGCAAGTCTCCTCAAGTCTCCAGCCCTCCTCTCCTAGTACTCATAGGTCGCAGTAATTCTGTGATTTACAGTTTCACACCAGTTGTCCAGTGGTTATCGCTGAAGACTGAGTGACAATAAGTCTCCTCAGGTCTTCAGCTAACGTCTTCTCTCTCTTTCGCATATCATGACAGAGCTACGATTCGTTGCAGTACTTATATCTCTAGTACCTTCCTCAGTATCCGTGCAGTTCCCAGTAGTGCTGTGGTCTGTACGGTCTCTATCCTTCCCCTAATCCTGATCTCCTCCATTCTCTCCCTCAGCGTTTTGGGTACAGTTCCTAGTGCGCCCACTATGACCGGTACTACCCTGGTTTTCATGTTCCACATTTTCCTTAACTCCCTTGCTAGGTCCTGGTATTTTTCCCTTTTTTCACCCTCCTTCCTTTTTACTCTATGGTCTGCAGGTACAGCAACGTCTACTATTTGGCAGGCCTTCCTTTTTTTTGTCTACTATTACTATGTCCGGTCTTCTTGCCTGGATGAGGTGGTCAGTTTGGATGTCAAAGTCCCAGAGTAGTTTGTGGTTGTCATTCTCCAAAACTGCCTCTGGCTTGTGCTGATACCACTTTTCCACATGGTGGAATCCCATTTGTTTGCTTAGTTCCCAGTGTATCATCGTTGTTACTCTATCGTGTCCATTCTTATACCCCTTCTGGGCGAGTTGACTACATTCACTAGTTATGTGGTTTACTGTCTCATCTCTTTCACCGCACATGCGGCATTTGCTGTTTGTCTGTGTTCTGTCGATTTTTGTTTTTATGTAGTTTGTCCTTATGCTTTTGTTTTAGGCTGCCATGATGAGCGATTCTGTTTCTCTCTTAAGGTTCCCCTTTCGTAACCACGTCCATGATTTCTCGTCTGCTACATCTTGTATCTGTCTGTATTTTAAACTCGCCGTACAATTTTTTCCCCTCCCATCTTTCTTTTCTTGTTTGCTGTACTGTTCCATTGTTTTCTACTTTATTGCTTGTTGCACTATCTCTCGCACTCTTTATGATTTCTTCACTATTTGTTTGCACATATCTTTCTAGGACTACTTTACCTCTCTTGACACAATCTTCTATGCTGATGAGCCCCCTGCCACCTTCTTTTCTTTTAACGTATAGTCTATCCGTATCATCTCTGGGGTGTAATGCTTTATGCATCGTCATAAGTTTCCTTGTTCGCCTATCCATTGATTGGAGCTCTTCCTTTGTCCATCCTAGGAATGGCCCTGTATACCTAACTACTGACACAGCCCAGGTGTTCATTCCTTATATTAGATTTCTGCTGTTTAATTTGGTTTCTAATATTTTCCTTATCCTTCTGAGGTATTCTCTCTTTATTTTCTCTTTCATCTCTCCCCGTTTTATCGTGTCACATTCAAGGACACCTAGGTACTTGTATCGGTCTTGTGCGGTCAATGCCCTAATCTTGCTGTTGTCCAGGAGTTCAATTCCTTCAGTCATTCCTTCGGTCATTGAACGCCTTCCTTTGTGCATCACTATGATTGCGCATTTTTCTATTCCAAACTCCATTCCTATGTCCTCACTATATTCCCTTACTTCGTTGAACAGAGTCTCAAGCTCTCCCCTGTTTTTTGCGAACAATTTTATATCGTCCATGTACATTAGGTGGTTGATCTTTCCTTTTGTTTTAGAGAAGTGGTATCCTTTGCTGTTTTTCAGGATTCTGTTGGGCGGTATCATTGTTAGAACAAATAATAGTGGGGACAACGAGTCCCCTTTTTATCCCTACCTCGGCTAGTTTGTCCCCTGCGGCTGTCAAATCTACTTTCCAGTCTTCCATCGAATCACCAATGAATTTAACCACTGGCTCACTAATTTTGAACATTCTAAGGCATTCGAGTATCCAGCTATGTGGAATCATATCGTATGCCTTTTTGTAATCTATCCACCCCATCGCGATATTCTTTCTCCTTTTCCTCACTTCTCTTAAGATCATCTGGTCTATGTAGAGTAAATCGTTTGCCCCTTTGGTTCCTATCCTACACCCTTTCTGTTCCTCTGGTAGTAGTCCCCTTCTATCCATTGACATGTATATTCTCTCTGCTATTTGCCCGGTCAGGATTTTCCACATACGTGGTAAGCACGTGATTGGTCTATAGTTGCTCGCTATGTTCCCCTTTTCTGGGTCTTTTTGGATGAGGGTGGTTCTGCCTTTAGTCATCCATGCTGGTGCCTTGCCTTCGTTTACACAATTTTGGAGTAGGTGGGTGAGTCTGCCGTGTAATGTGGTGAATTTTTTGAACCAATACCCATGGATCCCGTCGGGACCGGGTGCTTTCCAGTTGGCTACTTTCCTAAGAGTATGTTTCAATGTGGTTTCATTCAGTACTATTGGTTCTCCCTTGTCTATATCTTCTAGTTCTTTTCTCATGTTTCCTAACCATTGCGGTGTTACGTTGTGTCTTTTTGGGTGCCCCCATATGCTATTCCTATAGTTCTTAGCCTCTGTGGCATCTGGTTTCATGTCCTGCCTTCTTTCCCCATTTAAATCTTGGTATAACTCCTTCTTTTTGTTTTGGAATGTGCAGTTTTGTGTGTATTGGGCCATTCTTAGTCTGTATCTTTTCAGTCTTGCCTCTTTGGCTAATCTCTTCTGGTGTAACTCTTCGACTACAGTTGCAATGCCTTTTTGCGTTACCTTGTATTTGTTCCAAAGTCTTACGCGTGGTCTGTCGGTGTGTGGTGTATTTCTAAGCAGTACTTCATCTCTCTATAGTTGGGAGATCTGCCTTTGTAACCTTCTCTCCCAGTTGGGTTTCTCTTCCCTATTATTGCTCGGGGTCCTATCTTGTGTTGTGAAGCTTTGTGCTACCATTTTCGCCCCAGCGTAAATTAAGTTGTTGAGTTCTAGGAGGATGTTCGTTTCTATGTGCTGTAAGAGGCAGTTGACCTGTTCGGTCACTTCTCCGACTTTCTTTCTGTCTTTGTCTCTTAGGGAGGGGAGTGTTGTTTTCTCTCCTCGCATGATCTCTTTCAAAGCTTGTATTTTGGTTTTCTCTTCTTCCGTTGGTGCTTCGTCGTCACCTTCTGGTGCATAGTTTACTGTGGGGGTCTCATGGGGAATTCTTCCAGTTTTGTTGTTGGTACTAGTTGTGCTGGGGGAGCATTCTTCAGATGTGTCACCTGAATCTCTCTCTACATTAGTGCGAATCTCTAGTAGTTCAGTCTCAGACAGCCATTTCTTCTTTTGGATTTGTTTTACTTGGTCAGCAAGGCGTTGGTTCGATACTTCCACAGCAGATTTTTCCCTCCATATTTAGAGCATACGCTCTCTATAAGATCGCACCGAAGGCTTGCTTTTAAAGTAACAATACATAACTAGTCTATTCTCTTCCCTTGTCCATCTCTTTCTCTTGTTCTTCATAGCAGTCACTCCGTGAGGACCGCGCTTTCCCTGGATGTCATTAGTGGTATATGAGTTTTGGCCAACAGTAGCTGTGTGACGACTGTGTCCCTCCTGAAGGCCATTAAGGGTACACGAGCCGGAGTTTTGGCCAGCAGTCACAGGATGACGACTGTGTCCCTCCTGGTGGCCAACAAGGGAACACCTGCCGGTTACGACACACTGATCTTGGATCTGTGCCCCGTTTTTTGCGGTAAAATGGTTTGGTTGTACTGTCATGATTGGGATTTTTGGTTCTTTCAAGGTAGCGCCAGACCTTGGTGGGTTGGTTAAGACCAATGTGAATCAGAAGTAACCTAAGAGCCCCACCGGCCCTTTTGGTTCTTTTGAGGTAGCGTCAGACCTTGGTGGGTTCACTGAGACCGATGTGCACAGTGATAACCTAAGAGCCCCACCAGCTCTTACCACCCAGGGTATGGCCTCACAAAGACCAGCCATTCGGGTGTGCAGAGATATCTTTTTAGTGATATGGCATTTACCTAATTGTTGAACTAAAGAGAAAACACACACTAAGCCTCGTTCTTAGCAGGGTGTGGGGACAACGCAGCACAGCCAATTTATACACGAGGGTAGGGAAAGTTCATTCATACATACATGAATACGTACACGAGGGTTGCCTCTCACATGAAAGAAAAGGAATTGCTTTTCCATACTTCTATGGGACGACTCATTTGTAAATTTAATTTTAAATTTAATTTTAATTCCACTTACCCACGTGCAGGTCCAAAAAACAACTTTTTCGACTTGGCAGTGACCATTTCATCAAAGGAGAAAATTTCTCAGACTTACAAAGAAAACCATCTCAGAGGTATTATTATTATTATTGTTATTATTATTATTATTATTATTATTATTATTAATATTATTATTGTTATCATTATTATTATCATTATTGTTATTATTTTTATTATTGTTATCATTATTATTATCATTATCGTTATTATCATTACTATTATTATTGTTATTATTATCATTATTATTATTATAATTAATATCATTATTATTCAGCAGATATGGCGTAAAGCAAAGAAGAAATTATCAATAATTCATATCAGACTTTTAGCGTTCCCATACCCACAAAATGGAGAAAATGGTATTGTAGACTGAATCACTGGAGGTTGAGCTGATTCGAGTTGCAGGACGCAGCGTACGGGAGAGTGACGGAAGAATATCCTGCAACTCTCCCCCCACAAGCCTCTGACGATTCTGCTTAATATACAAATTTTGCTATTTGGGGGTTTGGGAATGCAGAAAAAAAATTCCCATGTAATTGATGGTAATCGTGTCTTCGCTTTATGCCACTTCAGCAGAAGTCTCTTTCTTATAGGAAAGGTTTTCGTTTGGATAGCGAAGTAAACTTGAATACTTACGCATGCGCACCAGAACAGAAGGACAGGATAGAACCTCTGCATACACCCAACGTGAGAGCTTCATGAGAAAGATTATAAAATTAGAAAAAAAAGTTGTCAACAGCGACATCCAGTAAATCAAATTGGTTGTAAAAGGAGGTGCTGAAAAGTTTTTTGGTCAGAACGAGGAGGGAGTCATTTAGGAACAATTTTGGGAAAAAGCATGATGATCCTGCAAATTGGCACTTTACAATATAAAATAACATCTTTTCCAGCAACGGGGAAAAATTAACGCTCTGATTCTGAGAAGTGGGTCAGACTGAGAACTGACATCGTTTCTCAAGCTGAGAACTTTTCTGCACCCCTTGCAGTTGCAGGGTTTGGGGGTGGAGTAGAAGAGAAGAGGAGGGAGTGGTAAGAGGGGAGAAAGATGGAGAAGAGATGAAGGGGAGTATAAAGAAGATGAGGAGTTGCAGAAAGCGACAGGTTAGGACCGAAGAAGAAGAAGAAGAAGAAGAAGAAGAAGAAGAAGAAGAAGAACAAGAACAAGAACAAGAACAAGAACAAGAACAAGAACAAGAACAAGAACAAGAACAAGAACAAGAAAAAGAACAAGACGAACAAGAACAAGAAGAAAAAGAACAAGACGAACAAGAACAAGAAGAAAAAAAAAGAAAAAAGAACAGGATCAAGAAGAAGAACAAGAAAAAGAAGAAGAAGAAGGAGAAATTTAAAAAAAAAAATTTTTTTAAAGCAATGAAAGGAAAGAAAAACAAAATAGGGGGGGGCACAATAGAAAGACAAATGTGTACGAAAGAAGGAAAAGATAAAGGGAAACGTCATAAAAATTATAAGCAGTGAAGTTGTCTAGAATAAGAATATTACAGGAAAAAAAATGAGAAAGAAAGAAGGAGAAAGGATGAAAATATTCCTAGTAACGAAGGAAAAAAAAAGGAAGAAACGTGAAAGATCTTGAAGAAAGGAGAAAAAGATGAAAAGTGGGAGATGATTAAGAATAGAAAAACCAAGAGGAAAAAAATGGTAGACGAAAAATGATGAGAAGAAAAAAATCTATGATACGATAGGTAAGCAGGAACAGAAGAAGAAAGTGAATGAAGAGAGAAGGAAGGTTTGGAAAGAAGGAGAAGGAGAGAGAGAGAGAGAGAGTTTATGAAAGAAAAAAGGAATGGAAATAGGAGGAAGAAGGAAGAGGAGAAAAGAGGGAGAATAAATTGAGGGAGCCTGAGGAGACAAAGTGAGAGAAAAGATAGAAGAAAAGAGGCATGAGAGAGACAGAGAGAAGAGCGAAAACAAGATGGAGGAGTCAAGTAGATTAGAAGGAAAAAGCAATCAAGAGAAAAAGAAGGAATAAAATTGACCAGCCTTAAGCCAGACCATAGATGTACATGCTTCACACACACACACACACACACACACACACACACACACACACACACACACACACACACACATATATATATATATATATATATATATATATATATACATATATATATGTATGAAATGTCAAAAATATACTATCATAATAGATTTGACGTGACTTCAATCAGCAACATTTATGTTATTGCAATATCATAGAATCTATAAAAAGTAATTCTTTTTTATTATTAATTCAATAGGAATATGACATCTTTCATCAAAAATTCTAAATAGCAATTTTCGACATCTAAACACAACTTGAAGCATATGGACAGAGGACAAACATCCCTATTGGCATTACTGAGCAAGAGACGTAACTTACATTTCGGAACTCAACTATTTTTTGCTACCAAGCCGAATTTTCAAAAAACACAAAAACAAAACTAATCTGTCTACTCATTGAGGCAGGTGTATATGTAAATTCCCAAGTTTCTTCCTTGGATGGTTCGGGCTGAGAAGAATAGAGAAGAAAGGTGAAGAAAAAGAACCGTGGCAAAGATAATTAAGAAGAAAGACACAGTAATAGAAGAATAATTAAAAGAATCTGTTCACAGCTGCATACCAGATCACTACTGCATTTAGATAGATGCCCACCGAGGACTCTAATACAGAGGCTCTGTACTAGACTATGCAAGACTTGGTAAATCATTACTTATACACTCACATCTTTCTATACACTCAGGCTGACAACACTTCAAAATACGTGTACACACACTGTCAGACGCTGAAGCAGAAATTATCTATTTATATGATGAAGTGCCTTTATAGTCTCCCATTTTCGCTTTCTACCTTTATTTTTCCTCTTTTTTCCCCTTTCTTTCTATTCTTTCCCTCTTTCCTCCATTCTTTTTTTCTCTTTTATTGACGTTGGAATAGAACCAATCTCTCTCTTTACCCTTCTCTCTCTAACCAACAGTTCATACTTTTTAGTCTTAACCGGAAGTCTGGACTTGTCATTGATGTCAAGTAGAGTCAACTCAGTGGGAGTTTGACGAAATTTAAAAAAAAAAAAGCAAGCAAAGAGGGTGGTTCGGAAGAAGGAGTAAACGGAAATAAAAGAGAGGGAAGAAGAAGAAGAAGAAGAAGAAGAAGAAGAAGAAGAAGAACAAGAAGAAGAACAAGAACAAGAAGAAGAACAAGAACAAGAACAAGAACGAGAACAAGAAGACAGGAGACAAAGAAGAAAAGATTGAGAAGCGAGGAGAAGAAGAAGAAGAAGAAGAAGAAGAAGAAGAAGAAGAAGAAGAAGAAGAAGAAGAAAAAGAAGAAGAAGAAAAAGAAGAAGAAGAAGAAGAAATACGAATGACTCTGACGTGGGAAACCGTTGCCGAAGAAAATGTAACGAAAGGGGAAGATGCAAAACTAGTTTCACTTCGTCATTTGTGGAGATTGCGTTTGGCACCCAGGGAAATCATGAAGAAGAGGCTCTTTGAAGATTCTCTGTCTCACTCAAAGAAATTATTTCTAATGCATAGAGAAAGAGAGACGGACAGAAAGATAAACCCAGCGACGGAAGAACCAAAAGAGTCGACTTACGTAGGGTTCTTCAACTTTTTTCGATCACGACCAAGTTTATTTTTATGCAACAACCTCCCGACACACTGACAATAACCTCAAGAACCTCTTATCCCTTCTCTCTCTCTCTCTCTCATTAAACCTCCGTTATTGTATTTTAACCATAACAAGGTTACTACTACTATTATGATCAAATAGTTAGACGGATTAATTAATGACAAAGGTAAGATGCTCTAGATATACGAGGTATATATCTACGAAAAAAAAAAGAACTTTTAAAAGCAGCGTGCCAGTGAGATATTTCAAAATGCTCGAGATTGATTGGTTATAAAGTAATGACCTTGACTTTTTGTATTGAAAAAATTACATCAAGCTACGTTAGTTAGTTTTGGGACTACACGTCGGTAGAGGTCGCTGCGTTTTTCCCCTTTATGACGGATTCTAGAGAGCAGCGTCTTCTGACACATGAACTGATAATTATGGAAGAAAACGCACCTCGAGACCGGAACACTATCTCTCAAAATGATTTCCATAATTTATTCCAGATTTGGAAAAACACACTAGGAATTGTGCACTGACACTGGAGGTAGGGGGGGGCTATTATGCTTCGTGTTTGTTGGTAAAACCATGAATTTCTTTTAGGAGAAAAGTTCAGTTTCTTTCTGTTCATACCTCGTATACATATTTCAAATCCTGAATATTCCATTGTCATCAATATCTTCCTTACCTTTTGTTCATTTATTCATTGTGTATTTACGACCTCATCAGCAGCATCCTGTCACCTAGAAACAGCTTGGGAAACGTACTTTGGGCTCAGGCACACATGAGACCAGGGCAGTGTCCCGCAAACTTGATAGGATGACGGCATCATCATCATCATCATCATCATCATCATCATCATGTCATTCATTCTCGGTCACTGGACATAAATCTTCCCCATGATTCGCCATGTAGCGTTGCAGGGTCAATTCTTTCTGAACTTGCCTAGTTCGTCTCTTTTTTTTTTTTGTGATATGTTGTGCTGACTTGTGATCTCTCCATGTAAGGTTGAGCATGATTCTTTCACGTGCAAGTTGCATGGTTCTCAGTTTGAGTGTCAATCTTTTGGTTCATATAAATACTTAACTTATAGTTTATATCACTGTCTTTCTTCTAGCAACTTTGAAATGGTAATCACACTAGACAACGTAAATAGAATAAACAATTAAAGAAAATGGGAAACGAGAATTAGGGTTGAAAGCAGTTATTTGCTTATGGTAAGAGCATCATTACGTTGAAGCTGTTACCCTATCAGTGACAAGCTGGAATCCTCCTGCAGCCCCGTTATCTCAAATTGTTTATTTTATTCACATTGTCCAGGGTGAGTGATATATTATCCAAAATCGCGACGGGAAATCATTTCAGATAAGTTTTTTTTTTTTTTTACATAATATAACGCAATTATTAATCATACATACATGGATATGTGAATTAGATTATATCCTGTTTTTTTTTTTTATTTTTAGGAGTAATAACTAGTTCTGTTGATACGCATTTAGTTTCAGGCCGATATGAAAGATGGAAGCGATGACTCATCGGTGCAGACCTCGACAACATTTGAACCAAGTACAAACACATTTCAGCAGCACCGCCAAGAGCACGATAGTTGCCGCCTTCTTCATCTCGGTCGCTGCTTCTAGTGTTGGCATCGTCGCTGCCTCCGTGTCTACTCTTCGGCTAATGCTGTTGTTTTCGAAGAACCAGGAAGTGGATTCTTCTCTGAGATGCCTCACAATTAATTTGGTTTGTTCGAGAGTATAAAAGGGTGTGGCGTTGGTTTGGAAAAAAAAGGATGACCTTGACTCGTAATACTTTTATATAGAGCCTACTTCTGAACTTTAAGCGGCAGAGGGGGGGGGGCAGGTTCACTTACCCTATCGTCAGAGCGCGAATAAAGATATGTAAACGTGACACTACGATGCACATGCGAACTCATGCATACTAACACACATGCATACACACTTGTGCAATACCATTCTTTTGGTTTGAATGAGTAGAAATTAATCAATTGTATTTGATGAGAAAAGTTATATATATATATATATATGTACATATATATAGTCGAGAAAGCTTAAAGCTTTATGCACTAAACACATTGAAAAAAATTGAGTGTTGCTTCGGTCGCTTATTTCTCAATATCTGTTAATTTAATTTATGTAATTTTCTTCAGCGGTTCTTATGTTTCTCTTATCCTCATCATGCGTAATTGTCCTGTCGGGATCATTACCAAGATACTGTTTCAGGGATTTTAAGAAAAAAACAGTTATAAGAACATGGTACTCCAACATATATATATATATATATATATAAATATATATATATATATATATATATATATATATATATTTATATATATATATATATATATATATATATATATATATATATATATATATATAGAGAGAGAGAGAGAGAGAGAGAGAGAGAGATGAATAGATAGAGAGAGGGGGGTAATTTGTCCTTAAATATTCCGTACAATTCAAAACTGGATCGTTAAATGTCTTGCTATGATTTAATGTGTTCCGTCTTTCAGCTTATGTGTAATTACATTGATTATTTAGAAAAGAGCACTAAAAGCCACTGTAATCAAAACAGCACTCAACAAGGAATTGCAGTAATTTTTCTTTACATATATATGTGTGTGTTTATGTGTGTAAATTTTTTTTTCTTTTTGTATGTTTGCAATGAGAGCGTGGACAAAAAGATAGCTTGAGGGGTCTGGGTTGCAACGTTAAAGGAGTTGGAAACGTTAAGTTTCATGTGGACGTGACTGACAGTTGTGGCAGGCCCATGGTTGGTATCACCCCTTCATTCCAAAACATTTCTCAGGATATCTAGAATTTTGGTGATCTTTTCATACTACTACTATTCATTATCCATTATGATTTTCCCATATGATTGAATGTGATTGCACGAGTCGACAATTACTAAAAATTTTAGTTTTCAATTTTTCGGTTTTGACTTTGAAAATGATATGAAAATAAATAAACATGAGTACCGAGAAAATGTTTATATTCGTTATATTAAAAAACACCAAAAAACTATTCAATAAAACTAGAGAAAAACTAAGAGAGCACATACCTCTACCAATATCATTATTAAGGTAAATAATTGCACATGTTTACGCCCCAAAATGTTATCTCTACTCCCAAAGTCCATTTGCCTAAGTTTTAATGAATTACCATCGTAATTCATTGAGAACTTTTGGTGTTATCATGTGGACAGACATGAAATTCTGAAATTTGTAATGCAGACACATAACCATAACATAGGGGCACCAATTGTGGATGGATCCGCCCGTAAATTCAATCACCTATTTTGTAGCCTAATGACCATCATTTTACGATATTTCATCGAAATTCATTCGGAACTTTTGGATACATAGTGCAGTCAATCAGGTGCATATAAACAAATGAATAAGAAAACAAACCAGGAAAATATCTTTCAATCAAAGCAGATATTTCCTGGATTCTCCCAAAAATTCGATCAGATCACTTTCGTCCTAACCTTCCAGAAATTTTCATTGAGTTTCATCGAAAACTTTAGTATAGATATCACGCAGACAGAATGTTTGGCAATGTTATGTGATATGGACGTATAACAATGACCTACAGTAGATAATTGTTTATGGATCCATCCCAAAATTTAATCTCTTATTTTGTGGTTTATTGTCCACGTAACCAATTTCTCATATTTTGGACAGTCATGAGCGTAAACATGAACTTAACCAACTCTTCCTTTGAGCTATTGCAAACAATTCAGAAAAAAAAGTCATTGAAATTCTTATACATGTATTCACACATAGATACGCGTGTGATGTTCGACCCTCTTATTATAGGTTAAGATTGGTCTAAGAAAAAAAGATCAGAGTATATACAGTATACGAATTCTTGCGTGTTATATGCATCTCTATAACATTGTTCATATCTATCAATTTATCTTTCTATCTAATCCTCGTCACCGATTCTTATATGTATGAGTTTTTCTTATCTATTATGTTTGCGTATCTTGGATGCTTTCGGAGTCGGTGTACCGTGGAATTTGTCGACAATAGTTAAATGTCTGGATGCCATATTCAAGTCACTAGATGTTATGCCCCCAGCAAGTAAAACATAGCTTCATCCCAGGCCGTAGACAAGATTTAAAAAAAAAAATACCCGAGGCAGCTGATGGCAATCCCAAAGATGATTCTCAAGACGGTTTCGAAAAGTAGGAAGGGGCGCTGTGATCAACGTATGAGGCCTTAGAGAGAGTAATGTAAAGTGGACTGAGATCCCATTGCCCTTAGTAGACTATTTTTCCGCTAATATCAAATGACTGGATATGTTCTATGCACATGCCCACAAGCAATATTCTTTCTACTCCTCCCTCTCAATATGTATGTGATTAGTTTGTGGATACGATATAACCGACTATATGTATTGAGTTGAGAATAAAGAAAAATCATTCATTTTTCTGATATGTTTCGCCTTTAGGCTCTATTAAAGTGCAAAGTTCGAATGACATCGTGAGACATAACGTCTGAAATGAGCGAACAATTCAATATTGTTACATTTGAAATTGCTGCTTTGGTAAAACCGAAAGGCTAAACACCTCTGCAGAATAAATTCAATTTAAATAAAACTATTTTTCTTTATTGTCAAGTAATTACACACACACGCGCAAATACATTCATACGCACACACATTTACATACACACATTTACACACACATTCACAAACTCACACATTCATACCAACACACACATACGTATGTAAATTGATTTTTTGGTTTGAGTTATCTGAGTATGACCGCTCGAAATCAGGGATACAACATATATCAATAGATTCACACTGTAAATTCAGTGCTTCATGGTGACTCCGAATTTTATGCTGGTGCAATCGTCAGACCAATCACCAGATCATACTCCGACAATTGCATCAGAATCAATCTCGGAGTCACCATGAAGCATTGAATTTTCTCTGTCTGTCTGTCCGTCTATATATATATATATATATATATATATATATATATATATATATATATATTGGGGTGTAGATGTGTGTGTGTGTGTGTGCATATACATATATATGTATATATATATATAGAGAGAGAGAGAGGGAGAAAAAGATATGTGAGTGCATATATATATATATATATATATACAGAAATTCTTGCTGGGAGACGGGCACGAATTATTTAGCAAGGTACGATGGAAAAATTGAAACTTTTTCAACTGCTAAAATGAAGTCCCCAGACTAACTAAAATTGCCGCAAGTTTAGATGAGTACATAATTTTCTTGATTTATTGTTCATTTCCTCATTGTTCTGTGATAATCTTTAATGCCTGCCTATTCATCCAACTCTGTATTACATGCTTGTAAATGTCCTATGCGTCGAATCGTTGGTCAAATAGCAAAAAAAAAAAAAGAAAAAAAGAAAAAGTCTCCCCTAAATGCCGAAATCTAAATATCTAAAAGCTAAACTGAAAAAAAAAAGAAAAAAAGAAAAAATCTCTAAATGTGCACCAATTCCATATATTCCAAAGAACCCTAAATCCCCTCCCCCGAAATCAACCATAAATCTACAAGGAAAAAAAAGAAAGAACCCTCCCCCAAATGCCGAAATCTAAATATCTAAAAGCTAAACTGACCCTATACTCCCCCCCCCACTACCTCGACCTAACTTTGACTTGCCATAAAAAACAAACGAATGTAGGGTTGGATATATCAAGGCTGTATCTATTGTCAGTAGTAAATTCTTGCTGGGAGACGGGCACGAATTATTTAGCAAGGTACGATGGAAAAATTGAAACTTTTTCAACTGCTAAAATGAAGTCCCCAGACTAACTAAAATTGCCGCAAGTTTAGATGAGTACATAATTTTCTTGATTTATTGTTCATTTCCTCATTGTCCTGTGATAATCTTTAATGCCTGCCTATTCATCCAACTCTGTATTACATGCTTGTAAATGTCCTATGCGTCGAATCGTTGGTCAAATAGCAAAAAAAAAAAAAGAAAAAAAAGAAAAAGTCTCCCCTAAATGCCGAAATCTAAATATCTAAAAGCTAAACTGAAAAAAAGAAAAAATCTCTAAATGTGCACCAATTCCATATATTCCAAAGAACCCTAAATCCCCTCCCCCGAAATCAACCATAAATCTACAAGGAAAAAAAAAGAAAGAACCCTCCCCCAAATGCCGAAATCTAAATATCTAAAAGCTAAACTGACCCTATACTCCCCCCCCCACTACCTCGACCTAACTTTGACTTGCCATAAAAAACAAACGAATGTAGGGTTGGATATATCAAGGCTGTATCTATTGTCAGTAGTAAATTCTTGCTGGGAGACGGGCACGAATTATTTAGCAAGGTACGATGGAAAAATTGAAACTTTTTCAACTGCTAAAATGAAGTCCCCAGACTAACTAAAATTGCCGCAAGTTTAGATGAGTACATAATTTTCTTGATTTATTGTTCATTTCCTCATTGTTCTGTGATAATCTTTAATGCCTGCCTATTCATCCAACTCTGTATTACATGCTTGTAAATGTCCTATGCGTCGAATCGTTGGTCAAATAGCAAAAAAAAAAAAGAAAAAAAAGAAAAAGTCTCCCCTAAATGCCGAAATCTAAATATCTAAAAGCTAAACTGAAAAAAAAAAGAAAAAAAGAAAAAATCTCTAAATGTGCACCAATTCCATATATTCCAAAGAACCCTAAATCCCCTCCCCCGAAATCAACCATAAATCTACAAGGAAAAAAAAGAAAGAACCCTCCCACAAATGCCGAAATCTAAATATCTAAAAGCTAAACTGACCCTATACTCCCCCCCCCACTACCTCGACCTAACTTTGACTTGCCATAAAAAACAAACGAATGTAGGGTTGGATATATCAAGGCTGTATCTATTGTCAGTAGTAAATTCTTGCTGGGAGACGGGCACGAATTATTTAGCAAGGTACGATGGAAAAATTGAAACTTTTTCAACTGCTAAAATGAAGTCCCCAGACTAACTAAAATTGCCGCAAGTTTAGATGAGTACATAATTTTCTTGATTTATTGTTCATTTCCTCATTGTTCTGTGATAATCTTTAATGCCTGCCTATTCATCCAACTCTGTATTACATGCTTGTAAATGTCCTATGCGTCGAATCGTTGGTCAAATAGCAAAAAAAAAAAGAAAAAAAGAAAAAGTCTCCCCTAAATGCCGAAATCTAAATATCTAAAAGCTAAACTGAAAAAAAAAAGAAAAAAAGAAAAAATCTCTAAATGTGCACCAATTCCATATATTCCAAAGAACCCTAAATCCCCTCCCCCGAAATCAACCATAAATCTACAAGGAAAAAAAAGAAAGAACCCTCCCCCAAATGCCGAAATCTAAATATCTAAAAGCTAAACTGACCCTATACTCCCCCCCCCACTACCTCGACCTAACTTTGACTTGCCATAAAAAACAAACGAATGTAGGGTTGGATATATCAAGGCTGTATCTATTGTCAGTAGTAAATTCTTGCTGGGAGACGGGCACGAATTATTTAGCAAGGTACGATGGAAAAATTGAAACTTTTTCAACTGCTAAAATGAAGTCCCCAGACTAACTAAAATTGCCGCAAGTTTAGATGAGTACATAATTTTCTTGATTTATTGTTCATTTCCTCATTGTTCTGTGATAATCTTTAATGCCTGCCTATTCATCCAACTCTGTATTACATGCTTGTAAATGTCCTATGCGTCGAATCGTTGGTCAAATAGCAAAAAAAAAAAAAGAAAAAAAAGAAAAAGTCTCCCCTAAATGCCGAAATCTAAATATCTAAAAGCTAAACTGAAAAAAAAGAAAAAATCTCTAAATGTGCACCAATTCCATATATTCCAAAGAACCCTAAATCCCCTCCCCCGAAATCAACCATAAATCTACAAGGAAAAAAAAGAAAGAACCCTCCCCCAAATGCCGAAATCTAAATATCTAAAAGCTAAACTGACCCTATACTCCCCCCCCCACTACCTCGACCTAACTTTGACTTGCCATAAAAAACAAACGAATGTAGGGTTGGATATATCAAGGCTGTATCTATTGTCAGTAGTAAATTCTTGCTGGGAGACGGGCACGAATTATTTAGCAAGGTACGATGGAAAAATTGAAACTTTTTCAACTGCTAAAATGAAGTCCCCAGACTAACTAAAATTGCCGCAAGTTTAGATGAGTACATAATTTTCTTGATTTATTGTTCATTTCCTCATTGTTCTGTGATAATCTTTAATGCCTGCCTATTCATCCAACTCTGTATTACATGCTTGTAAATGTCCTATGCGTCGAATCGTTGGTCAAATAGCAAAAAAAAAAAAAGAAAAAAAAGAAAAAGTCTCCCCTAAATGCCGAAATCTAAATATCTAAAAGCTAAACTGAAAAAAAAGAAAAAATCTCTAAATGTGCACCAATTCCATATATTCCAAAGAACCCTAAATCCCCTCCCCCGAAATCAACCATAAATCTACAAGGAAAAAAAAGAAAGAACCCTCCCCCAAATGCCGAAATCTAAATATCTAAAAGCTAAACTGACCCTATACTCCCCCCCCCACTACCTCGACCTAACTTTGACTTGCCATAAAAAACAAACGAATGTAGGGTTGGATATATCAAGGCTGTATCTATTGTCAGTAGTAAATTCTTGCTGGGAGACGGGCACGAATTATTTAGCAAGGTACGATGGAAAAATTGAAACTTTTTCAACTGCTAAAATGAAGTCCCCAGACTAACTAAAATTGCCGCAAGTTTAGATGAGTACATAATTTTCTTGATTTATTGTTCATTTCCTCATTGTTCTGTGATAATCTTTAATGCCTGCCTATTCATCCAACTCTGTATTACATGCTTGTAAATGTCCTATGCGTCGAATCGTTGGTCAAATAGCAAAAAAAAAAAAGAAAAAAAAGAAAAAGTCTCCCCTAAATGCCGAAATCTAAATATCTAAAAGCTAAACTGAAAAAAAAGAAAAAATCTCTAAATGTGCACCAATTCCATATATTCCAAAGAACCCTAAATCCCCTCCCCCGAAATCAACCATAAATCTACAAGGAAAAAAAAGAAAGAACCCTCCCCCAAATGCCGAAATCTAAATATCTAAAAGCTAAACTGACCCTATACTCCCCCCCCCCACTACCTCGACCTAACTTTGACTTGCCATAAAAAACAAACGAATGTAGGGTTGGATATATCAAGGCTGTATCTATTGTCAGTAGTAAATTCTTGCTGGGAGACGGGCACGAATTATTTAGCAAGGTACGATGGAAAAATTGAAACTTTTTCAACTGCTAAAATGAAGTCCCCGGACTAAAGATGCTGTTGCAACCTTTTTTATTAATTTAACCTCTGTGGACTTTATCTAAGTTAAAAACTTATTATATAAGGGAGAGGTATCCTCCAAGCTGTCCCCACCGGAATTTGCATCCAACTCACTTCGAAAATTGATCCGATCTTCTTTTTTTTTTTTTTTTTTTTTTTTTCAATCGAACCGTGGTGCTCCGAACATCCACTTTCGTTTCACAAGAACAGTTTGGATGTGTATCAAGAGCTGGTGGAGCTCTTTTGCCACTGACCCGCAGTGGACAATCCACCAGACCCCCTGCCAACACGTCCTGGGCCAGCGTGGCAGGGCATGGCCCATTACTCCCCATGATTTGCACACCAAATATTATATCGGCCGTTCCTGCTGGGACCTCGGTACCAAAAGGCCCAGCCATATCACTTGCTTTGGGTGGGGGTGATATGCTCCAAGGGCGACTACCCAAAAACTACACCAAGAGTACGTCAGTTCCTGCTGGGTCATCGGCCCCAAAAGACTCAGCCACATCACTTACTTTGGGTAGGGGTGATGTGCTCCGAAAGCGACTACCCAAATCCTTCACCAAGGGACCATCTGTCCCTACTGAGTCACCGCAGAAACAACGACCATTTCAACAGAACTCTAAGACTATCAACAAGAAGACAAATTTATACATAGGCACATACAACGTCAGAACACTGTCAACTGACATGCACCTAACTGATCTAGAAAGTGAAATCAGAAATGTCAAATGGGACATCATAGGCATTAGTGAGGTAAGAAGACCCGGAGAAGAACTAATCGAACTGAGAAGCAAGCATCTTCTTTACAGCTACGGTAAAGAGAAAGTAAAACAAAGTGGAGTTGGCTTTCTCATCAATAAGAACCTGAAAGACAATGTAACTGGCTTCAAAGCCGTCTCTGACCGGGCAGCTAGCGTCACCATACAACTTTCAAAGCGATACAAACTCAATATAATCCAAGTCTACGCTCCCACTTCACAATCAACCCAACAAGAAATAGACAACTTCTATGATGACTTGAACTCCCTACTCCAAGGCACCAGAAAACACTTCAATGTTATCATGGGAGACTTCAACGCACAAGTAGGACAAGGAAATGAACATTGCGTCGGCAAATTTGGATACAAAATACGCAACGAGAGAGGAGAAGATCTTGTAAACTTTGCGACGGCTAATGGATTCAAAATCATGAACACCTTCTTCAAGAAGGGACCCAGTAGGAAATGGACTTGGAGGAGCCCCAATCACGAAACAAGAAACGAAATAGATTACATCCTAACGGACAAAAACGATATCGTCAAGGACATCCAAGTCCTAAATCAAGTCAATGTAGGCAGCGACCACAGAATGGTACGATGTAAAGTACAAATAAACACCAATAAAGAACGCAGGAAAATGTTCCATACAAAACCGCAGCCTCTAAACATACCAAAAGAGCACGTTCAATCTTTCAAGCTCGAATTGAAGAACAGATTCAGAATTCTTACTGAACAAGACAGCACCAACATCAACGAACTAAGCAGCAAAATGACAACGTCAATAATTGAAGTAGCCTCTACATTCAAGCCAATGGGCAAACAACCCATTAGCAAAATCTCGGATGAGACTAAAAATCTCATGGAAAAACGCAGAAACCTCAAGCCACCGACAACAACGAGGGAGAAAATTGAAGAGGCTGAACTAAACAAATTAATCAAGAAGAAACGAAGAGAAGACAGAAGGAGATACACAACGGCAGTCATTGAATCAACTCTTGAAAAAGGTCGGGGCTTCAAAGCTATAAACAAACTCCTCAACTCGGGACGAAGGCAAATAACTAGCATACTGGAGGAAAATGGAAACCTAACAACAGACAGAGACAGGATTGTCGAACGCGCCAAAGAATTCTACCAAAAACTTTATTCGTCCAAACAAGGACTGCAAAACAATGAGCAAGATACGCAAGACACGGGCAAACAACTAGAGGACTTCCCAAAAGTAACCCCGTGGGAGGTGAAGGAAGCCATTAAACAGACAAAGAAAGGAACTGCCCCTGGACCAGACAACATCACCATCGACCTACTCCGAAAAGCAGGTAAAACCATCAATAGGAAACTGGCCGTCCTCTTCAACCTGTGTCTAAAACACAGTAAAGTCCCAGACGATTGGAATACTGCTATAATAATGCTATTATATAAAAAAGGAAACCCGAAAGACCTCAACAACTATAGGCCTATAAGCCTACTCAACTGTGTATATAAACTTTTCACAAAGATCATCACCAACCGAATCACAAAAACACTCGATGAAAACCAGCCACGTGAACAGGCTGGCTTTAGAAGAAGCTACTCGACCATGGACCACCTGCACTCGATAAATCAACTGAAAGAAAAAGCAGCAGAATATAGACTACCACTTGCCGTAGCATTTATCGACTTCAAAAAGGCGTTCGACTCAGTAGAAATCCCTAAGGTCATGGAGGCCATCAGTCGGCAAGGTGTAGATCCAGTATATGTTGAAGTGTTGAAACATATATACAATCACGGCAGCTCATTTATCAGGCTACATAAAGACTCGGACCCCTTCCAGCTCCAGAAAGGAGTAAGACAAGGTGATACCAGCTCACCTAAACTCTTCACAGCCTGCCTCGAGATGATCTTCAGAAGGCTAGACTGGGAGAGTAAAGGAATTAAAATAGACGGCGAGTATCTGAGCAACCTCAGATTCGCAGACGACATAGCCCTTTTTGCAGAGAACCTACACGACCTCCAACTAATGATAGATGAACTAAATGAGGAGAGCAAGAAAGTCGGCCTGCACATGAACTTCAGCAAGACGAAGATCATGTGCAACAACCACATTGGAGATAAGAACACTAAGATCGAAATCGAGGACACAGAACTCGAGAAAGTAGACCACTACATCTACCTAGGGCAACGAATCTCCATGAGACCCTCAAAAGAAGAAGAAATCAAGCGAAGAATCACACTAGGATGGCAAGCCTTTGGCAGAGCTAGCTCAACCTTCAAAAATAATAAGATCCCATTAATCCTAAAGAGAAGGGTGTATAACCAATGCATCCTCCCAATAGTCACTTATGGAGCTGAAACATGGAACTTAACCAAGAAACAGACCCGTAAGCTGAGAACCATGCAACGTGCACATGAAAGAATAATGCTGGGCCTCACATGGAGAGACCACAAAACAGCACAACACATCCGGGAAAAGACAAGAGTTAGAGACATCATAGAATCCATAAAAAATCTCAAATGGCGGTGGGCTGGCCATGTTGCAAGAATGGCTGACAATCGATGGACATCACGACTCACAACATGGATTCCCCGAGACCATATGCGCAACCGAGGCCGGCAAAATATTAGATGGAGAGATGAACTAGACAGGTTCAGGAAGTACTGGCTCCGTGACGCCCATGATAGAGAAGTGTGGCAAATCCTGGGGAAGGTCTATGTCCAACGACGGACGCTAAAAGACTGATGATGATGATGATGATGATGATGATATATATACATATATATCGATAGACAGATAGATAGAGAGAGAGAGAGGGAGAGAAAGAGAGAGCAAGAGAGAGAAAGAAGGTGAGTGGGTGAGTGAGTTAGTGAATGAGTTAGTGAGTGAGGAAAATGTGTAACGCAAGCTGCATTTTTGTACCGGCAAGATCCTCTTTCAAATGGCTGCATGATAAATCCAGTCTCGAGTTAAAGTTGACTTGAGCTAACAAACATGTTTGGGCCCGCTGTATAGTACGTTCCCTTATCCACCGGAACGTAAAAAACATAGATGACAAAACAGCATATGCCCTCGTTCACACATCTCTTGCACCTCCTAACGTACGCAAGGCCGAACTCACGGAGTATTATACTGAGTAAACACAGCCAAGAAGACACAATAATGTTGGCAAATGTTTACACACTTGAAACCACCCGATTTTCGCGGATCTTCGTCGATGTAAGAAACAAAGAAAAGGGAATTATCCTGGGAACACACATGCGTATAGATGACTCGTAAGTTTGTTTTAATAGGAAAATGTATTTTACGATACCTGTTATCAGGAAAGTTATACATGTCTCCACGCAGAAAATAAGGACCTGAAAAGCGATGACGCATATTTTCAGGGACACTGCTAGCTTCAAGAAGCCTGATTTATTAGTGATTGGCCGTGAGTGAAGGGATGGGGGATAGGCGACACTTTGATTCTGGCAGGGCTTTGAGGGTAGAGAACAGATCAAGAGAAACGAAGAGAATGTTACATTATTCGATGTACATAGGCAGACACACACGCGTATATCGATTGAGTGTTATATAGATTGAGACACACGTGGAGTTGATCGATTAGAAGGAATAGACTGAAGAAGATGGATAGAGGAGTAAGATCAATATTTTGATATATATAAACAGATTGAGATATAGAGATTTGAGCACACACACACACACATATATATATATGTAATAATATATATATAAGCATATTGATAAAAAAGATATAAATATGTATGTATGTATGTATGTATGTATGTGTCTGTCTGTCTTTGTGCGTTTATAGATTGATAGATTGATAGATAAAAATATAGATTAAAAGATATGAACATAGTAAAAAGTGGTAATAAATAGGCTGAGATAGATATGAGCAGAACAAATTATATATGAAGATATTGAGATATATATGAACGCATGTACATATGATAAGATAGATCGATCAGCTTAAGAAATACGATGAGACATGTATGCATCTATATATATGTGTGCGCGTGTGTAGATACACTGAAAAATCGATAAAACAGACTAAGGGATATGAACATCGATATACGAATGGTAGTGATTAGAGTCAGATAGGTAGATATGAGCGACCATACATGAATAGACCGAGAGATATGAACGCATTGAGATAGATCCTAGCAAATCAAGATAGATTTCAAAAGGCCCATATTGTTATATATAGATTTTGATATATTAATCAATTAAAATAAATAGAAAAGCCAGAGATTTGTATGAACAGATCATGACAGATTTTATAAGAGTGAGATAAAGATCAACAAGTGGAAATATATATGAAAAGGCTGAGAATATCGTAAATAAGATTATAGGAAAATATGAGAACGGAAATAATTAGGTATGATTGATATATATATATATATATATATATATATATATATATATATATATATATATATATATATATATCAAAGGGAGTATCCTGAAATCATTATAGGGCACATGCCCTAGGTAAGCTATTTTTTCCGTAAATGGCTAAAGAATACTTTCCGGAAAGACATCATACAGATAGTAAGAAACAGACAGATGGAGAGATATGAACACGACTTTTAACTAAAGTTTATTCAAAGAAAATAGGATGGGAAGGGAAATAACTTGTGATTAAAATCTTTCCACTTTGACCGCTTAGTGATTCTTTTAATTTCCTATTTTATCCAGTTCACAGGCGGGTTTCATTATTTCTACGATTATTTACAGAAGAGTTTCAAAATCAATTAGCTGTAGTTTCAAGCAGTTTATGAACTTAACAGTTGGAGAATGAATTGGATATTTTGAACATGTTGGCTATTTCTGTACGGCATAATGTTCATCATCATAAGTCTTTTAACTTCCGTCGTTGGACTGAGACTTCTCTCCAGGATTCGCCACAATTCTCTATCATGGGCGTCGCGGAGCCAGTATTTCCTGAATTTGTCTACTTCATCTCTCCATCTTATGTTCTGTCGACCTCAGTTTCTCATGTGATCTCTGGGGATCGATCTTGTGAGTCATGATGTCCATCAGTTGTCTTCCATTCTTGCAACATGGCTTGCCCATTGCCATTGTAGTTTTTTAATAGTTTCTACGATGTCTCAGACTCCTGTTTTCTTCCTGGTATACTGTACTGTCTATCTCACCATGTGATGTTGAGCATAATTCTTTCATGCGCACGTTGCATGGTTCTCAGTCTGTAGGTCTGTTTCTTGGTTAGGTTCCATGTTTCAGCTGCATAATCTCAATTTGCCCCCCTAAAAGTGGAGCATCAGTTAGCTTGAAATCACCGGCACAAAACTTTGCAAACCACTTTCGACACGTTCAATGTTTATCAAAACTTGTTCCATAAATTGTAAAAATCATTTTGCCGTTTGAGTCACATTTTTGCCAACCTTGAGATTATAATAAAAAAGATATGGCGAAATTGTACATATCTAATCTTATAATCAGTGAAGGAAGATACATCCATTTTGATGAATTAAAAAAAAAAAGCACGCTGATCTATCAGCTAGCATAATACAAACAAAAGCGATCTTTTCGAATGATGTCGGTTGAAAATAAACGCTCCAAAAGCCATTTAGCGACAAACACAAAGATCTTTTTGTCGACCGAACTACTCTCTCAAAAATATCAATGATGGTATGTTGAGCTGACTAGAGGGAGCTATGAGTACAGGTAAGTAGAGGAGACGTGGGTAAACGATGGAGGGAAAGTCGATGCAGACTCCCTCTGAACGCTAATTTTACTTTTCGACATTTTACGACACCATTCCTCATACATAATCACCATTCTGTGACATGGCTGAAAATTGAAGCTCCCCGAAAAGGAAAACATCATTAGTGAACCGGGAAACATCTGTGAAAATGTCTGGCAATCGGTTGATTAGCTGGCTTTGAAAGTTTTTTTTTCTCTTTTGGCTTCCCGTTAATACCTACTTTTGTTTTAGAGCCAGAAGGAGAATAGATCATCATATTAGCGTTTGGCAATAATGAAATCCTTACTGGCAGTTCCGTCTCAATATATAAACCTACCAATAATGCAACGCGAAAAAATGTTATGTTTGAAAGTAATATGGCCGACGACGGAAATAGTTCTGCCATATTTGAGCAGACAGAAAACATTATTTTGTTTGGTGTTTGATTAACGGTTTCTGTGGTAATAAGTGCCGTGGATCATCCTCCAGACAGGTTGGTAAAAAAAAATGACTATCAGCTTGTCTAAAGCTTAGACAGATAATGCCAGCAACGAGGGTTTCTTTGTTGTTGTTGTTTTTACAAAATATGATTCTCAAAAAAAAAAAAAATCCCAGATGATTTGATCTTTATGTACAAATGGCACTTTATTTGAAACATCAAAAATGTTCAGAGAAAAAGGTCTTTGCAAAAGTTATAACCTGGTAGACTGTTGAAATTATGGAGGCATGTATTAAAACAAAGCTCAAAGTGAGACCATAGATGTGCTACTTCTTATTTTGTGCGAAGATCTAGGAAGGGCAATGTTACCAACTTTATTTCAAGATTACATCAAAAATTGAGTCGAGATGCATCATAAAACCCTAAAAAAAGGATATATATCAAAATCTAGGAAATACATGATTTGTTGATAATAAATTACTTGTAACTTTCACCTTTGACACTTATTTTATTGAAATATTAATTCATTTAAAGTATCATAGATTTCATTACTACATATTACATAGAAACATTACCTGTCTTATTATAAGTCAGGTAGTAGCAATTTCAGACATTTAGACGCTACCAAAACCGTCTGGATTTCGATGAGAAACATCTAAAGCAATACTGTGCAAATGACGTAACTTGTCAATATATAAATCGGCAACACGGAGCAAAGGACATAACTGACATTTCGGTGTGTCAGTCAGTGAGAGAATCGAATTCAAAGAGTCTGCTGCATCTAAAAAATGATAATATTGGCACGAAAAAGATGTATGCGCAGATGTTTTTTTTTTTACATTTGATATGAACGTGTAAAACTAACTTTCAGTTCATAACTATAGCGTCAACTGATCAAAATGGTACATCTATTTGGGTGTCTCTACCCAGAGGGGGCAGAGATAGTGAGAGTAGGGTTGAGATGGATTTATGCCTCCTCTGAAGTCATGGGAACCAAGAGATCGTGAACAGCCGTGGTCGGATTTTGAACTCGGCTGCCCGATTCCATTGTACGCGCCGTTAACCATTACAAGAAACCACGAACCAAATGCGTCTCTCTCTCTCTCTCTCTCTCTCTCTCTCTCTCTCCCACAAACACACACTTACACACTCACACATATGCACACACATTATATATATATATATATATATATATATATATATATATATATATATTTTAGAAATATCGGAAAAATCAGTTATTTTCATGTATCTATTTTCAATGACGTGCTATCAGATCCTTTTCAATTGATTTGATTGTCTATCATTGCCACGAGGACCATGTAGCGTCACCGCGTCCACTTAAGGTTATTTTACAGGTATTGATGTTCTTTCTTGTTTATTTTATGTCTTTAAGCTATGAGTATTTGAAACTGGAATGTCCGTCCTCTTTTTTCTATTTTGTTGTCAAATTATATGAATTATACCTTATCAGAAATGTCATTACACACACACATACACGCACACACATGCACACACATATATATATAGAGAGAGAGGGGGGAGGATTCAGAGGGAACGCGATAAAGAGACAGACGCATAGAAAGAGAGGGAGAGGGGTAAGTGTCTGAGAGAGAGGGGATTAGGAAGATGAAACCATTGAAAATAAGTAAGAAATAGAACAGAGAACAAAAACTAATAAATAAAAATCATGCCTAATTCAGAGATGCTTGCACAAATATATTCAGGTCGACAATAAAGACATGTACTCACTCATTTATATTTCTGAGTACTTCTGAATGATTGTGAAGAATTACGAATAATTACCCATAAACAATACGACCGTCTTTTGCATAAAAACCTCATTAAACCATTTCTGCACGGCTGATTACAAAACACGATTATTCATAGGCGTCCATTTATCACGAAGAGGCAACTCCTCGCGTTTATTAACAAAAACAACAACTAGCGGACGATTTGAAATACAAAACAGAAGCAGTTGCCGGGAGGAGGCCCATCTGATGATATGTTTTCCTTAAAACGCGAATCTCATTATATAATCATTTAGTGATAACAATTATTTTAATGCCTTGACGTGCGTGCACGTTTGTGTATGATTTTGTTTTTTCTCTTCATATGGACGGATGTATTAATGAAAACAAGTTATCTCTTTATTAGAAACCGTCGTGAAAAACTCACCAAAACTGTCCACATAGGTTTCTTCCGTTTTTTAACAAGTCTCTGTCTGTAAGGGTGGCCTGCTGGCTATCTATCACACGTACAATTCGCACAATGGAGCTAGAGGGCTTAACGTTTCAATATTTACTACTTATCGTCTACAAAGACGTTTGCTTCATTAACCCCCGTACCTTTGACTAAAAAGGATTTCGTTGGGAGTTTAATTTGCAACGTAAGTTAATATCATTCATATCTGGCTGTGTTACGCTCTTTTTTTCCGAAAATTTGGACTGTTTCTAGTGATCACAGCCCAACAAATGACGACAGAATTGATCTATTCATTGATGATCCTTTTTTCCGTTTTTAATTCATCGCTCTCAACAACGCATGCCGCCAAAAGAGTTCGATATGCGATGGTTTTCATTGACTGACTAATCATGTCTGTAGTGTAATTACCAATTATACACTAGGTCCGGTTAGTCACTCAATAATTACTAATCAATCATGTCTTTTATACGCTGCTTTTGTTGAGAGAACGGTCGTTTACACAGGCACATGCGTTCATGCCTTCTCAAATACGATCGCTTACTGATCTCCAAGAGGTGTATAGAAAGACTAACCTTATCAAACATTGTCCTTGAACTCAATGACCAAAACATAGCAAAAACTTGCCATCACAGTCAATAATTGAACATCTAGCCTCAAAATTCGAAGTTATATGAAAACAAATCCCACATGTAGTCAGAATGAATTCTATTTATGTCATCACTGGTATTTTGTACGGGAAAAAAATCCAGATTACAGTTAAAAGAAACATCTACACACAACTTAAACTCATCAAAATGTGACCCCCAAAAGGTCAAAAACGCCTTTTTTCCTAAAAATCAAGAGATCATTTTCAGGTTTAGTGGAGTACTGATGCCAATTTTCAAGTCAGCAGACAAAACGGTGTGACAAGGAATGCTAGAACAAAAAATACGCAGAAATAGGGGTGGTTTACCTTAGCCTGCCATACTGATCCATGTGGAGTGGGTGATTGATGTATGCCTTTCCCAAGGAAATCCATGCAGAGTGAACACAAACTGTCAGATTTAGACGGTCGGAGTTTGAACTCATTCCATTCTCCGCACTGTTAATCATGCAAGGTTTGAAACTTCTTTTCAAATATTATCAAAGCCGACTCTTTGAGAAACAATGCATGAAGTTTCATCATTAAATGTATAGAAAAGAGCTCAAGACGTTGAAAGGCGGGAAAAAGACGCCAAGAAGTGGGAAACATTCACACGAGTAGACGAACGCGCATGTCGGCCAGTATCTCCCTCTCCCGGTCCCTCCGTATTTTTTTTATTTATTTATTTATCGTTATTTTTTTTTTACGTAATCTTGCTTCATTCTGTGTGCGTAAACACTGTCTTCGCCATCTGATAAAATTTGATTAATCTAATTCCTGCTAGAATATCAGATTGGGTTGTGATTTTCTGGGTCATATGACTCGTTCAATCTCACACCCAAGCTCAGACCGCCGCTCCCGTATTCTGTGGGTTTCTCCGTCCTTACTTCCGTCGTTACGTCTGTGTTTCCCGCTTCTTGGCGTCTTTTTCCCGCCTTCCAACGTTTCGTGCTTTTTTCTACTTCTTTACTCAGTTCATATTATCTGTTCTTATGATGCGTTCTTTCTTTCTCTTCTTTTTTATATTTTCTTATCTCTTTCTTTCTTTTTTCTTTCTTTCTTTCTTTCTTTCTTTCTCTCTTTCTTTCTTTCTTTCGTACATTTTCCATCTTTATATATATGTACGCATTCTCCAATTTTTACATTTTTCTTCATTTTTGAATTTTTTTTTTACAATTTCATTTTTTTTTCTAATATTCTAGTTTTATTCTTATATTTTCCTTCCTTTTTCTTCACATTTTTTGTTAATTCATTCTTATTTTCTTATTTTTAGTTACATTGACGAAACCTCACATATCTCATTCATTCTTTCTAATTCACATTTAAAGGGAATTCTTTCTTTCATTTTTCTTTCAGAGTATTTTGAATGTTTTCTTTCCTTACATTCATCTATAACTCTTTCCTTTCTTTGCATTTTCCTTCCTTACATGTCAATTCTTGCTCTCCTTCAGTTTCCAGTAAATCCTTTTTACTTTCTCAAACCCATTTTTTCTTTCACTCTTCCTTTCTGTTCATTTTAATTCATTATTTTAAAAATATTTCATTGACCCTGCTTTTTGAACATTTTTTTCAATTCATTTTTCCTTCATTATTCTTCACTGCTGTTTTTTTAATTTCATTTCCATTTATATCCCCTTTCTCTCCTTTTTTTCCCAATTTTATTCTTTATTTACTCTCATTCAATTTCTTTGTTTTTCTTTCTTCCATTTGAATTGTTTCTGTTTCAGCTTTTTTTTCAATCCCTGATTTATTTGATCGATTGATTTTTTTCTTCATTATTTCATTGCCATAACACTCTCTACCTTTCTTTTCACCATTCTTTATCCCCTTTTTAACTTTTTCTTCTTTCTTTCTTACTGAGAACTCGTTTCATTCAATCTTTATTTTATTTCTCTCTTTCTTTTTGTTGCCTACTCGTTGATTATTTCGTACATCCTTCCTTTCTTTCTTTCTCTGTTCTACCCGTCCTTTTCTTTCCTTTCTTCCTTTCGTTTTTCCTTACTCACCACTGTGATAATTCCCTGTGTAAAATTCTTCGTGAAATATCAAGACGATTCATTGATATTCTAATTAATAGTTATAGATATCTAAATTCAGGAAAATGAAGTAAAATTGAGGAAAATACTGACGAATGAATAAAGTCAGAGAGATATAGGCTCTAATGTCGTAAAACTCATGGCAAAGAAAAACGTTAAACCAAATGACAAAATGATGTTAATTAAATGATGTATTCAATCTAAAGAAGCTGCTTCAATGTATATGAGACGGCCATCTCGACTGAACATTGGTTTCCTCCGAGATGGTTTGCCATTGCTTATATATATATATATATATATATATATATATATATATATATATATATATATATATATATATATGTGTGTGTGTGTGAATTCATGTGCTAACTTTTGGCAATGGTAGTTTGCACGTCAGAGCTGACTATCAAATTTGAATAGGTTCAATGTTCTATTGTCATGATAAGGGAGCTAACTCGATCCCTCTTTTAATGATATGTGGGAGAGAATAAGTTATATCCAATTCATTTTCCTCATTACAAAAAGTGATTTCGACTCCATATTGATCCGTTGGAACCTCGGATTTCTGCCCCCCACTCGTTTTGCAAAACTTCTCGTCATGTAAGCCGTATAGAAAAATTTGAAACCCTTAGAAATACACTTTAGCCAGTTATTAAATCATAGAAGCAAGGTAATAAACAAATGAACAAACAAGGAAACATCCATTGTCTTTATAATATTAAACACAGACATAAATGCACAGACTTACAAATATATAATATGCCACGTGTATGTCTTTATTCTCATTGGCAATATTTGTTGATGTAGATAACTATAAAATACTGATTTCAGAGTAGCCTCCCTTTTATATTTTTTTTTTGCAAATGCGTGAAAAATTGCAATTTTTTCAAAACACTGGCTTCATTCAGTGACGACATGGATGAACTAGAGTTGTAATGAACTTTGTTTGACAGCACATCAAAGTAATAAGATATGCCATTCTTTGTTGCTCGTGGATCATCGTCTTACTGGTAGAAGTTGTTTCTCTGTTTCCGTATTAAAGCTGTTGTTCAGAGGCAGAATGAGAGGTTAAGCAAGTATTGAGGTTTCTTCTTCAGTCAAATAAGGAAGTTTTTCCGTCTGACAATCTTCAACCACAGAGCAGGACAGAAGTAAAATCTGACTCCCCCCCTCTTTGTTAGCTAGCCTTCTATGGTTAGCTGGTTCCTGTTTTGAGAAAAAAAAATGCGGTTTTCCTTATGATTAGAGCCACGTAATCATATGTATATGCAAAATTCACGATTGGTTTACGTGGAATGCCCAAATTTGATGAGTCGTTAAATTTATACGTACTCTCCATAGTCAATCCATATTCTTATATATCTCTTGCCCCTCACTAACACACACACGCACACTCCCTCTCTCTCTCTCTCTCTCTCTCTCTATCTATCTATCTATCTCTCTCTCTCTATATATATATATATAGACACACACATATATATACAGAGAGAGAGAGAGAGCGAGCAAAATAGATATATTTCACGGCAAAGTTCATGGATTATGTGGGGGTGCCCTTGGAGGGAGGTCTTACTAGGTCAACCAAGGTCAAATCTTGTCATTTATAGCCCACTGAAGCTATTTTTTTTACATAATATTGAGTTTGCTATGAAGTACAGGAATGTTTCCAACCTTCCAATTGGTGGGGCAGTTAAGATGAATTTCGACAGGATAGGTTCTTCTGACCCCCAAGGAATAAAATAGTTTTTTTTTAACCGAACGAAAGAATTCGGTGAAGTGAATGAAAATTCTTTTTTGTTTTTCAAATGTTGTGAAACCCCGAAAAATTTTTCTGATAGGAATTCCAACACCATATCTCGACACAAAAACAATCTCTCAAGATATCTGGGAAAATGGGAAAAACATTAGGGATGTGTACGCAAAACCCCATGAGACTAAGCTACTATATTGTACGCTTTATTTGGTAGATCTGAATATCTTCTCAGTATCAGCTACCTTTTTATGTATGAATAGTGTAATGTATTTTCATTTATTGATCTGTGAGAGAAGTCAAAACAATATTTCCTGTACTGTTATACTGGAGGTTAAGTTCCTCCGGGAAACGGCGGGTCGTCCTGCTAGATACAAATAATAATGGATAATTATTACAAGCTTTTATCGCGTCATAATCTGCGGTCTGTAACCAGACAGTTCGGTTTTCAGTGAAAACGTTGGTGGCAAATTTAGCTCTCCCAGGACGCTTTCTTGCTTAAGTCAGTAGATTTCATCTACTTTAACACATTTCAAGTAACACCTTAGCACAAATTGCCGTTGGTCAAACCTATGTCTATTATTGTCCATATTAAAGACCAATTTTGGTACGATGAACGAAAATGGAACTTAGGCAAACGTTAGTGCTTACAATCTATCTATCTATCGATCTATCTATCTATCTCAGTCTGTTAATATTTTTCTTGTTTTGTTCATCTATATCTGTATATCTTTTTTTTTTTTTCGAATCCATCTCAGTCCATTGTTTTCTTTCTCTCTCCACACGCATAAATGTGTGTGTATGTGTATCCATTCCTCTCTATCTCAATCTGCTTATATCTCTATACATCAATTTCCCCTCTCTCTATCTCAATCTGCTTATATCTCTATACATCAATTTTCCCTCTCTCTATCTCAATCTGCTTATATCTCTATATATCAATTTCCCCTCCCTCTATCTCAGTCTGCTCATCTCTATCTCTCTTTTTCTTCCTCTCTCTCTCTCTCTCTCTCTCTCTCTCTCTACATCCATCTCTCTCTCCTCTCTTTCACTTCCCTCTCCTCTCTCACTATCTCTCTCTCTCCCACAAGGACTTTATTTCAGATGACTCAGTTTCTTATTAACATTTCATTGATTAATAAAGTGGGGACGTATTTTCGGAGACATATGTTGAACTTCCTATATAAAAACACAACTACCTTCTTGACCTTTCCTTATATACATTCAAGGTGTAGACATTTTCTCACATTGAATACAACATCTGATTTCAATTCATCTTCAAACGGTCGACAGCAGAACTGAAGGAGAAAGGGACCCTCGACTTTGGCGTAGTTTTATTGATTTCCCAAGTTAAGGTACTGGGAGTACACGCATACAAACTCTCTCATACAAACGCTGTCATCATCATCATCATCATCGATCGTAAGTACACTACTGAACAAAAGCCTTTATCAACTCCTTCTAGATCGACCATATTTTACTGTCTTGTCTTACCAGCAAACCTTTCTATCTCGTTTCTGCACCTTATATATAAGCAATCACTTGGACACCAGTCAGTCCACTGTTTGTACAATCTGTTCTCTTTATTTCATCCTATGTATCCAGCCTAAATATCTAAATTTTTATCACTCAATCATTTTCATGATATCTTTCACTTTTGTCTGCCCTCGGACCCATGTTGATGTTTTTTTTTCCTTTTTTTTTTTTCATCTCAGGGGTATTATCCCAAACATCCCTCATTGAGGATCCTTGAAATTTAATTGAATTAACAATCGTACTTCATCTGGCAGGATTTTTAGATGTACAAACATCCCAAGTACCGATTGTTGACACTTACTGAAAGACTGACTGACAAGATGACATACCGAAAAACTCCCAACACCTCTCGCTGTCTACCACCCAAGGGAGATAACTCAGTCATCGATGGTCTTACTTTCAGTCTTATTTTATCAAACATAAACAGACTCATGCATGCAGTCATACATATTTTCTTCTTGAGATATGCAGAGGAATGAATAAGGCGTCTAATACAGGCATTAACACATACGTACAGATGAATGCATAATTATACATACTAGCTCTCTCTCTCTCACTCTCTCTCTCTCTCTCTCTCTCTATATATATATATATATATATATATATATATATATATAATCACACACAAAGGCATTTATTTATCTATTTATCGATTTCTATCTATCTACCTGTATATCTATCTTTTCAAAATATATTTAAACTCCTATAGTTCCTTGTTCTGGACAGAGTGACCCATTTATGGGTAAATCTAACAAGAAAAGATCTCAATATCGACTCCTGTTTTCCCCGGATGTAATGCGTTGACATGAGCTTTTGTTCATTTATTTAATTTTTTTCATTTTTATCCGGCGAATATATTTTTGAATGATAAAAAATTTAAAAAAAAAAACGAAAACAAAAATGAGATAAAAGCAGATACAATCAATCTACCTAGTTATCTATCAGTCTGTACGTCTTTCTATTGTCTTTGCGTCAGCACATGAGTATTTGGAAGTGTAGGTGGGCTTACGGGGGATGGGATCCGCGAACCAAGTTCAAACCTTGCTTCGGACGATTTGCGTTCACTTCGCAATAATTTCCCGGTAGAACGTATGAATCTACTCCTACTCTGTAATGGGTTAAATAGCAGAGTGATTAGTATCCTTTAGCCTTGTAAAGCAGTTCCTCCGGATAGAACCCTGGACCCTGTGGAAAAACCAACAATTGCAACAAATAATGATTGGGTCTCTGTGGATCGTTCGAGAAACGGAGAAAAAAAACTCATTTCTCCACGTGTCGTACGACACGGGCAAGTCCGAGTATGAGTGCGAGTCACATTAATATTGAAAACCTTACCACCCGTGAATTGTATTGACTACACACGCACACATATATACTCAAGCATACAAACACCCCAATTTACACGA
The DNA here is from genome assembly GCA_963457665.1 of Thysanoteuthis rhombus. Taxonomy (NCBI): domain Eukaryota; kingdom Metazoa; phylum Mollusca; class Cephalopoda; order Oegopsida; family Thysanoteuthidae; genus Thysanoteuthis; species Thysanoteuthis major. The sequence goes on from OY735215.1 coordinate 43,850,909, forward strand.
AGAGGGGCGTATGCAATTATGCTCGTGTATAAACAGCAAAATATGTAGCTACATTTCAGCTGTTACTTCTTAGACATGTAAGGTAAGAATGGGAGAATGATTTAATTAAATACTTACCCCATAATCAGACATTTTAACAAGTTTGCGGAACCAATTTTGAAAATCCATTGCGCATGTGATAACTTTCAGGTTAGATTAGATAAAGGTGCCTGCTCCTGTCAAAGAATTGACATCGTTATATATGTAGCTAGTTAAGCTACCTGGCGTTACCCGGGGAAAGAACTCTAAATCTAACAACACTGGGAGCAAATGATATCTTATAGAGATTCAATGAAGTATAAAAAAAAAACACACATTCCCAGGCAAAACAAAGCAGGTCAACCAACAACTTCGGGCAGGCCAGTGTACCCCTTACTAAAACCTGGAGAAATAATTTCTCTCTAAAATACCAACTCTTTTTGTAAGAAATTCACACGTTAAAGTGGACTAGAAGATTTAAATGTTGTTCATGTTTTATTGTTCGTTCAGGTATGGATCTGAGTTTGGGGTAGGATTGCAGTTTCTGCTTTACAATAAAGATGTTTTTATTGCCAGGTCAGGGTAGCATTCCTTAAAAGAATACAGCCAAGCTGGCATAAGTACTGAAACAAAGCAAAATTCACATACATGACTACATATGATGAATTGGATGTAAGGGTGCAGTATAGCATTATAGCTATATCTTAAACAGAACCCCTTATAAAAACAATAAACATTGCCTCTCTCGAAACAGATAAACTTCTAGAAAGTCTGAAGGTTAAATAGATTGAAACAACAAGAAATTAAGAGGAAAAAAATGAAACCTTCTTCGCTGGGTTTTGAAATTGGGTCCACTGATTGCATTAACTTCATCTCCAAACACTGATCTACTGTTGCTCTCACTGATTTCTTTAGCAAAAAAATCAGTTCTCTTATGCGAGTGCGAACGCATACCCCAGCAAATACTTTTCGCAAAATTTAACCTTAAAATGTGTGACAGAGGTAATTTGAGACCTAGTGATTTCAAATAAGCCTTTGTTTTCTCCTCTGATGCATATTTCTTGACTTATAGGAGTATGAACCTTCATTCACTACCTTATCATACATAGTGTTAAAGTTATATCAGCACTGAGAGAAAGAAAAGTTCACATTAGCAGTTTTCCTGTGATGATAGCTTAGTATTATAACTACATCGTAAATAGAAACCTTCCTTTAGAAACTGAAAAATTTTCAGTCATCAAAACAAACAATTTACCTGAAGGTTTGAATGTGAAATAGATTGAGATCAAATATTAAAACTTTCTCCATCTAAGTTTGAGCTCGGACAGCCAATAACATTTTCTATACCTCTTTCTCTCCCCCCCCCTCTCTCTCTCTCTCTCTCTCTCTCTCTCTCTCTATATATATATATATATATATATATATTGTTTAATGGATCTAACACCAATAGTTTTTAGAAAATCTTATTTCAGGCAAACTTTTTCAGACTTTTTTGTAGACTGCAAAGAAATTAACTTTCTTTCCTTTTCTTTTGGCAAAAATAGACTTGATTCATGCTGTAGATAATTTTGGACCTACTGATTCAGATATACTTTTCTTTTTGTTCTATGATGCGTAGTTTTCGAAATTTCTCGAGTACAAACACGTTTTAGTACTCGGTAATACAGATGTAACATTGAAGATTTGGCAAGATAGATAGATAAGCTGTAAATTGCACTATTCTTTGTTGATGTTTTCATTCCATTACATTAAGGTGATAAATCAACATGTCTTTAACTAAACATTGACATCTTTCAGCCCCCCCCTCGATTTTTCAACGAGCATATTTTTGATGGTTGGCCTCACCGCTTCACGAGTCAACGCATTTTACGAGGGCTAAGATCAACCCTCTTGAGGTATGCCAAATGGAAAAAATAATGGGAAACATTGGAAGATAGAGAGAGTGGGGTAGAGAGACTGAGAGACAGAGAGAGACTCAGAGAGAGGGGGGGATAGAGATGTAGAATGTTATAAAATATTAGAAATGTCTGGGACAGGGAAATATTTGAAAAGAGAATAAAATATAGAGATTTAGGAATGGGTAGAAGGGGGAGAGGAGGCAGATAGAGAGGGGGAAGTGAGGGTAGGTACGCATATATGAAGCAAAGAATATCCAGACAAATTCATTGAACCACCGTAGCCACCAGAGGTGGTGACTTATTTTATCCTTTTTTTTTCATCTGTGTATTTATGGGTTCGTACTGTTTTGTCTGAAGAGTTGAAAATTGATATCAGTACTTAGACCTCTTCAAGAAATGTATTTTTCGATTTGAGGGGAAAAAAAGCTTTTTGGATCTTACAAGGACTCTATTTTGGCGGTTATTGTTAATTGATAACATTTAAATTCTGAAAAATTGAAATATTTTGTATTTTAGATATTTTCCAGTTAAAAACTCTTGGCATTATTCTGATTATGTTTATTCTTTGTTGATCAAATAATGACTTATCAACAGTGATGGATATATATATATATATATATATATATATATATATATATATATATATATATGTATATTGTGTCATCCATAAATTATATATTTATTCAGCTTCTTAAATTCCCCGTCCACTAGTATATATATATATATATATATATATATATATATATATATATATATATATATATATATATATATATATATATATATATATATATATATATATATATCAGGAATATTGACATTTACTGTGTGTGAGTGTGTGTGCTCCAAAGAAAAAGGTTGTGGGTTCGAATCCCACCCGAGGCTCATTTCTTTATGTTTCAATCATCGTCGTTCTTTGGCTCATTGCCGTAAATAATCCTGTACAAGCCGACATTTAGATCCTAAACTCTCTCTCCCTTTTCCATATTGTATGATAGTTATATCCATTAGATACTTTACTTTTGAAATAGGGACAATAATATCCGTAGATATAAGTAAATACAAGATTAACAGAACACATGAACAAAACCGAACGGTGATCACAAAAGAGAGGAATGAGTTGAGGATGGTATTCAGACCTGTCTACCGGTGACTCGATTGGTTTGCACTGTTTGAGGCTACATATGTGCATCAAAGGAAAAGAATGTGGGTTCAAATCCCTCCTTGTTCTCATTTCATCATTTTCTGATCATTGTCGTTGTTTCGCACATTACCGTCTATAATTCTTCCCGAGCAAAAATGAAATTCCTAAACTTTCCTTACATATATATATATATATGCTGAGACGTATGCACAACCAGTGTATTGATGTGGATTATAATTCATCTGACAGTACAAGATTCATGAGACTATACGGAAAGTCAGAGTTGGAGTTGCAAATGAGTTTTTTTTTCTTTTTCAATTCAACGTGTCGTTAGCAACAGCTAACAAGTGAAATGTGTAAGTATACAGAATGTTATAGATCTGAAACTATTTGGTGGTGTGATAGTCTGAAAGTGGTTGGGGGTTGTCTACTTTTCGATCAAACCTAATGATCTATAAGTGTCCCAAACAAAATGGTGTTGTGATTTTTAAAATAATCTCAACTGAAAGATGTTGGTGCACTTTACTAAACACAGACAACAACGAAATAACTATAACGAGAAGACACTTTAAGGCTTTAAACTGACTAAGTATCGATACAATATAAATAACACCATCAAACTGGGAATTGGTTCACCTATGGGTTCTCCGCTTAGCAGATTACTTGCATGTTTCTTTCCCTAGAATCCGGCCTCTTCACAAACACTTCACCTCCAAACGCTCTCTATTTACGATGTATAGATGACAACTGCAAAACTGACCTAACAAACTAAACAGGAAGCCTCAGTTTAGTAGACACATATAAATCTATGAATAGACACCATTCTGCACATTCAGATATTTTCTGAAGAAGTTTGCTCAGACCATCGAAACATGTTGAATTGAATGAAGAATTCTCATTTGTAATATGAACTTTGGATTTCTAGATCGTCTCTTCTATTATAACGTACAGACACACACGCGCATATATATATATATATATATATATATATATATATATATATATATATATGTCTATAAACACAAACATGCACAATCATATGAACAAGCACTGTGTATTCACACATGTTTGGACAAACAAGCAAGCGCATGTGCACTCACGTATATTAGATGATGAGATAGATGAATTGCTATATCGCGAGAGAAATTGCGGCAATGTTAAGAGAAATTGATAATTGGAGAGAAGTAGATCATCTAGGGATGAAAGAATATAGAAAAACGTCGTAAATGTCTCTGTACACAATCTGACCCTTCCCATCACCTCTCTTGGTCTGCACAATCCATCAAAGTCTATATCTTCCCTTTGATGCTTGAGCCAATATACATTCTACGAAATGTCAACAACTTTTAGGTATCATTTGCAATAGATACATACAAGATTTATGTGGTTAATGTAGCGGCACTTGGATCTCAGTCTAGAAAATCTCCGTTTGCCCCAACTTTCTAGAATCTACATTATCTTGCTCAGGCGCATCATCAATCTATCTATCTTGGTAAATCTATTCATATTTTTGATGTCACAATTTATTCATATATCTCTCTTTCTTTCTTTTTTCCCTGAACACATTGCTTATTTTACTCATTTTATCTATCGTAGTATATTCATATGTATCATTGTTCATATATATATATATATATATATATATATATATATATATATATATATATATATATATATATTCATGTACGTCTATATCTGTCAATTATCTATGTATCTATCTATCTGTCTATCAGTCTATTCACATCTATCTATATCTGTCAATTATCTATAAATCAATCGATCTAGGTATCTATCAGTCTATTCATATCTATCTATATAGGTCCATTATATACCTATCTATCTGTTCATATCTATCACTGTCTATCATCAATCTCAATATCTATCTAATCACGAGACACGAGGCACTAGCAGCCAATTGTTGCTTTAACTAAGATTGACTTAGCCTGACACAAGGTCACAAATATAAAGCAGTCACTGGATATCTAATTCCATACACTGTTGATGGTCTGTTAGAGACAGATCTACTCTTAGTGAATATTGCAATCAGCTGAATGTTGCTGGTACCTTGCAGTACTAACTATTGCTAACCGGCAAATCGTCTTCATATTTGATGAAATCTTGCTCGAAGTTTCATGTAAGAGGAACTGTCACGACCAAACTCACTACAGCAGTAATAGTTTGCGTGAGGAGCTTGCTAGCTCTTGCTTAGCAGCATGGTACCAATCATTATATTGTCGAGCTGAACTGCAAATGTGCACATGAGCACTACAAGTGGAATGGGGTAATCTTCTCTGATGTTTTCATTACGGTGGCGTAATGGCTACTAGCATGGAAAACCGATTCGGCGAAACGGGTTCGAGTTTTAGCATCGGATTCTCGCATTTACTTCGCACTTGGGAAAGTGATGAATACACATACCCTCCAAATCATGGGTAATTTAGCTGCAAGGGTTGGAACCCTTCAGCCTTGTCATACAGTCCATCTGAGAAAAAATCACTCAGGCAGGAACAAAAACAAACCCGGGCTTGGGGGTAACAACTCCGCCCTGTAAAACCTACTGCTACATTCAGTCTACTCATATTTGTCAATCAATCAATCGAAAATCTTGTGGAAAGGCATGAAACCTACTCCTAAAATGCGACCCTATGCTCCACAAGTTGTTTACAGGAATAAACAACACACACTACTGTCGTGATCACCATTAATATATATCTCACTCCTCACCTTTCCCGTTTCTCATTCTGCTGCAGAAACCGAAAAACAAGCCCCACCCACCCAGATTGTTATTTATCCCCACTCGTTTCTGCAATGCTTCTTCTTAATCTCCTCAAATCGTCGTATCTCTGGCTTTAGACCCCTCGCCTGAAGATCACAAGACTTACCTTTATACGCTTCATTACATTCCTTGATTTCCTTTCAAGGTAATTCCTATCGCCGGCGGCCATCCTCAAGCTGAGCTCTGAAGACCTCCTCTTGCGTTCAACATGTGGAATAACAGCATACCTCTCTCTCTCTCTCTTTCTCTCTCTCTTCGCACCTCCCCGATAACTCATATCCCGACCCCGAACACAAACCGTAACCCCTAACCTTGAACCCTTCCTTTATAAACGAATATTTTCTTTTTGATCATTCTTTTGAAACTCTCCCACAAAATCGAATGACATGAAATCATTTGATCTAAGCTTCAACTTTGAAAAAAAAATATGGAAGCCTCCAATGACGCATTTACAACCAAAAGAGAAAAATGCAGCCTTCCTAATTCATAGAAAATTATCTTAGTACAATAATATCCCGTTTAGCACAACCCCATTCAGCAGTATCCCGTTTAGTACTGATTCACAATAGCACTCTTTTTCAAATGATTTTCACAATAAATTCAATGTCGAATTGTCGGAATAAATAATGATAATCAGCACCATATACAAACTAAAAATCAATTGTACGCTGTACACTTTTATTAATGTGCTATATGCATGAGAAAAAATGCACACATATTAACTCACTGAACATACACAATTATTGATCAACGTATATGATTTTGAGAGGAGTTATTAACATACCGGACACGTTGACATTACCGATTTTACGTTTTACCGATGACGAGGGTCGTAGTATTAAACGGTCGAAACATTGTGTCAACATCGAAGACGTAAAGAAGAGATTAGATTGTCTCGACAAAAGTGTATTTATCATATATTGATATGGCTCAACTCCAAACCAACTTTACACTTAAAACTTAAAGTTGAATGTATCGAGCACTCTATGAAATAAATCCATTGATTTATATTGTAATATATTATATTATGTTATATTGCAAATCTGATTTGTACTATATGTACGATATATATATATATATATATATATATATATGTGTGTGTGTGTGTGTGTGTGTGTATGTTTGTATATATATTTGTGTGTGTGTGTGAGTGTGTGTGTGTGAATCGTCTTATACTTCACCTTTGGAAATAGCTACTAGATGAGATACACAGCATTAATTGATTCAATCTGACGGAGACTCAACAAAAGAGTTATGTGTTCCAAATGATTCATAAATGGTCATTTATAATGAACCGCTGATTCGTTCAGAGTCACAGTTATAGGAGTATATCTGAGGCTCCGATTACGGTATCATTGCATATAGATTCCTTCATCAAGAAAATCTTTTGCTGGGTACGGAGAGCAACATTTTGGGATATTGTCCATTAAACAACGTTTTTATGTCCTTCTGACAAATTCATACATACAGGGATTATAACATTATGGATATATGCTTATAAAAATGTCCCCGTTTACCCCAAATAGTAAACAAGTGTATCTACGAGTATCCTGCGTGAGAGGTACATTAGTCAAAAATACATGGATACGACATTCATATTTTCAATCAATTGTTTCTCTATAATATAATGCATTTTATAATAATTCTGTCGGATCATGTATATCCACCTCTTAGTATATATATATATATATATATATAGAGAGAGAGAGAGAGAGAGACAGACAGACAGACAGACAGTCAGACGGACAGACATCCTCGCATCCCCACGCACGCTTACACACACACACACACATATATATATATATATATATATATATATATATACATATACACACACACACACATATATATATATATATATATATCAGGTACTAATCAAATTATGGACTCACACACACACACACACACACACATATATATATATATATATATACTTCTTTACATGATCGTACACGTGTGAGTAAATGTGAGTGTCTCTGTGTACGCTTGAGATGGCAAACACACATAAACGGAACACATACTAACATTTGCAACTTCGTTAAAATGTCTATCCATCTATTCATTCCTTTATCTATCTATCTATGAGTGTATCAAAACGGATAGGCTATTTTGAATGGTGATTTTTCAAATATCAGAACAATATCTGAGAATATATCATAAGTTATACAGAGTACATATGTTTGTGCGTACACATGAATATATTAGTCTTCATGTATACACGAGCATACATGCATAAATATGTATATATATGTATGTGCATTTATGTATATACTTTTTTGGCTGCATTCGTATGTGAGTATGTGTGTGCATGTGTGCATGTAGCATGTTTGTCTCGAGACCATCTCATAAATAATAGCTCAGAGCAACCCGTGAAATCGACAGACGACGCCTCCCAATAAACATCAACACAGGAGCAGTCAATTCTTGTTTCTCTCCTGACACCGACCGTCGCTACTTTTAAATGACTCTAATTTTGAGTTAAATAATAATCCTGTCGCTTGAACCTCCCGTTGGCTCGTACACCTTCTGAATTAATATGCCTTTCATATCCAATTGATCTTCATTATTACATCATGTATTCTAGAAATGGCCACTGGTCGGAATATGAAATGATGTCTTGTCAACAGAAGGTTTGAAGGCGCCATTCGCATTGTAAAAAAAAAAGAGTGCTTGGGGCATGGGTCAGCACGGGAAAGACTTCTGTTAGAGACGAACGGGCGTAGTATGGGCATAATTCTGAACGTAGGACACACGCCCCACAAAACAGCAATTAGAATATTATGGGAGTGGGGCAAATTAGGAATTGGGCGTGAAGTGCCAAAAGTGTTCACTGGCTCAAAACTGACTTCTGTTAGGTCTTAACTGATTAATTCATAATTATACAATATTATTAATTCATGATTGCACAATAACACTGATTACTAGTTTTACTATGGATGATTTTGCTCATGAAAAAGTCGAAATATTGACAAATTTCTTCGTCATGAGCTCACAAACATACATACATACATACAGGTATATAGACAGGCACACGATAGAGACTCATACATAATATACACACACACGCATACCTAATATACACATGCACAGACAGATACTAGGTTCTCTAGAAATTAACGGCGTTTTTATTTGAATAGAAATTTAAAATAGAAAACAAGCATGCTTTAAAAAATGTTCAATCAAACTGAGTTCCATGTGACTCAACGTATTTTTTTTTACCAAAATATAACAATATCGTGTATGTCTTGATTCTGGAAAGCATTGTTCTTAGAGTGAATACATTCTTGAAATATTTGGTGCCTTTCTGTTCAAGGATCGCTTTCTTCCTCGATGTACATCATCTTCCAAAAACTCTCATCATCTCATCGAACATCTAGAACCAACTCTGAACCCCAGCAAGAGGAATCGAGTCTTAGATAAATGCCTGGCAAATGTTCCATTTGTTTCAGGAACTTTCTATCCAAATTTGAACTCCTGAAGAAAAATTTAACGAAAGTCTTTTTTTTTTTCGTCATTTCTGTTCATGGGTTAATAACTCAAACCTGTAAAAAATTTAGTTTGAAAAATCAATAACGACGTGTGACTAAAGAACTACCCTTTAAAATGATTTTAGCACTGGATATATTCTAAACTGCACTGATTCAGTATTTCAGTGTAAATATCAATTGCTAGCAAAAAACTGTTTCTTTCTAGGCAAGCAAATATAAAATAAAAATCACTTAATCTTAAAACCTCAAAAAAATTCAATAAATGCTGGTGGAATCTTCTTCAAGCTTCCATACGCAGCAAAGAGATATCGAAATATCGACAAATTTGTTTGCCATGAGCACACACACACACACTCACGTACAAACAAGTACACAATACACAGAAACACATACGGAATACATACAAACAATACATACATATATATGAAAGAAGAGGGAATTTGTCCAAAACTAATACTAAAATATGTTTAGTAATGGAAAATACTTAATTTTAGGATTGGAAAAACTTTAATAAATACTGCACTTCTGTCCAGCCGACGGAATCTACTTCCATATAATCTTGCCGGCATCGGGTAATCGAAATATCGACAAGCAGCCATCGGCTAAACGGATACTTGACAAACATCAGGTGGTGAGGAAAATAACTTTTACAGCTTGACAGACAGACATTCTGCTTTGGTATCAGGTTTCACTTAAATCCGATAATGGAACGGCTTTGTGCAGATATATCGTTAAAGATGGCTTCTTGGACACTTTTCGAGACATCCTGGGTAATTGCTTTTCAGATCTCTTTTGTTGCGCAAACCAACGTTGTTTGTCAAACACATACAGGCACACCCGTGGGCACACACAAACAGGTACATTCTTACACACATACACACACACAGACGCGCACACACATACGCACACATACATCCATACAGGCATATACACGAGCACTCAGGCACATACACATAGAAATACACGTGCAAGCACAAAAAAACACTCCACATTATACACGTATACATGCATATATAGACTAAGGATATATATAAAAATGACGGAATGTATTCATTCAATCTTGGCAGTGATTATTGTAGCTTACAGAGGAACATATAAATTTCCTGTCGTAAACTCAATATATGTATATATATGTATATGTGTGCGTGTTTCCGTGTGTATGTGAGTGTATGTGTGTGTGATCAAATATATGTAGTGATATATATATATATATATGTATATATGCATATATATATATACATATATATATACATATTTATATATCTTGTACATGAGTACTGATTTGTGAAGTCAATATATATATATATATATATATATATATATGTGTGTGTGTGTATGTGTGTGTGTGTGTGTGTGTGTGTATATGCTGATATAAAATAAAACTACCAAACCTATATGTATATGCATGAGTACCCATCTGCAAAGTAGATATGTATATATATCTTCATGTTGGTTTTTGATAATAATAATAATGAAATGAAGACTGATCTAACTATCTCAGTCTGCTCATGACATCAAACACGTTTCTGTATATCTCATTATTAATTTGAAACGGTATTAAAAATTCTTCACGTTTCTTTGAGAGATTACAGGCATCGAAAAGATTTATCTTTTTTGCTTTTCTTTCACTGAAAAGCAAAAAACATTGAAAGAACACAATTAATTGATGAAAAGTATACATTTCAATATATATATACATACATATATATATGTATGTATATATATATATATACATATGTGTGTGTGTGTGTGTGTGTCTCTGTGTCTCTGTGTATGTGTGTGGGTGTATGATGATCATATGAATTTTCCAGTTTTAACCACTGAAAAGTGGATTTTATTCGTCAAAATTTATATATTCATGATATGTATGCATGTATGTAATTCAATATCTGATGTGGGATGGGTTTATTTCATAAAATGATCAATACATTCAATAGTAAACATCAAGTTCAGCAAAAGCAAAGCGTGAAATATGATGATGATTTATTTTTCTGTCCTGTCTTGGCTTCTTCAGGCAAACGGCTCATTTTAGAAAAACGATAATCTATTAAAAACATTTTGGGTGGGTGAAGGCACAACAAGCAATAGCCAATCACTATACAGAGAGAAAAAGGGGGAAAAATAGAGATAGAATGGGAAGAAGATCCTACACCTTAGAAAAACAGGCAACTGCTCCAAAATGTCATAAATAGAAACAAGTCAGATACAACAAGAATGTGTTTGTGTACCGAATCCTTCTCTTCATTATATAATTGAGTGAAGGATTCAACACACACACACACACACACACACACACACACATATATATATATATATATATATATATATATATATATATATATATATATATATATATATATATACATATATATATAGACCATATTCTATGCATATCATCTTTATTCTGATCACAGTTATTTCAACGTGTTTTCCAAAATTTCAAATTATTTTGAGGATCTTGGTGCATGTACTTAGGCTGTATTTTCATCTATTTCTGTAATTTTATTCTGTATTTGGGGGCTCTTCGGCAGTTTTTTCCATCTTTCAGATGTACAAATATATATATATATATATATATATATATATATATATATATATATATATTTATATTTATATTTATATTTATATATATATATATAGTGAGGTAACTCGTTCATTGTAAGCTTATGCAATGCTCTTCCAACATGGAATGGAGCACTCTGGTGGATGGAGAATATATACAATAAAATGAATATATCGCTTAAATCCAACTTCACTGACCGTCCAAGTCCGTGGAATAGAGAGAGGGAACCAGATTTCGGGTCTGAAGCTAAGGTTTCGATCCTGTCTCGTGGTACCGGACGGGATAACAGATAGTTTATACCCACACTGAAGAGTTGTAATACAACGAAACAGCAATGATTAAAGATATATGTATATAATGTTGTGGAAAAGTTGACAATTTGGAAAGAGTAGACGATTTGAAATCACTTAGTAAATCTCATTTTATTTTTATTCCCCATTAAAGAGTGTCATAGATAATGTGGGGTTTGTCCGTTGCCTCCTGGTGAAAATGATAGAAATGCCTGGATGGTAGTTAGGGTAGAGAAATTGTTGGATATAGATGCAAACAAGAGGAGTTTTATAGCTTTGTATGAGAGGGAAGTTTTTATTTTCATATATATATATGTGTTGAGTCTCTTGACTAGTGGATGCCCATTCTGATGAAGTTATTTCAGGTTGGAGAATGAGAATGTCCTAAAAAAGTGTTGGGGTTGTTTTTGGAAATTATTTGTTAAAGGGTGTATAAGAGGGAAAAGGCTTTAGAATCATACCTGGGGCGAAGGGAAGTCAACATCAAATGCGTTATTGTCACTTGTATATATATATATATATATATATATATATATATATATATATATATATATATATATATATATATATATATGTGTGTGTGTGTGCGTGTGCGTATGTGCGTGTGTGTGTGCGTGTCTGTGTGTTTGTGTTTGTGTGTGTGTGATAATTGTAGAAATGATTTACTCGGAAATATCTTTCGCCTGGCCCAAGAATTCACCAAATGGCAAATCCCCCCCCACACACACACACACATACAGACAGACAGACGTCGTTCCAACCACTGAGCTAAACTGACACCGGTAACGAAAAGATGATAAGGGCAACTCTACTTTGGAGAGGCTGCCTTATCAGTCACAGGTTCGATTCCTGCAGCAGTCTCATTTTCTTCAATTGTGTATTTTATTGCTGCCAAGCCGGAATGATATATTCATCGTGTAATAACAGGAGATCCTTTCAAATAGAATTTCAAAGTAATTCGTGATTAGTTTCGTCAGATTATATGGAATATCCCTATGTCTTCAATAAAACACCACTTTTGATGAATATCACATTGATGAGAAAAAAAAACGAAAGTAACTCCATTGAAAGTAATTTGAAAGGATATTTCGCCCCGGTTCCCTTTTTTCCCCTGAGTTCCTACGACATATTTCCATTTCTCTCTTAGGCATTGGATTCTTACTTATTGAATTTTTACTTTTCTGCAAGAGTCATGGCAGAATACATAGATTCGAATAACAATACTAAGCTGAAAAGAGTAAGCACCAATCAGATATATGTAAATGTTCGGGGGGAACAGAACTCGTCTTCTTGACATATAATATCTTTCATAAATCACCGGTCTGTGAACTGTAGTACTCACAGTTGAGAATTATGCAGATAAATAGTTGGTGTATCTGAGTCCGACACAGGACAAAATGTAAAGAATGAAAGAAGTAATAAGATTGCACTCCAATGATAATGTATACATAGAGAGTCTGGTTGCCTGCTTGGAAATCATAATTCGATACACTGATTTTTTTTTACCTGAACTTAAGCACTGATCACTGGAACCGGTGTAAAAAATGCATCTTCTCCATTAAGAAAGCAAGCCAATTTATAACACACGCATATATATATATATATATATATATATATATATATATATATATATAGTTCATAATGTTTTTAGTAATATGTGAAAAAAAAAAGAAATAGATATTTTCTGCTGTTGCTGATACTTAATAACAGTCTCAAGATGTAGTGAAGCAAATAGAGATATCAAAACATAAAAAAAAATATCAAAGCATATTGCCGATTGCTGAAGAGTGCGTGAGGCACGAAATGTTTACCGGGCTATTATCCTTGAAAATTTCATATATATATATATATATATATATATATATATATCTAGAGAGAGAGAGAGAGAGAGAGACGATTATGAATTGTGTTATATCATATAGGAACTGTTATTTGAAATTTATTACTAGTTGAATGTATCATTTGGCGTGGACAACGTAAATAGAATGAACCCTAGGAGAAAAAGAAAATGATGCAGAAAATAGACATGATAGGGTAGCTGCTTCAGAGTAGTGTTGCTCTCACCATTGAGCTAAACAGCTGCTGTCAATGTGAAGGCCTAGATAACCGCTTTCACTCCAAATTCTCATTCTTGTGCATTCGAGGTCAATATCTGCTAATTTATAATCATTCTGTCGGATCATACGTTCATGTCTTAATAATAATAATAATAATGATAATAATAATAGTAATAATAATAATAATAATAATAATGATATATATATATATATATATATATATATATATATATATATATATATAAATATATGTATGTATATATATATATATAATCCTTTTTTTGTAAATAAAAATCAAGTGATATCTTCACCAAAGATTTTCTGAATGTTTTGCACTCATCAAACCAGCCTTTGATTGCATTTTCTCCCAGTAACATCTTCCATTCATCAACATTCCAGTATTCTTTCTTGACAACGACACAAACTTTATTTGATCAAATTGAATCGATCATTGAAGGATCCACATTTCTTGTTTCAACTAATTGTCGAGACATTATCTTCCATGGCATCCATTGTTGCGTAAGGGAGGATAAAATGGATAAGGTCTTCTTTGCCCTCAATGATTCAGACATTGAGAGTTGATGATTTTTACCATGTTATATTCTGTTAGTTTATCTGTGCCGTTTAAAATGAATATGAAATATATTGATACATCAATAGCATTTTATATACGTTTGTAATAGAAATTTAGATAGCAGGGAGCTTGGAGAATAGTTGATTCTTAAATTATTGTTTCGTTTTGTCAGAATTAAAAACCAGCTCAAGAGAAAAAACCGATGACGGATGTGATCAATCAACTGCAAGCTTCAAAGAAATAGGTATGGCTATGGCCCAGCATTGGAAAATGATTGATAATACACACACACACACACACACACACATATATATATATATATATATATATATATATATATATATATATATATATATAGTACCATAATATACATTCAGTGCAAATTATAAAACCCTTTGGAAAGATCATAAGAATTGCATTAACAGATATTTCGAAATAATTGTCTGAAATGACCTGCGTTTTGAAAAAATTCATTTATATCTTGAATGTTTAAAGCTTTGAAGATTATTTAATAAATGGATCAATAACTTCTGCCAAGGATCAGAGTATCTATATTCTATGCCAACGACTATATTAACGATTGTATCAAGTCATCATCATTACAAGGAAATAGGAAAGGTTAAAAGGTTAGAAATGGGTCACACATGATGTGCATAAGATGTTCCATGACTCTGCTAGAACCCACTACTCGCAACTGAGTGTGTCTGAGCTTGATGAATCGCCATTTGAAGGCTTGCAACACCTTTCATATTCTACTGGTATTTATCCAACACATTATCATCCTTTTGGGAAAGACGTAACGCTGTACTATTCGAATAGTATTTGAGACTATCCCTCTCCTAGTAACTTTCAACAAGGACGAAACGGACGAAAAAATGTAATGAGTTCATAAATGCCAAACATTGGTAGTTGATGCTACTGAGATCTTTTTAATTTCTTTCCTGTACTCTAAGGAACTTGACTTTCCAGCCACTCTTTCATGCCAATCAAAATATATTATTTTGAGGAGCCTTCGCTCCTTTCTCATCTTCTGATCGTCTGTGATATTATATTGACCTTCTTTTATCGCTTCCTCGCAGCGACTGTGGCACAATGAATAGCGAACTAGTTAGACAACCGAGGGATCTGCGAGACTAGCTTGATAAACATTATGCAACAGTATAACAGGGGTAATCCTTGGTTATTGGTTCCTAAAATACGGCAGCACGAACACAGCCTGGAGTTACCCCCCTTGATGGATAAAAATGGTTATGTTTTTTTTTTTGTTTTTTTTAAACTTTCCAGCTAACAGAGAAAGGTTCATGGTTAGGTGTAGAGTTAAGGTTAGGATTTCAAGAATGATACCTCAGGTTTGAAGAACAATATCTCATAACAGGAACAAAAATGTAATTTGAAGCGTAAATGGAATTTCCAGCTATATTTTCAACTGAAAATGAAAAATCTGGCCATTTTTGTCGAAGGGGAAAATCTTTTCGTCATCCTCATCCTATCGTATTTTAAGACAAAATAACCGAGGGTCTCTAGTAAGCGTTTACAAATGCAGTTTTATAATATATTTCAATGTCCAGAAACAGATTTTCCAGTTTTCAAAAGGTTGAGGGTCCCGATAAAATATTTCGTAAGCAGAAAATTACGTTGAGCAAATGAGCAATTTCCATTAATTTGGGTGGGAAAAAACTTGAGCCTTCCCAGGTAGTGATTCTGTCGTGTTAGGCTCATTCGTCTGACGTTGTGTGATGGAAAACACAGGAGACTGGAGTGTAGGAGAGAGAGACAGAGAGAGGGGGGATAGGAGGAAGGAAGTGGGTACACACTTTTTCTATAACGACACATCGCAACAACAAAAAAACTCTGATTGCTATTTCCACTTTTCACCCTTTTTCATAAAAGCGAAAAAGTGGTGTTAAGTGAATTTTCGGAAAGTTGGGTAAACCTGTATAAATCAACAAGCAGTGAGATTTTATTTACAATTGTTGAAAGATTGTGTTCCGTTGTTTTTCTCGGAGAAAACAAGAGAGCAGATTAAGAAAGCCCCTTGGTAAAAAGTTTCGGAAAGGAAAAATATGACTTAGAGGGTTAATTCATTATTTGCAATAAACAAGAGGAAGAAGCGAATGAGATTAATTAAAAAGCAGGTAAATAAGAATCTACTGAAATTTAATTATATTGAAATGTCTGTTGTTTATCCTCAACTAGGTTTTACGTGATCACTTGTTTAAAAGTGTTGATACAAATCCTGTAATCCGACCTCCTTTTAATCCGACCAACATTTGAGGAAAATATTTACCTCAAAGTTATTATTTGTTTGTATTTCTCTCGACGAATTCTACAGGTACAAGTCCTGTTGTCCAACCTTCTTTAATCCGACCAGCATTTGATCAAAATATTTTCTTCACATTTACTAACCGTTTGTGCTTCCATCACTCTATTCAACAGGTATGAGAGTATGTGTGTGAGTCTAAGTGGTTTATGAAATGGTTACACTCTCTGTCCAATGTTTGAAATTGACCAGTTATATTTGTGAGCTGTCTTGAATTATTACATAATTACAACAATCAATCCACGCAGACCACACACACATATATTAAAGTTCCCCTATTCAGGATTGAGCACTCTTTAAGTGAGGTAACTCATTCATTGTAAGCTTATGCAATGCTCTTCCATAGGAATAGAGCACTCTGGTGGATGAGGAGTTTCTGCATAAAATGAATATATCGCTTTAATTCAGCCTTACTGAGGTAGGATATTGACCTCCGGGTCCAATGTTAGGGTTTCGATTCTCCCTCACTGTACTGGATGGGATAAAGTCTATAGCCACACTGGAGAGATGTAATGCATCGAAACAGCTGTCTGTGGATGACACAATAATATATATATATATATATATATATATATATATATATATATATATATATATATAGTGATAAGACTATTCAGAAGACTATCTTGTATGAATGAGGTTCTTAGTTTATATTGTTTCGCCAGTTTGTCCAGGCTTCTTTAGAGAGAAGTGATAGAGGTGTAAAAAATGTCTGTTACATATAGTCCTTGTCTGGTTGTGGGTATTATCATCAACATTTAACATCTGTTGTTTAACAACGACCTTCCCCAGGATCCACCAAATTTCTCTATCATGGGCGTCACCGAACCAGTATTTTCTGAATTTGTCTAGTTCATCTCTCCATCTTGTATTCTGTCGGCCTCAATTTCGTATGTGATCTCTGGGGATCCATGTTGTAAGTCGTGATGTCCATTGGTTGTCTGTTATTATTGCAACATGGACTGCCCATTGCCATTCAAGTTTTTGATGGATTCAATGATGTCTCAGACTCCTGTCCTCTTCCTAATATACTGTGCTGTCTTGTGATCTCTCCATGTGAGTTTGGGCAAGGTTCTCTCATGTGTGCGTTGCATGCACTTTATATTTTATACATAAAAAGATCTGAATTATATTTCATTCTAACATTTTCAGATAAATTACAATCCATACCAATACACTGGTCATATATATATATATATATATATATATATATATATATATATATATATATATATAAATATATATATATATATATGTGTGTATATGTATATATATATATATATATATATATATATATATATATATATATATATATATATATAGGTACTGGTATTCCACAACAGGGGTTCAATAAGTTTAAGAGATGAGTGAAAACGGAGGAATAGCCACATTACTTGGAAATAAATTTGAATCTAATAACTTCGACGTTTAGTAAAAAGTTTAGTGTTCGAGGTAGTATTTTCAGCTCACAGTTAATAAGCACAAATTTATTTCCAATCACCGTGGCTATTTCTCACTTTTTACACATCTCTTAAACACACACACATGCAACTATATATATATATATATATATATATATATATATATATGTGTGTGTGTGTGTGTATATATATATATATATGTGTGTGCGTGTGTGTGTACGTGTGTATACATGTTTGTGTTTGTGATGGTATCTGCTGCTTTCAGTGCTTGTTTTGCAATGAGTTGTTGAAAAAGCCGTGCGCGCCCTCTTCTCTTACCTACACATCAGTACCCTGAATACACATCACATGGTTATATATATATATATATATATATATATATATATATATATATATATATATATATATATATATATATATATATGTATATATATATATATTAGATCATTTATTTATTGAGAAGTATTGATATTCTCCTTGCGGCTATTTACACTAAATAAATAAAACTAATCGTTCTTGTCTGAGATGTACTTGCATCGTCTGTTATTTGCCCGTTGATGTAAACCTCGGGTCACACCGACACCATATTGATCAGCTGTGCATTAGCCTAATAGAAACGTTGCTGTGTCTAAGATATCTGACGAATAAAGACGCCAAGTGAGGAAGGAAATTGGCTTAGAATGTTATCATTTCTATACAATTTTATGCATTTCACAAATTTTGCCATCCTTACGGTCGCTCGTCCTTACCAATCAATAGTAATTCATTCCAACTTTTCTCTTTACCACATCCCGAAGTGGGTAAAGCTATCGAGAACATTTAACTGATAAACTGCTTAGAAAAATCGCGGAAACAAAGATAACAGCTAATTTTTATCATATGAATTTAGCTCAAGTTCAGTCTTGGATCTAGAACTCGCAAAACAGACCTAGAGAGCTGAACTTATGACATGCTCTAGCTTAGACATACATTTTTCCAAAAAAAGATATCATGAAAATTTTAGATGATGATCAAGGTGTACATGGATAACAAAATAAATGAATTGAATTAAATATTAGTTCATGCTCAGCTTATAGATTATTTAAAGCTCTATGTGTCAGCTACAACGGATTAAAATTTCAATCCTCTGCGTACGGTTTTGAGGATTTTAGCGCAAAAAAAGAAACCAAAGCTAAAAAGGCTAAATCAATACAATAAAAGTTGACAGCTGGTGGTTATCATTGCTTTCGCTAAATTTTCAGTGATTTATCTGTTTAGCCTGTTTGTTAGCAGTACCCACCACTGACCACATTGACACTTAACACATCAAGGACATATCAGATTATGTCATCGATGTTGTCATGATAAGCTTCGCCAGAGCTGATCGTTGCTGTTAACTATCAAGTACATTCTTGATGAACTGAATCCGCAGATTTTTATGAGTTGTGAGCCAAGTGGTTGTGGTCTTTTTTTTCTTTTTCGCACTTAAACCAAGCAAAACAATGCGGTCGACAACGACAAGCAGACGGCAGTCATCGTAACACTTCCTCTCCCAAGTCATCGTACGTGCTCTCCGTTCGGTCTCCTTTCCTCCATGATGGCTCTGCTCCGCTTCATAAGAGTCATACAAGAGAGTCTGTAGAACATAGCAATAAAAGATTATGCAGGCCGAATACCCGGGACCAGAGGTGTTCCCAGTTTTAGATTTGATCGGATTTTGAAATATTGGCATGTACATAATGAGATATAAATAAGAAACCTGAGATTTCTCCTCTTACATTACAAACCCACCCTTTAATATTTATGCTCCTTTAATTGGTGTGTTTGTGGTAGTGAATTAAGAAGACTGGCGTTATAACGCCACCCAAGGGATTTTCTTTGTTTGATCGAAAAGGATGATGCCCCTCCGATTAATAATTATATGTATTGATTTTCTTTTGTAAACCAGCGTGCTCCATGGAAAGCTTTGATGAACAATGTTACATTTATGAGTATAAAACTGTCATGAAAGTCCCATCAATATCTTTATTATGAATTGCACAAGGCAGAATGGATGATACATTCCATATTCACATGTATCCACAAATTTTGAAGCGGTTAAATCTAACCAATGTTGCGTAGATTTCTCTGTGGGTCTTCCCTATGTTTTCTTCAGGTTTTTTTTCTTTGGCTACCACTGTTTTCTCCACTTTTGGTCATGTGAACGAAAGGGTAAAATGGGTTTCTATCGGCAATGAAGAGTTTTTGATTTATTTTTTATTCTAAGAAAAGCAGGTCGTTAAATACAGAACTGCATAGTTTCGACTAGGACTTGTTTTGTCCTTCATCGTTCGTGAAGTAAATACACTTTTACCTGTCTAAAGGCTCACATACAAAAAAAGAACAACCAAGTTCATACTGATGTGAGAATGATCTAAAAGCCTTGAAATCTTCCTCGTCTTTCGTCTTTGAATCATCCTGCAGTCAAGTCAGGAGCGGAATTTCCTTTTTAGGAATGTCGGTTAAGGAGTACTCAACCAGCATTAATTTAAAAGGAAAAAATAGAGCGGAGACAAGATAATGGACCTTATCTCAGGGTGGATGAGTTTTCTGCAATTGCTCTGTCACCGTCTTGTATGGCTGCTGATCTCATACCCCCTACGCACTATCCCACTATCATTTATTAAAATTCAGAACTATATTAAGGCAGTGAATCATGTGTTGAGTACAGTGTGCCATACAATGAATACGAGATAATACGAGATCACCTACGACATTTGCTATAGCTAGTCAACCTTAATATTGTGTCTAACCAAGTATAGAGAACGAGTGGCGAACTCAATAATGTAATAAGTACAGCAGCTCATTGTACCACGACAAGTCTTAGTCAAACAGACGAAAGAAGAGACATGATTTTGTTACAGGGAATTCACTGACACCAGATGATGGTGTGTATATAACGTCTGCCCATTGATTTAATAGTTGGGGTATCATCATCATCATCATCTGTTAGCGTTCGTCTTTGGACCTTCCCCAAGATTCGCCAGACCTCTCCATCATGGGTATTGCGGAGCCATTACTTTCTGAATTCATCTAGCTCGTCACACCATACCTTTTTCTATCGGCCACAATCTCGCAATTGATCTCTGGGGATCTACGTTGTAAGTCATGATGTCCAGCAGTTGTCTGACATTCTTGCAACATGTACAGCCCATTGTCATTTGAGTTTTCTAATGGTTCTATGATGTCTCGAACCCCTGTCTTTTCTTTGGTATGCTGTACGGTCTTATGATCTCTCCACGTGAGGTTAAGCATCATTCTCTCATGAGCACGTTGCATGATTCTCAGCTTGAAGGTAAATCTTTTGGTCAAATTCCGTGTTTTAAGTGACTATCAGTAAGATACATTGGTTGTATACCCTTCTTTTTAAAGATTTTTGGGATTTTCTTGTTCTTGAAAGTTGAGGTGGCTCTACCGAAAGCTAGCGAACCAAGTGTGACTTTCAGCTTTATTTATTGTTCTGTTGGTGACTTCATAGAGACTTGCTCTCCTAAGTAGATGTAGCAGTCTACTTTCTCCAGTTCAGCATTTTCGGTCTCAATCATTATGTCTTTGTACCCAACATGTTTGTTGAACATGACATTTGTTTTGCTGAAGTTCATGTGAAGGCCAACTTTCTTGCTTTCGTCATTTACTTCGTCTAACATTATTTGAAGATCGTGAAGATTTTTAGCAAAAAACTCTTATCAACAATGAATGAGTGGGCTGACTCAACCATATGCGACCTAGATTCGCTGACACAACAATATGGCAATGAGAAAAAATAATGCAACAATATCACACGCTTCCATAGAGTAAATAAAAGATTTGGACGTCATAAAAGTATTATTATTGCAAGCAATTGTGCGTTGAATACCCACAGAGGGCATTCTTTTGTCTCGGTAGACAAAGGAAAAAAACTAAAGTTTCCTTTCTAGGGTGCAAGTGTGGGGGTGTTCAGAGATCCTAAGATGGACAGGTGACAAACAACCCTTGCGACTTAGCTGATGCAGTCCAAAGGAGAGCAAAAAATACGTTTGGCATTGGCTTAGTTGCAGGTCTTCTCGGGAGGGGGTCAAAATTGGCATCCAACCACTCTAAGTGGACCTCGCTGCTTTGATTTAGAATCTGAGTTGTCTTTCTCCCAAACATGTTTCCAAGCATGAAGTGCCTTGTGTGTCCTGCTATTCATCTATAGCTGTGGTGAAGAGAGATGTATTTATGCCTTACCCAAGAGCGATTGTGCAGAATATGAATTCGGCTCGCTGATCCCGCCAGCATGCATCATCACATATATACATAAATTTTTATTTATGATAGAAATACGTAAAGGCTTATTGCATTCTAATTGATAAATACCTCAATGGAATGTATATTTCAACTGCTCTGATCTGGAATTTGAAAGCTGAAATCACTACAAAGTGATTGGTGGTCGATTTTCTTACCAGCTGAGGCAAACTGTCTCACATAAATACGAAATCTTGTTTTAGAAATACAGAAGGGATTGGTTATTCATTAAAATAAATGAATACTTTTTTACTAAAAAAATCATG
This sequence comes from Thysanoteuthis rhombus, assembly GCA_963457665.1. NCBI lineage: Eukaryota > Metazoa > Mollusca > Cephalopoda > Oegopsida > Thysanoteuthidae > Thysanoteuthis > Thysanoteuthis major. The sequence goes on from OY735215.1 coordinate 43,874,008, forward strand.
TTTCTATTTATTATATGTACAAAACAAAAGTTGCAGTAATCATGTTTAATCGGAATATTAGGAGGAGTGGAGCTTAACTCTACCATTTCTAATTTTTTGCTTTGGTGTCAGTCCAGTCCGTGGCTATGGGTTTCACTTTTCCTACAATTTCAATAATAGGAATCAACAACCAATATAGATTTCTACAGTTTTCGAGTTATTCTGTCCGTCTGGCCGGCTGGCTGTCTGTCTATATACTTTTGTTTGTACGTATATTTCTGAAAAAGTGGAAAGATTTTCCCGATATTGTGATATCTACTAATTTGACGATTAAGTTATGAATTTTCAATTTTCGGATTCCACCTCCCCCTCAAACAAAGTTTTTTTTTTCTTGGGGAGGGGGGAAATAAATGTACGTTTATGCTAAATTGGTTCATCAGTTTGTGCTCGTTCATGATTGTTTTTGGATAATCCAGATGGCTAGGAAAATCACTTATCCATTGAACACCCTATTTTCCATTTTTTTAATTCATCACCCCCAACACAGTGTACTGCAAAAAAATGTTGGTCACATAACGGTTTCTAATGAGTGACTAACACTTTCATTTTTGCTTTGCACTGCGAATAGGAACGGCGATGTTCACACTCATGAAATACTATTATGTTGACCAATTCCTCTTGTTTCACGTCAACATGGCTTTGAAAGCATTTTTACACCCATCTTTATTAGATGAGATGGATTTCATGGGTGCTTTGTCACCTCGAAGTCTATTTCACATATCCCAAATGGGCTGAATATGTATCAATGTGATACGTGGAACCTGAGCCGGAGCTGTACCTAGAGTAAGGGCACCACTTATGGTTTTATTATGAGGATTGATTAGCTGCTTGAAAGTGGCATAATCACTTATACCGTATTTTATAAGTTGACAAGTTTTTTCTGTTGGGGGATATTTTCCTTGATGAGATATTTTCCTGTAACCTAACAGGAAGATGTCGAGCATCTAAAGCAAAGACTAACGCGCTGTTGTAGCTTAATTTTGGAATTTTATCACCGGTGTATAGATACAACACAATGCAACCCCAACATACAATGACTTAGCTAACAGCCAAGAGTCCATTCGGGAAATAGCATAAGCGCTCACATATTACCCCTTTAAGAAAAGAAAAAGAAGTCTCACCTACCATCAAGCAAAAATATCAAAGAGAAAAACGATATCCTACTTTCACCCTGCCCCACACGTTTAACACCTGACCATTAAATGCTAGACTCCACTTCTGTTCTGAAAAAAAAAACAAAAAAAAACAACATTTTCCTGAGAACTGAACATTTCAATCCCGAACTCCTCTCACTGCCCTTTCTCATCTAAGACAAGCCCAATACCCACAGTGACAGGAAACAAACACCCTTTTGCCCCTATTCTCACAGACCCTCTTTTTCCTGACCAAACTTGAATCTCACTAATGCAGATACAAACACCTCCCCTCCCGCTACTACTAAACAACTAAACAACAGAGAAACATACCCATTTCTTTCCTCAATCTCAAATATGTACACAGCAAAGTTATCCGTGAACTGCTGTTTGTTTTTTCTCTCAGAAAAAAATGGTTGGCATCCGTCTAAATGTACTGGAACATACCCATATGATGATAAAAAATTGAAGTGTAACACTAGTTTTTTCTTCTCCGTCAAATTGTTACTTTCATCAACATTCAGTCGGATTCCAACGCTTCTACAATTCAAACAAGTATGTATATATAAAGATTTATACTTGAAAAGCTTTGCTAAAAAAGCTGCCTGCTGATTACTTGGTCATAACACTGAATCACAGAAGGGAAATTCATTTAAAGTGATAACAAAAGGGCGTTCGTCTATATATTCACCACTTTATGTTATCAGCCAGTTATTGTTCTGTAAAAGACCCTGTCTCGATGTGATCACAATCGGCAGCTTTCTCGGTATTTGTTGATAATATCTTTGTTATGCATCTGGTTCTTATACGTCCCCTCCGGTTACCCCTGCTTGGGTTCCACAAGAATCCAAAATGGCGTCATTTTCTTCAGCAAGAACTATTATACAGATAGCTTGAGAGAAAGATAGATTCATGCCTTTCCCGTGATAATTAATGCAAAGGGAACACTGGCTTGGCTGGAGTTTGAACTCGGCTCGACGAGTCCATTCTCCATACGGTAATAATGCATCCCTTGCATTAAAAAAATGAAACAGCTTAGCTGGAAATCCGATAAATGTCCTTTCTAACAAGATGTCTACGTTACATTGTTACACAAAAAAGGGAAAACATTCGGTTTAGGTATTCAGACAAACACAAAGTAAGTGTCCAGTCTAACAATATATTTGCATTGTAAATCAAATCCTCTATTAACATCTTTTAAAGTTTTAGAATATTAAAAAAAAAAAACAATGAAAAGAGATGTGAAAAAAAAATCCTATTAGCAACCACAGAAATTTTGTGGCGTTAGCTCTAGCTGTCCATAAATTTAGGGAGGTTTCAAAATTGACTCAAGTGAATTTCATTTAAATTGATAAGTTGTTATTTTGCACTTATTTCAGAGATATAGCAAAGTAATGTTGTTTTTATATTACCTAACTTTAAGTGTTATTTATCGGGTATTTAACACTGCTAAAAATTTAACAAATATGCAGATGAAGTAGGTGCCATTCTTCAAAGTCTAATGGGATTTTCTTTTCGAAATAATAATATACAAGACAAGTGACAAAACAATTGAAAAGGAACATTTTCTCCATTGTATGCTCGATGAGTTTTGTCGAGGTAACACTGCAACAACGACCATTAAGACGATTCGCTGGGTGCATTGAAATATTGATGAGGTCAAACGTAGGTTATCAGACTTCTTTGCATAGGAGTCAGCTTCCTTTTATAAAGAGGAGATTGAGAATCCGGTTTCAAGATGGAGAACTGCGTTGAAAAACAATGGTGATTATATTACATATTAGACAGTGGTTTCAAATAAAGGATTTTCCCATTATAACAAGAACTTTAGGTTCAACGATGCGTACCCCATCCATAGTAGTAGTAGTAGGAGGAGCAAGTGGTCGTTCTTTGAGTAAATTGGTATTCATATACGAAAAATATTGCAAAAAACTGAAATATTCAGCGAGCATTTTTTCAGTAAAAATCGTGAATAACCATTTTTTGCGTTTTTGAATCATTTTTGGCTCTTTATAAACAAAAGATAGGGACCTCATATATTCTAATATGACCATAGCAGCTGCTAAAAAATTCTTGGATCATACTTTCTTTCAATGAAATCACACATTTCAATAAAATCACACTATTCCCTTCTTCTTTCTGATTAGCATAATCGGAACTGTCCGACCAACCGACCAAAAAGCGTCTTATTGAGATTTGTGGACGGCCAAAAATGATATTTCTTTCCGATACACCCAATATTCAACTCTTACTGAGTCTGCCTAATAACAGAGTCAGTGTTCAAAGTTTGAGTTGAACTAAATTTTAAGATGCATATTTTCAAGGTGAGTCAGCTCCTCATAAAAAACCTCCTACCCTATCCCATTTTGCGTATGCCCTAAGCTTACTACACATTTTTATTCAATGCATGCTTAATATATTCTTGACAACCTTGGTGGAAGTATTCCTCTCTTTTACAAAATTTGCTTGACCAAACTTCTCCACTTCTAAGAAAAAAGACCTCAAGTTGAGTGGAAGAGTCCAGCGTTTGTTAGGCAGCGAGCTATAGTAGAAGCAGAGCGCAACTTCTTCCTGATTCTCTCGAACCCCAGTTTTCTTTACTTCCAAAAATAACGACCTATGATGACTCCATCTGACCGGGGAGAGGCACAAAATTCTTTCCTTGCTTCTTTACTGGTGAGAAAGTTCTTCTTTTTAATAGCACCTATAATCTTTTGGATAGTATGGAAGCCTATACTTGAATTTGAATATCCTGCTATAACCGAGCATCTGACTTCAACACACCAGGATGTCGTGACACCCTGGTTAACAAGAACTGCTTTAAAAACAAGCCATTTTTGGCATATTTGAACGAATAACTCTCTGCTAAAGCACTATCCGAACAATTCTGCTCTTATAACTCCGAGGAAAAAAAACTTTTATGGACTTCAAAATAGCAGATAAAAAGGCAAAGATATTCAGGAGAGATATTTGTTCAAGTAGTTTACATGTGCAATAATGATGTTCCTCTGCCAAAAATGCTCACGCTTGCTTGCACGAACCCACAATATCTCTCTCTCTCTCTCTCCCTCTCTCTATCTATCTATCTATCTATATATATATATATTGTGTGTGCGTGTTTTGGTTAATCTTCATGGAAAATTCATGAATATATTGGAATATCTGAAAATTTTTTAAGAAAACGAAATGCTAAAATCAAGTTGATGAGTCCATTAATTCAAATGGTCAATAGGAGAAATGCTTCCTTTCAGTGGAGAGGTCTATTGTTGCAGATACATAAACATACAAAAAACACACACACACACACAAATATATATGTATATGTATATATATATATATATATATATATATATATATATATATATATATATATATATATATATATATATGTATATATAAAGTAAAATACTATGTTGCCAAAAAGTATGTACGTCAGCTGTGGTTGCAAGATAGAATCAAGGTTCAGACGGTAGTATTTTAAGCGTGATACTTTCCAATGGAAGGTGGCGCTACATAATCTTCCTTGCAAGATCTGCAATCCATCAGAGAATAATGAATTCTATTCAGGAATGTTCACGAAAATACTGACAGTCCACAGGAACTAACAGATTGTGATAGATAGATGGATAGATATAAGTACGGATTTCGATAGATCTGGTTGGTAGCTTAAGAGACTGTCACAAGACCAGGGCCTTCAGGCAACGTGCTGTGTTGGGGGTGATCAATTAAGACATTTGAAGGAGGTTGATCAATGAATAAGTTAGTTCTCTCGCGTTTTTTGAGGGGTGGGGCACTAAAATGTCTGAATTTTCGATAAGAAACAAGCAGGCACAAACTAGAGACCGATTTAGCATAAACTTTTTTTGCATATTACCCCCACTGCTTACAAAAAATCCTTTCAAGGGGGGGGGGTGGAAAGGGAAAACCTTTTTTTCTTTCAGAAACAATAGAGTAAATGTTTAATTTTTCAGCCCCTTAGCTCTCTTGGTTTGACTTGTACGTGTAATACATACACAGCCAGCCAGCCAGCCTGTTACTCAGCCAGCAAGACTAACTTGAAAACTTGAAGAAACCTACAGTTTTGGTTGACAGTTCATAATAGATAGATAGATAAATAATAAAGAAACGTAATAATATATGTATATAAATAAGTAATTGAATAGATAAGGAGATATTTAGATAGGTATATTATTTAAAGGGAGAGATATAATGGGGCTTCTGTATTCATTCTTTCAGGTCTATTATGTTTTTCTCAAGTTTTTCAAATTTGAAATCTCATATGGCGTTCTATGATAAATAATATTTTCAAAAATTAATCAAAATTGGAAAAAAATAATTCAAGCTTATTTGCAAATTGAATTTTCTCCAAAAATTCCGGAGGTTGTTTAATATCGGGAACTTTAATCAAATTTGTGGTCTTGGATTTGAATAACCAAAGGCATTTTTTTTCTTTCTTTTTTTGTCTTCTTTTTCCTGTTTTTTTTCTCTTCATCTTTCTTTCTTTTCATTTTATTTTGTTTGTTACGTTCTTTCTTTTTCTCTTGTATTGAAGACAGTAAATTGGCTATCCTAGTATTAAAGAACCTCTGCACAAAGACTGAAGAAGGCCTCGGTGGAATGCAGAAACATCAAAGCAATTATTGCTGCATCTCGAGCATTCTGCAAGAAATGGCCAGCAAGGGAGAAAAAAAAATTAACATAAATTTGTTTTCTGTCGAAAACTGAAGGCAACAGAATATCATGTCAGTGGTTCCCAACCTCGGCTCCGCAGACCCCTAGGAGATCTAAAAAGGTATCACAGGGGGTTCAAGAGCTTGTTAATCAGACAGACCTTTCAAAAGCCCAGCTCCATGAGCTTAATGAGTCGGCTATCCTTTCAAAAGTTGAGGTCCTTTGGAAAATTCATTCAAATAAAAAGGGCTCCTTGGTAATGGTTGGGAATCACTTATATCAGTATAATTTTGCATACTATTAGGTCTTTTCATACGGATATGAAACAAGATGAGCTGCTTCAGAGTCCTATTCCTATTCAGACTGATTATGATCATAGCAACGTCTGTATCGAACATGTATTGAAAATAGAAATAATATATATATATATATATATATATATATATATATATATGGGAATATGATGATGTGAAGAATCCCGAAACATGTATGGACAATTTACTTATAAGTATTAATAAACCTTACCTCCAAATACCTCACTCCCGAGTATGTCTCACTCTCTATAGTACACATTATATATATATATATATATATATATATATATATATATATATATATATATATATATATATATACATATATATATATATATATATATATATATATATATATATATATATATATATATATACATATATATATATATATACATATATATATATATATATATATATATATACATATATATATATATATACATATATATATATATATATATATATATATATATATATATATATATATATATATATATATATAAGAATTGTCCATTTGGCTCATTTGGTTAGATATTTGCATACTCTTCACTTGTACGTGAAGGGATGGGCAGTAAAGGGCTTACCATCCCCAAATTAGGTGAAGATTATTCTTGTCGTTATTCTATTGTTACAGTGGGGAGAAAAGTCAACTCCAGCCTCCAATTTAGACTAGATAACTAACCTCTGCTTGTATTTTTGTCATAGAGATAACATCACCAATCTCTTTTGGTTCAGTTCTGATACCACTATCATGGCATGCGATGTTCCAACCAAGGGTATATTAATATCAACAAAGCCCACAAAGCAAGAAAGTACAGAGTGGTGTTTGAATCTAGGAGAGGCATGAATCCAGTTCCCATTCTCCACTGGCTATTAGTATATAGCAGATTAGTTTGGATAATTTTAGACGTTGAGCAAGAAACTGCATCCTGTAGATAAAATCTCTTGATACTGAAGCTTTTTACACAAGTGGTTTTCAGGGAAAACATGTTACCAATCAAGTTAGGGGGAAACTCTACGGCATCGATTTTTCCAATGAGTAACGAAGGAGGAAAGATTATGCTTCAAAATTCCAAGTAAGAGGGAGCCGCCTGCCTTGAAAATCGGTATAATAACAATCTGATCTTAACTTGCACTCGAACACTAAATAATGACAGCGGTTAGAAATATGCAACCACCTCAGCCATGAATCAAGCATTAAAGCGTAGTGGTAGATATCTGCTTGGCAAAACTTTTATCCAGTTCGGAGCTAAACGGCGGAATGTGTAAGAAGATTGCATTGCGCCAGGTGACAGAAAACCAGCTCAATTTAAAAATTAGAATTTGTAATCCTATGTTTACTTGAGTATTGATAATTCGCTAAGCTTGAGAATATGCTTTGACTAGTAAACAAAATGAACTTATATATATATATATATATATATATATATATATATATATATATATATATATATATATATATATATATACATATATATATGTATATATATATGTAAATTGCATTTAATAACCATAGGTATCTGTTAACCTCTTTAATCTCCTTCTGTCTATGTATGTATGTATTCTTAATCATAGCTGTCAATATATCAATCTATTCCTGTTCATAACCATCTATCTACCTATTTTCATAACCATGTATTTATATCTGTATCACTTTCTCTCTCTCTCTCTCTCTCTCTCTCTCTATATATATATATATATATATATATATATATATGTGTGTGTGTGTGTGTGTGTGCATTTATATATATATATATATATATATATATATATATATATATATATATATATATATATATATATATATATATATATATATACGTGTGTGTTTGTGTTTGCATATACATGTGAATAATTGAGAATGAGACAAACCCAGGAGTAAAAGTATACGGAGACCTCATTTATTGATTAATTGATTGACAAATCAGTTAAATATCATGCTGTACATGTTTTGGGAAGGATCCCTATCTTCAGTTTCATCTCTATAAATTTTAGTGGTTGAAAGGTAAAGTTTCCATAACAAACAATCGAACAAAGCATCGAATGCTTCGCTTTGAAAGCAAAAATGGGAATCAAAGATGAAAATCCATGGGACACGATAGCGGTGAGTCTGGACCGTTTCCTGTATGTGGAGGAATCTATGATGGTTTGGTTTGATTTTTTGTTGGAAACAGTAGCAGTAGTTATGGGTATTTTGTTGGTTGTGATGTTCAAGGGAGATAGGCATTCTTAAGAATTGGTTTCCTTGGGTATTCTAGGTCATGGTCCAGTGTTGTGTTACTTCGGTACTCGGTAAGGTGATATAGAGTCCTTGCATACGTATGTTTTTTTTTAATGTTAAATTGCCCATAGATGCATTCATTCTTATATATACATTACTAGACTTATATCAATGATGGGGTAGAACTGTAAGTGTATTAATAGTATGTCTGTGTGTACGGTGGGGGTAAGCAATTGTAGGGTGTAAGTATTGGCAATTATTTAGGAGTATTCCACTAGTGGGCTAGGGAGTCGAAGTTATCTCTCTTGATAGTCAAAGTAATGGAATATAAGTTACAGGGTCTCATTATTATGCATGATCAAGTATCTATAGTAGACATGGTCATTGTAGAGGTTCTGAAAAGTCAGATAGCTTTGAGCAGTAAAAATAGTGTGCGACATTCGTGTCAATTGGTTGGAGTCTGCATCTGACGTCCACTCTGTTTGATATACATAAAAGGAATTTTGGTTAAGATATGGTGAGATAAGTTTATAACATTGATTATTTGTTGGTGAGGGTCTCCAGATTGTATAGGTAGGGCTATCATTGAGAGTAAGGGTAATATATATATATATATATATATATATATATATATATATATATATATATATGTGTGTGTGTGTGTGTGTGTATGTATGTGTGTGTATGTATGTGTGTGTGTGTGTGTGTGTGTGTGAGTGTTTTAGTTTATATAATGTAGGTTTGATTACAGACAATAAACAAGTGGCTTTTGTAATTTAAGGTAAAACATTCTTACGCAGGAAAGTAGATTCAACTTCTCGCGGTAAGGGTGTTCATACTCATATTGCAAGATGATGTCTTTAATCTCTCGCACAGGGACGTTTATATATATATATATATATATATATATATATATATATATATATATATATATATATATATATATATAATATTTAAAAAAAGAAAACAAATAGATAAAATGTATTAGTAAGAATTAGAGGCGAAATTTCATTTTATTGTTATATTCATTTTGACAGGAATCCATTCGCTGTTTGATATCATTTCAAGGTTTATAGGTATTAGGAAAGACGAAAATAAAAATAACAGCAAAGAAATATTAATTTACCTGTTTGTTGGTGAAAATCCTTGAAATTCCCATAGCCTTAGATCCTTGGCCGCTACCATTAACTTGAGCATCCAAACTGATGCCTTTAGGGTTTACAAAGGAATCGTGGAAATCTTCATGGCTTTGATTGATTCAAACAGATTCTCTTCCCTTTGATCATTACCAAATAAAAAAAGATTGGGAAAAAATAAACGGAGGTGGGGGACTGCTTAAATCTTAAAAGAAAAAAGAAGCGGTATAAAAAAAAAATAAAGAGGAAAGAATTCAGGAAAATAACCTTTTTCCATTTGATGAACAAGTTTCCGCAAATATTTCAAATTAAGGAAAAAAGATGGATTGATGCTGACCTGTGGATTCAAAGGCATGCCATTCACAGTGGGGCGTTCGTAGATTATTCAAAAGCAATCAATCCTAGAAATCGTTCGGGTTCAAATGATTCTGTTTCCTTGAATTGATTTAGGAAAAAAATATCCTTAAAATTCTGACTAATCCTTGTAAGCAGATACTTAGCTCCCCTTGCAAGAAAAAAATGTTTTCGGGTATGGTTCGCAGGAACAGATGCGGAAACAAGTGAACAAGTAGGGCCAGTTGGAATGGACTTACAATAGGGGTCAATACTATCGTAATTACGGCTTTAAAAAAAATAGTACTGTTCATTGTGGTCGTATATATTTGAAAAAGAAATGCTCGTAATTGCCTTTCTCATAAACCATTTTAGTTCTTTCATTTTGTTGTTACTTGTAGTTACATCAATTTCACTATACGTGCACATAAATCAATCGTATTTAGCGCATTACGACAATATTCAATAAGCAGATTGATATAAGCTTTACATTTCTCATCTGGCCTAGGCCTATTACCAGTTTTGCGCAGCACTTTAACAGTGGAATACAAATAATGATAAGAATCAACAAGGGGAAATGAAAAACTGGGGGGAAGTAGTTTTGAAAAGTTTTTATACAGAGGCTTTTGTTAATTAAAGAAAGAATTTAGGTCAAGTGTTAGGGTTAAGTCAATTTATTTATAGATTTTAGCAATTATTACTGGTGATAATGATATCTTTGCCTCGCTTCTCGTTACTTCTCGTTGGTTCACGTGATGAGAAGCATAAGGAATGTAAATCTGAGAAGTTCTCTTCAATGCAGATGTTTACGATGAATGATTGAAGAGGTCTGATTAGTCATTCAACAGAAACTGTCACATAACGAATCTCTTTTAACAGCCTGCTACGTTGGAAGTAATCAATTAAAAATTTAGAAAAAAAGGTGATCAATGAGTAAGGTACTTTGCTCGCCTTTTGTTGGGCTGTGATCACTAAAGAAATTCCCAAATTAAAAAAAAAACAACAAGAAAAAAAAACAAGCGTGGATGCTGCTGGATACAAACAAAGGGACCAATTTAGCCTAACTCTACATTGTAAATTGAGCTGCACACTAAAACCCAATTTTTTTCGGAGTTGGAGGGATTTAAAGAAAAAACAAAAATACGTTGATTGGGGCCGCCTGTTGATGTTCCAGACTACCGGGCAAAAACTAGTAACCAATTTAGCATTAAGTTTAATTGCAGATTGAACCAACTACTTTCGAGACTGTGTTACGTACAGTTTTCACACTTTTAAAACACAAAAGCCCTAAAAGCCATTAGAGTTGCAAACCTTTAGTATTATTGGAGGATTGATGTCTCCTGTAGTCCAGACTGCTGGGCACAAAATAGTGACCTTTTCAACATAAAGTTAGTTGCAGATAGAACCCTCCCCAAAAACCTATTGAGTTGGGATTAAAAATCCAGAAGTCATCTAGCGGAGGACTAACGCTGATTTCCAGGCTGATATGCTGATTGGTACCACGTGTAGATGTTCCAAACACGTACATATTCAAATAGTTTGAATGGATTAAAAACTGAACGAAATTTTTTTGACACTTTTGGTTGACCGTCTCCACTAATATAGATTTAGGGTGAAAATTTGTTTTATTGTTACAGGTAATAAATGATGTCTTTTCCATGATTCTCAGTTGCTTCTCTTATCTTACTACAATCCAGACGCTGTTGTGTGTGAAAATGTACTATTATTGATTTTGGTTTGAATTTCTAATTTGAACCTACGATCTATTTTCTTTTCTATTCATAATGGGTGTTCTAACTGCATTATAACCAAATCGTGATGGATACGTTGATTCTCATACAATCACCGAGGTTAAGCAACGTTGAGAATACTCAGTGCCGGAAAGGGTGACAGACTGAGAATACCAGGTGCCGAGACAAACAGGGAAGGCGTTACCCGCAGCGATACTGATTTCCAAGCATATTGATCATTTTCCCCCTTTTTGTGGCCTTCAGTATGGTTGGGAATGGGGTAATTGAACTTGGACAGAGTACTTCCCTTATACCTGGCTATCTGGGCTTGAAAGTAGAAGCTATTTACCCGTGGTCAATCTACTTGGACCAAAGAGAGAATGACCAATGAGAATTGCCATGAATCGTAAGCTGCCAAGGATTACAGCGTCCACCAACTATTCACTTTTTTTGTCCCTGCATGATAAATGTATTTTTAAAATTATTTTTTTTTGTGATTGATTACGTCTAAAAGTTATTGGAAATATCAATTATTCCTTTCAAACTTTGTTTTGGTGACCAGGGTAAAGATGATTCAAAATCAACCTATCTTCAATTGGACAGTGATGAATTTGCATATTTCTAATCATATAAAGTAAGAAAAACGATTTAATATGAATACCACTGCCCTGGTCACAAAAGCAAAGTTAAGAAGGAATAGTAGCCAATTACTGTTCTTGTTACACATGAGCAATTAAAAAAATGATACTCACCATTCAGAAACAAACATCGCCTTACACGATGATGTCTACGAATACAGAGGGAAATATTTGAATCAGAACGGAACTTATTTTCAGTTAATGGTTTAAAATATACAACTAAATAGCACATTATGCGATTTTAATGAAATGTTCAATAATTATATATTGAAGGACAGATTGAAAAAACTTCTCCATATCGGCAAAAATTAATTTTTCTTCTTATGATTCTTATCATTTTGATTATTTATCTTATCTCTACATCGTCGCTTACATTGGTTTTTACACATTTAACAGATGGATCCTTCGAGATAATAATTACGTTTATCTTTTTCAGAAAAGCGCCCAAGAATTATCCGAACTGGGAGTCTTACATGGGGGATTGAAAAAAAAAGAAAAAGGATATTAAGTGAGATATTTTTCTTGTCGGCAGTTCTTTTCGACTGCATTCGATAAATTATAATTTAGGCTTTTGATCTAGAAGAAAAAATGCTTTTACTCAATATGAAATGAAAAAGATGGTCCATCATCTTGATCGATTACTCTTAGTTCAAACGACTGAGATCTCGAGAGATTTATCTGTTCGATTTGTGAAAAATCGATGTAAACATCAATGCATAAATGAAAAAAAAACATGAAATCAATGAAACGGGGGGTAGGAATGAAAAAAATCTTCCTTCCCGATGTTTAAAATGAAACTTTTTTTTTCAAATGTCGTCCTTTATTAAATAAATATCGGAAATTTTATTAAAATGCAGATTTTTGACCGATTTTTAAATTTCTCAGAATTATCCAAAAACTTTATCTATGATAAAAAGATAAAAATGCAGGAAGTAACACAATATATCAAATATAAGATTCTAAATTGGAAATATATTGAACAGTAAATATGAAAAGAAGATCAACTTGAGAGTAGAATAACTAGAGTTAAACCAGCAGAAAACACAATGAAAAAATTAAAATAACGAAAAGAAAAAAGAAAAACTTGATTATTAACCAACTAACTAAAGTGAAACTAGCAAATTCTGAATGATCATTTCGTCACGATGCCACTTTAAAATCGAATTCGTGAAACAAATTTAGAGTGGTAACTATTAGTATAGCAATTATATATATATATATATATATATATATATATATATATATATATATATATATATATATATATATATATATATATTCTCGTTCTACATGTTTATATATTAGTCTTTGAGGCTCAAAAGTGAATGCAAATCTCTTGCACTCAAAGTGGTCAAAAGTGTCCTTTTCTTCATTACTCCTTAAATATTTAAGATGGCATACACGGGTGGTTCTGCTAGTTTCATTAATAAACTGGTCACTGGAACGTGCTTGTAAACAATTGCTCTTCGGTAGGCACCGCCTGTAGATAAACACTCAAGAGCACATTTGAAGTTCTGAATTGGCAAAGAGGGGCCAATTAACCTGGTTTTCTTTACATACCTACTTCCCTTCTCCTGAGTTAGAAGCCGTCAACCAAAACTGTCACCAGCACGGCTTGCATGGGTTTGTTTAGTTTTTAAGTGTGTCCTGCTGGCTGTCAACGTATGTATCACGTATAAAGGCTGCACTAATGCAACAAGGGAGCTGAAGATTTGATCATTTACTCCTTATTACGCCCCCAAAGTTTTCTTCTGTAATTTACCCTCTGAATGAATTTGTAGGGGGTTCGATTTATAATGTAATTTTATGCTATATTGGTACTTTGTTTTGTGTCCGACAATATGCATGCTTAATTTTTTCATTGATCACTCAACAGCAAAAGTCAGAGGAATGACTTAATTATTGATCTTCTTTTTCTACAATTTTTTCATTGATCACCTAAATACGACCTGCTGCCAAAAGACATCATGACAGTTTCTATTGAGTTACTCAGCAGATTTTCTTCTATTGATTCTTCTCTGTTTTCCTTCCTTTCTTTCTCTCTCTACCATCATCATTATTATGATTTAGTCATCTCTTTTCTTGTTTATTCAGTTTTTTTTCTTCATTCTTTTTTATTTGTTCTTTTTTTGCATGTCCTACTGCAGTTTTCGTTTTCCTTCTTTGTTCCTTCTCTTTCTTTCTTCTTCCTCTACTTCACTTTATTAGATGCTGTTCGTTTTTTGGTTGATATCATTCTATTCCTCCAGTCCTCGTATATGTTTCTCTTCTTCATCATCTTTCTTTATTTTTTCATCGTGTCCATCTTGTTGTTGTTGTTGTTGTTCCTGCTGTTGTTGTTATTCCTCTTTATTTGGCTCATCTTCTACTCCTTTTTCAAGCCCTTCATTCTTCTTCTTCTTCTTCTTCTTCTTCTTCTTCTTCTTCTTCTTCTTCTTCTTCTTCTTCTTCTTCTTCTTCTTCTTCTTCTTCTCTATCTATCTATCTATCTATCTATCTATCTATCTATCTCTATATCTATATATCTATATATATATATATATATAAGGTGCAACATATGAGTTGAAAGAATTTGAATAGATCGGTCAATCGATATATCTGTCAAATTTCCTGTGTCTCACCGAACCTTTATCTTTAAATCCTTCAACCGGAAAGCAAAGACTTGTGTGTGTAGACTTGTTATCGGAAATAATTACATAAACGTGCCTCCCCCACATATAATTCACCAAGTTGGAGAGATGCTTGTATTACTCCGTGACATTCTGTCCGACTTCCCGTCTGCATGTCTGTCCATACGATATCTCCAAAGTTTCTATATGAATTTTAATTAATTTTCAAATTTTGTTGTGAGGATAGGGTTCAGGAGGACACAAGAATTCGTTTTCGATTTTCTAGTGTTGAAGTATGGGGTACTTCTTAGTTGTATATTGTAAAGAAGCCACTCTACCAGTTATGGATATCCCACATTAATCAGAAAAGCCAGTTGTCAGGTTTTCCAAACATATGTCATCCGTAAAGAACAAGTCATACGAACGAAAGGTGGCCGAACCTTTTTTTCTAGGAATAGTCATTCTACTTCATAAGCATACTAGTATTATTTCACTAACTAACATTTACAAACTATTCTTGGAAGTATTCACTAGTAAAATAAGAAAAATTCTAGATGAAAATCGAATGTGCCAAAGAGCAGACGAGACAATTGGCTATCCAACAGAAGACAGCGTGCACGTGTTAAACCAACTAATTGAAAAGTTAATCAAAAGGAAATATAGGCTTATGCAGACTATGGAAAAGCCTTTGGCTAAGCAGACCACACAGTGGTCTTCCACTCAATGCAAGAACAAAGAATGAACGAGAATTATATTAATGTAATTGAGAATACAAACGAAAATTGCACTGTGATAATTAGACTTCATAGAGGAACTAATTAGATAAAGACAGGAAAAGGAGTGAGACAAGGGGAGAGGATATCACCGAAACTTTCCACAGGGAACCTAGAAACGCTTTTCAGAAAACAGACAGGAAAAATATGGAAGTGAACGTAGACACGAAATGATTTGGTGATTCAAGTTTGTATGATGATTTTGCATTATCATCAAAAACACTGGCTGATTTACAAAACATGTTAGATGACTTTAACAGAAAAAGTAAAAAGGGTCGAGTAAAATATGGAAAGGACAAAGACATAAGTAATATTCAATAATAACACTGAGTCACGCAAAAGAACGTAAGAATAGAGGGTAAGGTCTTAGAAGAGGTAAAAGGGATACATTTACCTAAGTCAGGTGATGCAGGTAGAGGAAGACCTCGTATATGAAATAAAACGACACCTAACGTTCAGTTAGAGAGCATTTAATAAGGAAAAAAGTCCACTGAAAAGCAAATTGCAATTATGCTTGAGTCGTAAAGTATACAATTAATACATAATATCAGCTAAGACGTTACAAAACTATTTTAAAATCATTTCAGTTTAGTATAGAGGTCAATGGGAAGAGAAATGCTAGGAATAACTCTTATAAAATCAATTTGGATCTGAGAGAGGACAAGGATGAAGGATATCATACAAAGAATTAATTGGCAACAATAGAGATGGCCTTAGCCCTCAGCTAAAAGAAAGGACAACAGAAGAAAACTTCCATTCAACAGTAGCTGCTGATATATATATATATATATATATATATATATATATATATATATATATATATATATATATATATATATGTGTGTGTGTATGTGTGTGTGTATGTGTGTGTGTGTGTGCGTGTGTGTGTGTGTGTGTGTAACATGCGCTTCATGTGGATATTTAACGTTCTTTTTGTTAATTTTGATAACGCACCATGGAATTCCCAAGCAAATCTTAGAACATGTTTTCCATTATTATCCTAGAGGGAACTTTTCTTAAATAAATACACGTATTAGTTTTTTCTCTCTCTCCTCTACCGGTCCGTGTTGACAGTCACATTTTTTAAAAATTAATTTACATTTTCAATCGGTAAACGGGATTGATTCAGAATTATTACCTTGAAGACATGTCCAACTCGATACTAAATCACCCTCTCCTTTCTTTTGAAGCGAATTAATAGGAAGCATCAGTGAGATGGAGGCATTGAGTGATAAAGACGAAAATTTAATCGGAAAGGGGATTCTGGAAAAGTGGAGATGAATTGTCCGAGATCTTGGATCCTATCACCTTTAGTTGCTCGGTTTTTATGGGGTGGAATTGCGATCTCTACCAGCACGGAAACATACCCTTTGCAATTCCGACCCAGAGCTTTGGTGATGAGTAGATTCCACTCCTGGTTTTTTAATTCATAGCTGTCTTTCTCCTTGACCGGTCGCCAAACAAGGCCACACAGCCGTGTCGTCCCAGTTATTTTACTAGTAGCCTGGGAGGGAATAGCATTAATGTGAAGTGAAAGCAAACAGTTTTGGTCTGATTTTGAACTCTGTTCGCCAATTCTCCAGATTTCCGGTAACAGAGACCACAACCAGGTCCCTGTTTATTGGTAAGCAAGCTTTAAGTAGCCAAAAATATTACATTGTAGTTAGAGATTGAATAAAGGAACCCTTAAAATTCCCTAACTCATAGTGTGGAAGCTGAATAATAATCGTGCAGAGCCTGTGTTAGCGATTATTTCCATAATAATTGCATAATTTCCATCCATCTAGCTATCTATTTATCTGTTTAATACCAAAGCTCTGATTCCATAAACTTATATGTAGCCTGCAAGTAACCGAAATGGTGCATTGCAGCTACAGAGCGTGCTTAGGCCTTCTACAGAAACAATATTAAAATTTAAATTAGTAAAAATTATCGGGTTGGATTCTAAAGAGGAAATTGTTGAATTCATATCAAATAATTTGAAGAGTATTAACGATTTTGTTCCTTAAACGTTGACCTTCTGACGCAAAGAAATCTCTGTTATAGGATAAAGCGTTTGAACTCTCTTTGAGATACTGAATCCTGGATCCATTCATTTTTATTCAGTCGGTTATGTTATGTTTTGCACTACCCTGCATGATCAAAGTTACCAAGGCATTTAGAATATGGTAACTGAACTACTACTGCAGCAGTTAATGGGGTGTACTGATAGAAACAGAGTTACTATATCTTAGATAAGCATGGAATTCTCGTATCTAGGAAGTAGAGTTTCGGCAGTTACAAATGGATACTCACTTACAAATACGAAAAGACTGACCAATTTTCCTCTCTCTACATATAACGCTTTTCGTCCCTGTTTGTTTTCATTTTTTCAAACTAAGGGGTCTCTCGGTAACAGTAAGAATAAACGAAAATTATCTCATTTTTCTATTCATCGTGTTTGTTTAGTTTGTCCAGAAGGAAGATATGGTTTTATATCTGTGGTTTTCGGAGTATTTTTTTTGTCCATGGCCTTTTTCTTGGCTGTATCTTGGGGTTTGATAAAATATAACCTGAAATTTGAAAATACACTAATAAAACTAGGCTAATGAAATTTAAAAAGATAGCTTAACTTCAAAATCAGTTGGGTATCCCCCCAAAATCCGGTATTTGTCACTGCTGATACGTATGGCAAAGGTTCGCCATCACTGCCCTAGAGGATGCCCACTGAATATTTGGTGCTATTCAATAACAAAGAAAGCGACAGCATTATTAGGTTCAATACACAACAGCAGTTCGATCTTGCTAACGTGATAACATGGTAATTCAACAATTTTGTGTGCTGATTTAATGTGAAGATCATGCACTAAAATTGAACATGTGATAACGAAGTTCACTAAACCGATACCAGCGGCAGGATCTAAGACCTTTCAGGCTGTAATTTGATACTTTGAATACAGGGGTTATCACTCAAGTGTTTGCACGCGATAGCTGTAGCTTGTTAAACCGCCCATCGATTCTGTACCCGACATTCCATGTCGGGTGGCTATTATCAAGTGTCAACACGCAACTAAGATTATTTCTTTACAAGCAGATCACGCGATTTTGCTAGATGAGAACCGGAGAACGATGCAACTGCGTGTACAACATAAAGATATCGACGTTCGTGTTCAAACGAGATAACACACGTTACGGCAGTTAAATGGTTTACAAGAGCAAGCGGAGGGTGTTGTCGGGAAAGAAAATCGTGAAGATGAATGGTTCTTAACCCATTTACTGCGAATGTCTGGAATTTCAGTCGTTACAATTTTATAGCTCAACTGCGAATAACGAAAATTTGAGGTAATGAAAGAAAAATGAAATGCTGAAAAGTTTATTCTCTCTGTAAACAAAAGATTCTTCCATTTAAACTTACGGAGAGAAAAACATAGAAACAAGCACAGAGGGTCGTTTGTAACTTTCAAAGGATATGACCATTGTTTACGAAGAAAAAAAAAGTTCAACTGATTTACACCAACCTTTATAAGCTTAGCTTAGTAAATATCTAAGAGTGTTTTGGGCTGGGTACCTTACCATAGGGTAATGATTAGCGAGCTCGTCTACCAGGACATTACTGTTGTGTAATGATGTTGATGCTTGTGCCAGACTAAATCTAACTTAAACATTCATAGATGCATAGGATTGCCCTGTGGCCAAGATTATTACTTGTTTTGCTGCAGCGCCAAAAGTTGGAGTTCGAACTTATGCTAACTTAAAAGATTTTGAATGCTGATTTTTAAAAGCGGGCAAGTTATCCCCGTTTTGAATATTGGCGAAACAAGATCTATCTACACTAGTTTTCCCTACAATTTGCTACGTATCAGTCCAAGCTGAACTTAGCAATGCCAGATACTCGTTTTCAGAGAATCCAGGCCTCTTCCTTCAACATTCGTCCTTGAAAACCAGCATGATAACCTAACAATTTCAATAAAGACAAGATGTTTATGCTTTTGCCAAAACTTTTCTGCGTTGAGGTGCAAGGGGGCTAAGAAGTTAGCAGCATGGAGAATCGACTCAGCATGCCGGGTTCAAACTCTGTCTGAGACAGTGTGTTTGTGCTAATGTCCTTGGGGAACATATGGATCCATCTTTCCTCTCAGCTATAGGTTAGATAGCACAGAGTAAAGTGAGTAACGTCACCTTGGATGCCTGTCGCCTCTGAGACTATCACATATCTAATCACTTATCAGTAACCTTAAAAAACTTGGCCAGAACTGATGAAATAGTGATACAAGGAGTCCAGGTAGAGACGACTGAAGCAGGAGTCCCAGTTTTCTCGCATTTTTAGAACATATAGCTCAAGAAAACAATCCTGATCCACATTTCATACACCTACCATGTATTCTGATTACTTATTTTGCATCATACGCGGACAAGTAAACTTAATAACGATTGGCACTGACAACTTCCGAACCCACGCAGATATCAAAGAAAATCTTAGTGGACTTTTTCACATATATCTAAAAATTATAATTTTTGTGTTGGAACAATATTTACAGTTTTTCAATCTCTGTGAAGATCTTATTTCATTCAGCCTCGGGGATTTCGGATATCTTTCATACCGGATGTTTGCCAGCAAATTATATCCCTAAAGGTCGGATAATTACAGATTAGCTTGGTTTAATATGGGATCCGTCAAGGGGATTCGGTTGGGTGGAAAGAAAGGACGGCAAAACTTAGATTAGCAACAACAAGAAATTACAGCCACAAGAGAATATTAGTTCCGGTCTTGTTTAAGGATTACACCGGAAATCAACATTGTGCGTGTTTGTGTGTGTGTGTGTGTGTGTGTGAGAGAGAGAGAGAGAGAGAGAGAGAGAGAGAGAGAGAGAGAGAGTTTGTGTGTGTTAGTGTGCTAGGTATGTGAATGTATAAAATTAAAGGATTGCGAAAAAGGCATGGGGAGACCAGGTAGATGGAAAAATAGAAAAAGTGGTGAGGTGTGGATTGATCAAGAAGGAAAATGGTGAGGGTATGTGTGATAGGGAAGTAAGGAGGAAGACAAGAATATCAAGGAAAGGAAAAAATTTGAAAGAAAGTGAAACTAGAGAAGAAATAATAATAATAATAATAATAATAATAATAATAATAATAATAATAATAATAATAATAATAATAATAATAATAATAGCAGCACCAAAAAACCCAAACATGACCGTACAAACAAATCATAACCGACAGGTGATCTCTAGTTAGCCACCAGGATGGACCTGGTCGTTATCCCGTGACTGCTGGCCAAAACCCCGGCTCGTGTACCCTTAATGACCTTCAGGAGGGACACAATCGTTACCTAGCTACTGTTGGCAAAAATCTCAGCTCATGCTCCACTAACGACAACCAAGAAGGGCACAGCTGTCACCAAGCGGCAGTTAACTAGAACAAGGAGAGAAAATGGATCAAAGACGACAACAGGTTAATAATGTATTGCTATTTCAAAAGGAAAACATCTGGGTGGTGCTATACGGAACGCATGCTAAAAAATTGTTCTCATAGACAGAACTACAAGAGATCTGCAATGAAATAGGAAAAGGATAAAGTGGTTTACCCGAAGAAGAACCTCTCAACATAATCAACATGGTGAATAACAAGATTGAAAGAAACCCAAACAAAAAGAAAATTCCTGAACAAAGAAATACATCAGAGAGAGGGAGAGAGAGACGCTGACACCCAAACAGAGGAAGAGAAAGCTCGGATACTAACTTTGAAAAAAATTTCGTAAGAAGAAAACAAACGACACAGCTAACTCTTAGAGACAAACGCAGAAAGAAACTAAGAGAAGCGACCGAACATGACAACTGCTTCCTACCGCATATCGAAACGAACGGCCTAACAGAGCTCAACAACCTTATCTATGCTGGAGCAAAAATGGTAATGGAGCTTTTCACAGCGAAAGAAAGAATTCCAAATAATAGGAGAGATAACCCAACTCGATAATAAGATAAGAAAGATAGATCTCACCACTCCAGAGGGATCAAGTAATACATGAAAAACCACATGTAAGACTATAAATGAAATAAAAGATAAGACAAAAATGTATCCTTGTGGCAGTGGAAGAGATACATCAGAGAAGACTAGCCAAAGAGGCAAGACAAAGAAGCAAAGAACAGCCCAATAACCACACAACTGAACATTCCAAAACAAAATGAGAAGGTTTTACCGAAATATGAACGGAGAAAGAAGACGGAACATAAAGCCGGATGTCAAAGAAACATAGAACTCCTGGAACAGCATTTTGGGACATACAAAAAGACACAACGATGGCCCAGAATGGTTGGGCACATTAAAAGAGGTTTTGAGGACATAGACAATGGAGAACCAATAGTATTGAACGGAACCACATTGAAACATGCTGTCAAAAAGAAAAGGCCAACTGAAAAGCACCAAGACCTGATAAGATCCACGGATATTGGTTTAAGAAATTCACCATATTACAGGACAGGCTCACCCACCTACTCCAAAGCTGCTTAAAGATGACCAGATGCAAAACCAACCCAATCCAAAGGGGCTCTGAAAAAGGAAAGTAGGAGAGCAATAATAGATCCATCACGTGCTTACTACTCATGCAAAAAATCCTGACCGGACTGTTGACGGAGAAAAAATATATATCCTTGGAAAAAAGAGGATCAAAACCAGATGAACAGAGAGGTGCAGGAGAGGAAACAAAAGGGCAAATGACCTGATGATCTTAAAAGAAGAAAAAAGGAAGAAAAACGTTGTAATGGGATAGATAGACAATAAAAATATGTACAACATGATCCCACACAGCTGGATACTCGAATGCCTCAGAATGTTCAAGATCAGTGAACCACTGGTGAGTTTTTTGGCCAACTATATCTGCAAATTTAGAACTATGCAACGTGCACGAGAAAATTATGTTAGGCTTCACATGGAGAGACCACAAGACAGCATAGTACATCCGGGAAAAGACAAGAGTCACGGACATCATAGAATACATTAAAAAGCTCAAATGGTAGAGGGTTAGCTATTTTGCATGAATGGCGGACAACCGACGGACATCGTGACTCACGACACAGATCCCCCGAGATCACATGCGGAATTGAAGCCGGCAGAATATCAGATTGAGAGACAAGCTAGACAAATTCAGAAAGTAGTGGCTCTGCAACGCCCATGATAGAGAAGTGTGGCGAATCCTGGGGATGGTCTATGTCAAACGATGGATGTTGAAAGACTGATGATGATGATGAATATGAAAAACTATAAAGTAGACTTGACAGCCAAAGGAGAAAACTCAAAGCTAAGTAGAAAAGGGAGAATCTTCCAGAGAAATTCTCTGTCACCATTACTATTTGTTCTGACAATGGTACTACTCAACAGTATCCTGAAAAAACAAAAATGGATACCTATTCTCCAAAGCAAAGGGAAAAGTCAACCACCTGATGTACATGGACGAAATAAAACAATTTGCAAAAAAACAGGGGAGAGCTTGAAACGTTGTTCAACAAAGTGAAAAAATACAGTGAAGACGTTGGGATGGAATTCGGAATAGAAAAATGTGCAATTATGGTAATGCACAAAGAAAAGCTTGCAACTGCAGAAGGAATCGAACTCCCGGACAGTAAGAAGATTAGAGTATTGACAACACAAGACTGAAACAAATACCCCGGATTTTTTTTAATGTGACACTATAAAACCGGAAGAAATGAAGGAAAAAATAAGAAGAGAATACCTTAGTAGGATAAGGAAAATATCAGTTACCAAATTAAACCGCAGGAATCTGATAAAAGGAATGAACACATGGTCTGTATCATTGTTAAGATACAACGGACTATTCCTTGGATGGACAAAGAAAGAACTCCAGATGAACAAGATAGATTATTACAATGCACAAGGCCTTACACCCCTGAAGTGACACGGATGACTGTACGTCAAGGGAAAGAAGGCTGCAGAGGACTCACCAGCATCGAAAACTGTGTCCAAAGGTCTAGAACAGTTCTAGAAAAGTATGTTCAAGCAAACAGCGAAGACATTACAAATACTGTCAGTAGTAGAACTCGATTGAACAGCATAGCAGAAAATGAAAGAATAATGGATACAGAAGGAGCTATACAGATAATTTAAGATATACGGGACGTCGCAGGCAAGAAAGCATGACGACAAAAAAATGAAACCTGGAGAAAGAAACAGAATCGCTTATCATGGCAGCCAAAAACAAATACATCAGAACAAACTATATCTAAAAAAATCAACAGAACACAGTCAAACAGTAAGTGCCACCTATGTAAGGGAAGAAATTAGATTGTAAACCACATAACTGATGAATGTAGTCAACTAGCCCAGAAGGAGTATAAATAAAGACACGATAGAGTAGCAACAGTGGGAATTGCGCAAACGAATGGAGTTCAACCATACGGAAAAGTGGTACTAGCACACACTGGTATCAGCACTGCTGAATGGAAATCACAAATTACTTTGGCACTTCGACTTCGACATTCAATCTGACCAACCCATCTAAGAACACTGGACTTAGTAATCGTGGACAAAAAGAGGAAAAGCTGCCAAATAAGAGACGAAGCCATTGACTATACAGTAAATGAGAAAGAGAGTGAAAAGTTTCGAAATTACCCTGCAAGAGAACTGAAGAATGTGCAGAACGTTAAATTCAGGGTGATACCACAGTGTGGTTGCGATAGGTGAGGGAGAGATGAGATGAGAGGAGGGCTGAAGGCCTGAGGAGACTTATTATCACTCAGCCTTCAGCAACAACAACCTGGCAACTGGTGTGGGACTGTAAAACAAAGCACTGCTGTGAACTTTGAAGAAGGCTGAAGACCTGAGGAGACTTGCTGTCACTCAGTCTCCAGCTGTGAACACCAGGCAATTGGTCCTAAAATGTAATGATAATAATAATAATAATAATAATAATGATAATAATAATAATAATAATAATAATAATAATAATAATAAACTACTATTACTACTATTGATAATAATAATAGTAATAGAAATATGAGATCTACGACCTCAGTTGTAAGTAATGGCCTACCAGGGGAAAGTAGAGAGAAAGAAAAATTGTACTGGGTACAAACCACAGTACTGCTGTGATAGGGGAAGGAGATATGATAGATGGTCTTGAGACCCGAGGAGACTTGCTGTCACCAGCAGTGACTACCAGGCAACAAATGTAAAATAATAATGATGATGATAAAGTCAACTTCTTCGTGTACATGGATGACGTAAAGCTATTTGCAAAGTACATGGACGGGATCGATAGGTCAAATAAGTAAAAAGACGCAACAGTGGCATTGGGATGGAGTTTGAAATAGAAAAATGTGTGCCAACGATAATGCACAGGGGCAGGATCATAAAAGCGGAAGGATTCGACTTACAGGACAAAAAAACAAAAAACAAGAGCAATGACTACACAAAACCAAGATAAATTCCTGGGGTTCCTCGAATGTGGCTCGATAAAATAAGAAGAAATGAAAGAGAAAAATTTAAAAAAAAAAAAGGATTGCCTTAGCAGAAAATTGGTAAAAGGAAAAACACATCAGAATCGTTTGGAAAATACACAACTCCGTTTCTTGAACGGACAAAGGATGGACTACAATCAATGGCCAGCGAATGAGTATACTTATAATGATGCACAAGGCATTAAACCCCCAAACGACACAAATATACTGACAGAAGATGACAAAAGACTCATTTGCATAGAATCCAAAAGGCCAAGACAGGATTAGAAAAGTAGGTGCAAGCGAATCAGTGCCACAAACAACAACAACAACAAAAAAACAAACAAACAAAGGAGTAGGGAGGTAGACGACAAGGAAGGAAAAATAGTGAAATAAAGAAATAAAATAAAGAAATACACTGCGGATTCAAAAGAGAGATAGAGAATATGACAGACGAAAGATCATGGACATGGCCACGCAAAGAAAACCCGAGGAGAAGAGCCGAATCCCTAATCATGGCAACCCAAAACAAATACACCTGGTCAAACTATATCAAAAAGATCGACAAAACCCAGACAAACAGCAAATGATGTCTATTACGCAGCCATATCACGTAACCAATGAATTTAGTAAACTAGCCTAGAAGTAGTGCAAGAACAGACGCAATTGGGTAGCAACTGTCGAACACCGGGAACTACGCAAAGGGTTATGATTCGACAATGGTACCAGCATAAACCACAGTCTAGGAAAGTTTAAGTCATAAATTACATGAGGCAGCATGTTGTGTAGGTCAAGGATTTGCTGCAGGGAATGTTCATTTCTTTTGTTTAAGAAAGATTCAAGTTGGCTGAGCGAGCACGCAGAGGTTTTGGTTAGTAGAGGGCACACATTCTGGTGAACTGTATCCTATAGTAGCACCATATACTTTATCAAAGCAAAGATAGATAGCGCACAATAAAATAATAAGTTCAAACTCTGCAGAAATAAGGATGAGAATAACAATCATAGAACTGTGCAGCATATTCCCTTTTTCCCCCTCTTGGTTATGGTATTATTTTCCAATTGTTAATGTCAAAAAAATATAGAAAATAACCATCAATACTGCTGTAAGTAGCGAATGCAGAGCAAAGTAAAAAAAAAAAAGGTGGAAAACAAGTTTTGTATTTGTTCTTTGTTTTGTTTTTGGGTGTGTGTGGTTTTTATTATTGAAATAAATCCTGAGAGATTGTTCAAATGACACTTCTCAAAGGGAGATTCGACGGAGACTGTTTATACATATGAGCAAAACTTTTTCTATTTGCAAAGGCTAAAAAATTTGTCGTACAAAAAGACTAAAAATAATTATCATTATTCCCTCTAAATTCTGCTTTTGCGATCGGGTCATAATTCAAAATCTGTTTATTCCTAATTCGGACAGCGGTTGAATTCACACATTTTTATCCACAAGTAAGGAATGCAATAAAATGTGAATATTTGTGCCCTGGGCAAAATCGGAACGGAATAAAAGTCGTTTTCTATGCTTTTTTACACAAAAGCAATTAGAAAATTTACTTATTACCTGAGGACAACAATCGCGTTGCATGGTAAAACAAGCAAACGCTTCAAATTAGTCTAGAAGTAGTACAAAGAAAAAGCATTAAAGGAAAGTGAACACAAGCAGCTTTATCCAAATATCGATGTCGATTTGCCACACTCCAACCAACGTTTACATAACTTGCAATAACGATCCCAATGTATTCAGGCCAAAATTCAGAATATCGTTGACTGCACTGGAAGCCTGTTACTTTCAGGAAGCTCGGAGGGTGTGCAGCTGTGAATAGAACAGTTTAATTCGAAACTGTCTAGTAAATACGGTTTCTCAGGCTGTGTTTGTTTTCTTATGATTGCTCTCTTTGGCGGACAGTTGTCGACCATATGGCGACAATACGTGGCCCGCCTGCCGATTAAATTTTATGAACTCAAGTTGAGGCTTTATCAACGGAAGAATATCGTGCAAATGCACCACTGGGTACAGTGGATATAACCGTGGGAAAAAAGGCACTAACTGCGTTATAATTGTTATGCTCACAAGAATGTTTTACCCCAGCAATGGTTCCTAAATACTCCAGCACTCTCCTCACTATGCTGGAGATTATAATTATGCTATCTAAATACAATTGCTGTCTGGAAAGTTGTCGGTTATTTTGAAAATCTTCTAGAACTAGTTGCACTCTCTTGTTGTATGTACATGTGTACGTTATTGGATGCGAGTATGTAAACATCTCCGGGAGCTGAACACCGTTGCTTTGTATAGTTCTAGGTCATCCTTGGGCGAGGTGTAGTAACTGATAGCCCTAACCTCTGACATTTCAGGGAGTTGCCTTTTCGGAAGTTATAACGCCAACCCTTCGGTTGAGGAGGAAAACTCTGACACTATAGCGGGGTAGATGGGCCCTTAGTCCTCGAAAAGACAATCCTCTAAATAGAAAGATATTCTTAAAGAATATTAGTGTCAGTAAACTTTGGCCATCTTTCTGGGTTAATAGTTGCAGACGCCGAGAGAATGGCATCCGTGATGCACAAGCATTTGTTTCTGTAAAATGTTTCTGTTTTCGGTACTATTTCTGTTTCCTCAAACAGCTGTGCCATCTCTGCCGAGTAGCTCTCTGATATCTGAATCAGCATTTTCTGAAAGTCCCGTGGCGATGGACAAACAATGACGTGTGCAGACCAAATGAGTTGGTAGCAGACAGTAATAAGCCTGCTCGTGGGCGGTAGAGGGTTTATCGTAACGTCGTTCTCTTGCTGTCGTGGCAGCATGAGAGTTGGGCGGAACTCTTTCTGACTAAGCATCCCTTTTCTTTAAGTGGGCACTGCTTACCGGTATGTGCTGGATCGGACTAGAACAACAACAAAAAAAGGTCTCCTAAACAGAGCTTGTCATAAATCTATGCTTGTCAGATTACTACGACCGACAGTCGTTTCCAAAAAGTGGGGAAGATGTAAGAAAGGAATTTGAAAATATACATATATGCTGCTGGAGCGTTCGAACTTAATTAGGTGAAGTAGATAGTGGAAAACCTGGAATATCATTCGTAGTTGCTAAAAACTTTTGAAAGATATGATATCGATATTGCCACCCACTCTGAGACTACTTGGCCAGTGGAGGCGATCAGAAAGAATTAGAAGGTGGATACACATTTTTCTGAATTAGTAAGTCTGGAAAATTGTGGGGTTTTTTTTGTCATTCAACAAGACATTGTGGGCTTGTTGGAAGAATTACCATGTGGGTCCCGTTGTATCGAGAGCTACAAGCTACTGTTATCTTGGTGTACACTCAACAGCCCTGATATGAAACACTCATTCAATGAGACACTGAGCGAGGTTATCCTGAGTTTCTCTAAAGATGGCAGAATTGTTCTTTCTTTTTTTGATGACTAATGCAAGGGTTGCTGATAATTGTGACACCTGATGTTTTAAAGCCATTACGAGTAGGTTGAATTAAACTTACTCTAATTTTATACGGATCAAGAACCGGTCGAAGCAAACACATTTTCCATCTAAAAAACCATAAACAAAGCAACTACAGTTACAAGGAGCTGTTTACGATTCAAGTGGTATCATGATTGAATATCTCACTGACCGTTTTCTTAACCCATTAACTGTGAATGAGGATATCATCAGCACATTTCTCAAACTTGAAATCACCCAGGAGGTAGGCAATACTCAAACTCTTGCAGAAGTGGGGAGAAAGATTAATTAGATATAAAGTGGAAAGGTATCTGTTATTGATGGAATCCCCTCAGAAGTTCTCCTGTATGTTGGTGAGAAATTATAGGTGAGCCTGTGTCCCCAAACCCCTATTCCAATCCCCTGGATGACAGAGAGGCTTCAGAACGGGAAGGGAATTAACATACTATATCTACTGCATGCCAAATACAGGAAAAGTGGTTTGAAAAGTACGTCAACCTTTGTCAGCTTTTAATTGATTTGATGAAAGACTTCGATATAGATAACAGGGAAACACTCGGGACTGTCCAGAGGGCGGCTGGATGCCCACCTAGGTTTATTGATATTCTTGGACTGTCTCAGGACGGTACAAAAGCAAAGGTCAATTTCAATGGTGGGTTATCATCCCCTTATTGATGTTGACAATGGAGTGACTTTGCTGACTTTTTCAATTACTTTTTCGGATTGCGATACTTGTTTAATCTTCATACTACCATTGTTCTTCGATTTGCAACCTTTTCGAGCAAATGCAAAATCTTTTCCGCGCTGGTTGGAGATCCACTGTATGCTGTTAATTGTGACCTTGTTAAACACTTCGAAGTAGATATTCAAAAAATCATGAACAAATCCCAAGAAGCTTAAACTATAATGGGTCTCACAGTTAGTTAATCTAAAATGGTTTTGTTTGTGCATCCTCCCAAGAACTCCATTTACTAACCATCCGTATTTATAGGTGGAATACAACTGTCAGTCATGAATAAATTTACTCTACTCTGGCAGTATTCTTTCCTGATTTGGAATATTGGACGAGGAGGCCAAGCAGAGAGTTGTGAGCATTTGGGAGGCAAGAGGCTCAGGTTTAGTCGCAAAGGAATATCCATCTAGGCTAAAAGTTGAAGGTATACAAGGCTTGAGTCCTTAAAGCACCATTCTACGCATGTGAGACCTGAGATACCCATCAGATACGTGTGAGACTATTTGGATGTTGCCACCAGAATTGTCTGAAATGCGTTCTGTACGTTGTGAAAGAGTGTGACTCCCAATACAAAGGCGCTTGAGCATTGAAATGTCCCGTTGAAAGTTGATTAATGTAGGCAAGTCATGTGTCACGGCTGGATGATTGCATGTTCCCCTAACAACTATTTCTTGGAGAAAAATTCGACGGTGGTTCATAAGCAACCACTTCATAATTCCTGAAAAAAAATGGTACAGACTGTCTGAAAAATTAACTTAATATTACGGAGATGGACTTTGAAATTCGGGAATGCTTCGTAAAAAATCTTGTAGCAAGGAGGAAACAGATCTTTAAGTAAAAACTGGAGGCTGAAAGCATCTGTCATGCAAAGATACTCTGAGCAGCTCGTAAGATGGAAGGCAGAGAACATCCTTCAGGGCTGACACGCGCATTGCAGTCGTGTTCTGCTATCTAAGGCTGGCTTGCAAAATCTCATAAATCTAAAATCTCATACAAGATCTCTTGCCATGCTCACTGTGAAATATAGTCTGTTAGTCGAGGTCAGGTGTAACCAGGCATAATCATACGGCACATGCCAGCCACCATGCAGATAGTCAAGAAGAGGCAATGGTGTTGCTGAATTCATGTATGGTTTGTCATAAAACTTGTAAATCAGTTACAGGTGTTGAAAGCCACCATTGAGCACACTAAAGGAAGGGAGCTTATCTATGATATAAATTCTAAAAGATGAATAAAATTATTTTAAAAAGCGGTGGAATAGAAGGCGAGGAATGGTTTTGCTCATTAACTAGTTGAAATCCACTATGAACTATGTATGTATGTATGTATGTATCTATCTATCTATCTATCTGCCTATCTATCTATCTATCTATCTGCCTATCCATCTATCGATCTATCAAAGTATGTTTATACATATCTAAGTATTTTAGTATTTCACTGGATTGATCAGTTGAATGATAGAAACATAGATACTTGTGTACACTGATCTAGATAGATAGAAATAGATTGAAATAGATAATTATCAGAATGACAAAATTGAGGTAAATAGGAGCACATATAGATCGATATAAACAAATCGGGATAGTTAAAAAGCATTCAGGTAATTGCTTTTCTACATTTTACTGTTTTTATCTAGATATCTTCTCGTTTTTCGTCTGCCTCTGAATTCTGTGTGGGATAATCATCAGTCAATTTACCCCCCGCCTCGATTCTTTCAACGTTATTTCTTGCTCGACCGGTCCCTTTCTTTTTCTCGGGAATTAAGCCTGCGTCAAATGACCTGTTACGATCAACTGACAGCAATTTAAATCTTGCTCACCTACAGGAAGATAATGATTATGCCCAAGAGCTCGTTCCCTGACAGGCGCTCATGAGAATTGTTTCACAAGGAATAGTCCCATGAAATCTCTTGAAATTAAAACGAATGAATGATGCACATAAATGTGCTTCGAGAAAATCTTGGCTTAAGAAACGGTGAGAGAAGTAACTTATTTATTGATCATCTGTTTTCCGATGGTATAATTGATCGTACGGCATGCTGCCAAAAGACGTTGGTCGCGTGACGGTTCCAATAGAGTGACTAATCAGACCAGTTGTATCAATCATTTCAAATGTTTTCATTGCATTCCCAAACTCTTCTTTCGTCAAATGATGTCAATCGTAGTCTATGTACTTTTCTTATATGGGAGCTTTGAGATCTTGATGCTTTTCTCACATCATTCTTTCACTTTGTGATATAAATTCCAACAAATAGAAAGGCTTGGACCTTGTGTTCTATACATAGCTTAATATGTTCGGTATAGTATTCAAGATAATTTTCATCGTGAATGTGAATGATCATAAACTTTTTAATATTTCTATCGGCAATTACGAATAATGATAATTTTTCTCAGTTTTCTACTAATAGATTTTAGATAGTCAAATTTAGTTTTTATTATTCATGCTGTTTCGGGTGCTTTTTTAAAACTATTCCTAACATGTGACTGTGTATTTTGAGATCAGATGATACAAATTGATTCCCAGGTCTTGATCCATCGTTTTCCATCTTGTATTATTTATGAAGTAGTCTTCTTTTATTGTCTCTTCTAATGCGCATATTTTTACATTTATTTGCATTGAATAACAGTTGCCAAGTTGTAGACCAATCAGCACACAATGTGATATAATTAACCTGACCATTGAACTAAAACGATACAACGTTAGTAACAGGAGCTACCACAAGAAAATACAAAAAAGAAACGATTAGAGAATGAATTGAAGCGTATTCGACAAAATGGTTTCCTTGCAATTTCAATGTAGCGGAAATTGTTTTCCTGGGGACAGAAAGCATGGTGGGGTTCATGCGTATATTTAATGCCCGAACGGAGGGATTGTTTTGATCAAGTGCATGCACACTGCATTGAGGGTGTGGTTTTTGTATGCTGTTCATTTGTAGTCAGGTAAGGGATAAAGAAATTGCGTGACTAAGAATAACTCGATGAGCAAAAATCAATAGTGGCATTAAAATCGCCGATAATGTCGATTTTAGTTATAAAAAAAGATGGGTATATATACCTTGCTGGAGAGTGAGGAGATGGGCGATAGGGAGACAAAAAAAAACAAAAAACAACAAATAAACGACCCAATCGTGCGATCTGTAAAAAAAAAAAGAAAAAAAAAAAATAACTGACGCTCTAATGCAGTCAAGCATTTCTAAAAAATCAGATATTAGATTTTTACCTTTTTTTGTATTTTCGATTAAATTTATGCTGTACTAAAGGACTTTGAGAAGAAGAATTAATTACACAATCAATAATCTGCTTATAAAATAGCTTATAAAAACTTTGATCCGTAGTTTACCTTGACAATAGATATACATCCTCACTGGGTGTCACACCATTACGCAGGGATGAAATGGTAAGACCCCTTGTGAAGATTAAACTTACTATGTAAGGTCTGTCTGGAGAGAAGCCAATTGATATGAACGAAAAAATAGCTTGCCTTGGGCAATGACACCTTAGTCTTCTTTAAAATACTCTCTGTGTGAACTCTTTTGGGTTTACTATCTACTATCTCTTTGCAGTCTCTTTAATCTCGTTCACAGACTGAATTTCTTTTTTTGAAAAGGCCAGAGGTTACCGGGAACTAAATGTGGACTGTAGGAGAAGCTGAACGATGGGTGGGATAAATATATATATTATTATATTGGGTTAAAAATAGATGAAGACAATAGTTTCTGTCTACGTTCATCTGATGGAAGCCGTCTTCTCGTTATAAACTGCAAATTTGAAATCAGAAACAAACACCCACACACCACTACGTGCACAGAAATTCATAGAAACACATGTAAGTATACTCAAAAACACATATCCGCACACATGTATAGGACACATTTAGAAAATCTGCCGTGTGCAAATGATTATATGAAAAGTGTCTTAATTGTGATGAGGAGGGAGGAAGCTAGACTACAATCAAATGCATATGAGTGTGCTCAATCTATATATCCCTCAATCTCACTATCTATCCATCTTTTTCTCTCCCTGTCTTTCCATGTATATATATATATATTAGTCAGTTCTTTCATATTTATCTATCCGTCTATCTATTTAGATGTCTGTTCATATAATTATACTTATCTTTCTATCCGTCTCAATCCCTCTCTCTCTCTCTATATATATATATATCTATATATATCTATATATATATATATATATATATATCTATATATATATATATATATAGATAGATAGATAGATAGATAGATATAGATAGATAGATAGATAGATAGATAGATAGATAGATAGATAGATAGATTGATTGATAGATACGAGAGTGAAATGACAACATTAGATGGTTACCTATACAAATTATCTTTTGTTTTTCAACGTTTTTTCGTTGTTCTGCCAGGCAAGTTGAAAAAAAAAAGAATCATTTGTACAGCAGGCCTTCTGATATTTTTATTTCACTCATATTGTTTGATTAACCATCATCATCATATATATATACTGAAGGTTATATGATGGTGGAAACAGTGACCAATTGCTTGGTGGCTTGCCCCTCTGGCAGACTTTGGGACTTAGGAAGCGTTTCTGCTCCATCTTCGGGACACAGACCACAAGGTTGTTCTCCTGCTCGGATGCCTGAACTAGATATATTGTTCAGAATGCTGGTTAGTTGGTTGTCATAAAAGATGTCTGAACCTTTGAATTTTTGAGTGTTGCATGAACACGTTGGTTGGCATTGCTTTTGAAGGATTTTTCAAAAGATATCATTATTATTCTGGTTATTCTGATTCTCTCGTCTTATCTGAGGTACTTTATCCCCCTGAGCATAGGATAATGCTCACGCCTGACAATGGTTGCTAGGCGTAGGCAGAAAGATGGTGCTGATCATCTTGGCGTTGATTTGAGTGGGTATGATAGGGCATTTTAGGAGAGTTCTCACCCCTTTTCACCCCGTCTGTCTCTGGATATATATATATATATATATATATATATATATATATATATATATATATATATATATATATGTATATATATATATATATATATATATATATATATATATATATATATATATATATATATATGTATATATATATATATATATATATATATATATATATATATAGATATACTAGCTGAGATACCCAGGCAAGAATATGGGGTGCAAATCATATTTTATAGAGATTTCATGGAAAAAAGTAAAATATTGAAGAAAGTACTCACTTGTTTTCTGAGAGCGTGAATGCAGCCCCCATACAAAACCCTGAACTTGTTTTTTGTCAAATTCACCCTCAAAGAATGTGCAGTAAGCAAATTGTGAGCTGCTGATTTCGGGTATGCCTAAAGTGAAGGTCAAGTTTAGCATCATCATCATTCATCATCATCATCAGTCTTTTAGCGTTCGTCGTTGGACATAGACCTTCCCCAGGATTTGCCACACTTCTTTATCATGGGCGTCACGGAACCAGTACTTCCTGAACTTGTCTAGCTTGTCTCTCCATCTAACATTTGCCGGCCTCAGTTGCGCATCTGGTCTCGGGGAATCCATGTTGTGAGTCGTGATGTCCACCGATTGTCTGCCATTCTTGCAACATGGCCAGCCCACCGCCATTTGAGATTTTTCATGGATTCTATGATGTCTCTAACTCTTGTCTTTTCCCAGATGTACTGTGCTGTTTTGTGGTCTCTCCATGTGAGACCCAGCATTATTCTTTCATGTGCACGTTGCATGGTTCTCAGCTTACGGGTCTGTCTCTTGGTTAAGTTCCATGTTTCAGCTCCATAACTATGCTGTAAACAGATTCTCCCATCCCATCAAAAGATAGAAAAAATATTTCATCAAAATTGACAAATTTCCATCGAGATTTAAAGGTCAAATAGTTTGATAGCATCTACAATTGAGAGGAAAAAAGCTTCCTTTGCCAGAGTTTGAACTATGTATACAGGTTCTGTTGCTCTCCCAATATGTATAATACATGGAACAAATCAACGTGAATCCTATGTATTTGTCGGTTTTTTTTAAATCCTTGTCCTCCATTACCATGGATTTCAATGGGACTTTGTTGTAGAGGGTAATTTTGGTCTTCGTTCTGTTCATCTTTAAGTCTGCTTTTTGACTTTCCTTTTTAGATCAGTGAACACGTTTTGATGTTATCGGCTGATCTCAAATGATTTATGTATATTCCGTCTATGTTTATTCCCATTCCATCCCAGCTTGTTTTGTTTTTTTTTTGTTTTTTTTTGTTTTTTTTGTTAACAGTAGTCTCCAAGTCAAAGCAAGTGCAAGGTATTTTAATGAGGATTACATTCAGGACAAAATGGCAATATGACGATCAGACAGCTTAACAAGCCAAAGAAGCAGAAGATAGGAAAAGGAGTAAAATAAGGTAAGCAATATCACCCAAACTCTTCATGGCTAGCCTTTAGATCGTCTAACACACACACACACACACACACACACACACACACACACACACACACATATATATATATATATATATATATATATATATATATATATATACATTTTGGGGGTAGCATACAAAGGTAAAAAAAAACAAGAAAGTTTTTAAAAAATCAAATGATGTGCAGTATAAGATAACATTCGTATACTACACACAATGATAATAACCTATATAAAATAAACTACAGGTAGTATTCTGTAAGCTATATATTAAAATCCTAGTTGAGAAGAAGCATTATTCAATGAGCACTACTTGTATAACTGGTCTGTTTTTAACTACCCGAAACGGTTACTTGGTAAACAACTGATGATCCCAGCAAGGGAGAAATTCATACATGGTGCAATAATATCAGAGTATGTCTGAAATATTTGAAAAAAACAAAAAACATTGAAGAAAATTTCGTAAATCACAGGTATTAGGAAAACAATGACTGAAGAGATACAAACAGATTTTTGGAAACGTTTTTGTTTCAAAATTTTCTACAATATATATATATATATATATATATATATATATATGGAGGGGTCGCCAAGAAATGGATGTATGATTCGATAGAATGATTACAAATTGCATTATATCATATTGAAACTCTAATTTGAAATGATCCCCTGGAATTACACAGTTAATATATCATTAGGCCTAGACAACATAAATATATTTATCAAGTAAAGAAAGCTGTAGCTGCTCATCTTTTTTCATTGCTCTTTTTATTTACGTTGTCTAGGCCAAGTGATGTATCACTTGTATAATGACAGGATATTGTTCCGAAAAAGAGTTTCAATATAATATTATGTAAATCATGATCACACATATATATATATATATACATATATATATATATATATATATATATATATATAT
Source organism: Thysanoteuthis rhombus (assembly GCA_963457665.1). NCBI lineage: Eukaryota > Metazoa > Mollusca > Cephalopoda > Oegopsida > Thysanoteuthidae > Thysanoteuthis > Thysanoteuthis major. The sequence continues at coordinate 43,910,528 of OY735215.1, forward strand.
ATATATATATATATGGGGTTTACTATTCTCCAAGTAAAAGTAGTAGTTGAAATCAAGTATCAAACTAATCCCAAGTTCGTTTTTATCCCGCTGTTGACCCATATATATATATCATTTTCAAGCGTTGTTTATGGTCCAACTATTACTTTCTCTCTGTCCCTCTTTCTTTCCTTCTGGCAACATGACCCTTGCAGCATAATCCTGCCATCGCTTGTTTATCAACTGGGTGTCATCGCCTTCGCCTGACTGGTTCCCTGAGGAGCTATCTACCCAGCTGGGCCATTTATAAAACTTCATTGTACCTGTTGTACCTGTGAAGCCGATCAATACGTTATAAATTGATGTAAGTTACAGTAACGTCTCAGGTAAAGCATGTTATGAACTCTCTGATCGTTTGTTTTTTTGCATTATCAAACTACTGTTCAATTTTTGTCTCGAAAATCTTTTTCTGTCATTAAAAATTATTCGTAGTACTATCATTATTATTATTATTATTATCATTATTTGGAATCTCACACCAGTTGCCTGGTGGTAACCGCTGGAGTTTGAGTGACAGCAAGTCTCCTCAAGTCTCCAGCCCTCCTCTCCTAGTACTTGTAGGTCGCAGTAATTCTGCGATTTACAGTTTCGCATCGGTTGCCCAGTGGTTATCGCTGAAGGCTGAGTGACAATAAGTCTCCTCAGGTCCTCAGCTAACGTCTCCTCTCTCTCTTTCGCATATCGTGACAGAGCTACAGTTTGTTGCAGTACTTATATCTCCAGCACCTTCCTCAGTATCCGTGCAATTCCCAGTAGTGCTGTGGTCTGTACGGTCTCTATCCTTCCTCCAATCCCGATCTCCTCCAGTCTCACCCTTAGCGTTTTGGGGACAGTTCCCAGTGCGCCCACTATGACCGGTACTACCCTGGTTTTCAAGTTCCACATCTTCCTTAGCTCTCTTGCTAAGTCCTGGTATTTTTCCCTTTTTTCACCCTCCTTCTTTTTTACTCTATCGTCTGTAAGCACAGCAACGTCTACTATTTCGCAGGCCTTCCTTTTTTTGTCTACTATTACAAAGTCCAGTCTTCTAGCCTGGATGAGGTGGTCAGTTTGGATGTCAAAGTCCCAGAGTAGTTTGTGGTTGTCATTCTCCAAAACTGCCTCTGGCTTGTGCTGATACCACTTTTCTACATGATTGAATCCCATTTGTTTGCTTAGTTCCCAGTGTATCATCGTTGCTACTCTATCGTGTCTATGCTTATACTCCTTCTGGGCGAGCTGACTACATTCACTAGTTATGTGGTTTACTGTCTCATCTCTATCACCGCACATGCGGCATTTGCTGTTTGTCTGTGTTCTGTCGATTTTTGTTATTATTATTATTATTATCATTATTATTATTATCATTATTATTATTATTATTATTATTATTATTATTATTATTATTATTAGTAGTAGTAGTAGTAGTAGTAGTAGTAGTAGTCCACCAGTTACCTGGTGGTTACTGCTGAATGTTTTGTGACAGCAAATCTCCTCAAGTGTCCTACCCTCTTCTTCTCACTCTCATAGTCAACAGTAATACTGTGGTTTACAGTTTCACAACAGTCGCCCCAGTTCTCATCATTGAAGGCTTAGTGACAGTAAGTCTCCTCGGGACTTCAGCCCATATGTCATATCTCCCTCACCTATCACACCAGAACTGTCAGTGGTTTATACCTCCACTACCATTTTGGTGTTTTCTCCCTCTTCCTCTGTTAGGCCACTGCTAACAGCAGGGGTCGTAGATTTCATATTTCTGGCACTTTTTTTAGTATTCATGCAGTTCCTCGCCGTGCAGTGGTTTGTCAAATCTCAATCCTCCGTTTTGTCCCGAGTTCCTCAGATCTCACCTTTGGCACACATCTAAGTTCACCTATTATTACTCCTTCTTCAGTTCATTTGCCAGGTCCTGGTATTTTTCCAGTTTTTCACTCTCTTTCCTTTTTTCCTCTATGGTCTGCAGGCATGGCCACATCTATTATTCGGCAGGTTTTCCTCTTATCCATGATTGCTAGGTCAAGTCTTCTTGCTTGGATGAGGTGGTCCGTTCGGATATTATTGAGGACGACTCATGCAAAACAAGTCTAAGGGTTGCAAAGGACGTAAACGTGGGCCATTCAACGGTCGTTTGACATCTACTAAATTGGAAAATCAAAATAGCTCGATGTCGCGCGAACAGCCTGGAATGAAAAGCAAAAAAAAAAAAACAAAAGAAAACCCATATGTGTAATACAAATAGACCGGCAGAAATTGAACGGACTAGGGACCTTCCTCGCCCAGCTTACTCACCAGGTCCCACTTTTCCAAGCGTTTAGACCACTTCCTGGAGAGTAAGGTCTTCAACTACAAGACAGCTGCTCAAAACGCTTCGAAGAACTTATTGGCTTCAGGACCCGAAAATCCCATGCTTCCAAATGAATGGATTGTTTTCTAGTTGGCGATATGTGTAGATTCTGAAGGTTCTTATTTCGATTAATGAACTTTATTCTTAGCTGAGATAAACTTCTTTGGATCTACGGATGGAAAACAGCGAATATGTTCGCAGCAACCCATCATCAATGGTAGGTGAAAAAAACAAAGAATTATTGTAATTATTATTATTATTAACATTATTATTATTATTATTTCAATTATTATCATTATTATCATTATCATTACTATCATTGTCATCATTATTATTATTTGCAATCTCACACCGGTTGCCTGGTGGTAACTGCTGGAGTTTGAGTGACAGTAAGTCTCCTCAAGTCTCCATCCCATCTCTCCTAGTACTCATAGGTCGCAGTAATTCTGCGATTCACAGTTCCACACCGGTTGCCCAGTGGTTATCGCTGAAGGCTGGGTGACAATAAGTTTCCTCAGGTCTCCAGCTAACGTCTCCTCTCTCTTTCGCCTATCATGTCAGTGCTACAATTTGAGTTTCTGCATTCATTTCCCTTTCTCTGTTGGGTCACTATTGACAGTTATATCATTATTAGTATTATTATTTGCAATCTCACACCAGTTGCCTGGTGGTAACCGCTGGAGTTTGAGAGACAGCAAGTCTCCTAATGTCTTCAGTCTTCCTCTCCTAGTACTCATTGGTCGCAGTAATACTGCAGTTTACAGTTTCACACCGGTTGCCCAGTGGTCATTGCTGAAGGCTGAGTGACAATAAGTCTCCTCAGGTCTTCAGCGAACATCTCTTCTCTCCTTCACCTATCATGCCAGTGCTGTGGTTCACATCGTGGAAAAGTGGTATCAGCACAAATCAGAGGCAGTCCTGGAGAATGACAACCACAAACTACTATGGGACTTTGACATCCGAATCGACCACCTCATCCAGGCAAGAAGACTGGACTTGGTAATCATAGACAAGAATACCTGCCCAAAAGTAGACGTGGCAGTACCTGCAGACCATTGAGTAAAGAGAAAAGAAAGTGAAAAACTGGAAAAATACCTGGATCTAGAGGGAGAACTGAGGAAGATGTGGAACGTGAAAGCCAGGGTAGTGCCAGTCATAATAGGCGCACTAGGAACACTGAGGGCGAGATAGGCACTGCTGGACAAGAAAAAAAAAGACAACACGTCGGTGGCAAAGGGACCGTAAGCCACTACAAGGACATTTTTTCGGCGGCGGAAGGTAGACCTCTGTCATCAGATATAGCAAAGGTAGCACTCCCCAATGTTACCCTTGATATGTAGGTTTGCTCACCATTATGCATGTCTGACGGATATCATTGACAAGCTCTGAAACCTGATCCGAACAAATCTTCATCAATTTTACTTTTAATGATGGAAATATTCAAGATTTCTGGTGCAAGAAGGCAGGCGATCATGTGACTTGACTCTGCGACAAAAAATTATAGAAAACCTCTTTGGCATCAAATAAAAGCTCGAGGTCCCATTCAAGCCATAATTGTATTGTCCACACTAATAGGAAAATCATTAAAATCAATTAACTCTTAAAACTAATTAGGTTATAGTATTATAATTTATTTTTTTCTTCGGCATTGCTTGTGACCAACAGTTACTGAATTTGGTCACACAATATCTCCAAAGTTCTCAATTAATATTGATGAAATATTGTGGGAGGGTAGGCTGTTTGCTAATGAACAAATGATCAGATTTTTACGATTGATAGATATGTTTATTATTCTGGATGCAAAGATGTTGAGCACGAATAGTGCAAAATGCTAATTTTTAGATTTCAAGGGGAGTAACTAAATATTTGCACATATTGCAATAATTGTGTTCTCTGTTGATAAATATTTTTAGATTTTAGTTAGTGCATAGCGTTGACAGAGGTATGTACTACCTGAGTGCTTTCTAGATTTACTAGTAGTAGCAAGCCGGTGCAAAGCTGGAAATGGTCCCAGGCCAATATTCTTGTTATTAATGCTAAATAAGAATGATTTATGTCTGGTTATATATAAGTACACATAATTCACTCGATTTGCTTATAAGTAGCTGAAAAAAAGATCTTGAATCATTCATATAAATGGTGAGGACAAGCAATTATATTCAAAATGTATGTAAAACAATAGAGTAAAGTTTTAAGACATTAAATATAATTGTATTTGCTTGTACCATCGGGTATGTCCTTTCAAATTGTAGTCCAACAGGCCCATCTAACTAGGGCCATCTTATTGCATGGGCACACTAGACAGTTGCCCGGGACATGATTACCGGACTGTGAAATTCAATTTGAAAAATAAAAACCCAATTTAAATGTGTTGAGGGTGTGGGGTCCCAGGACTTTGCTTTACTCAACGACAACTATCGCTTAAAAATCATGGCATATTTTAGAATAAGTGGTCGAACAGGTCCCGTCATAACCATTTGCTACTTCGTTGTTTTAAATTGTTCTATAATACTAAGTATAGCTGTACTTGGACTACTTACGTGCACTTTTATTACGACTAATGCTTCTATTACTGTGTGTTTCATTAACAGATGACTAATGGTTATGACTATGGCCGATTATAACGAAGGAAAAAACACAGAAAATTTCCCTGTAATTATGATCTCCAATTGGAGACTGAAAAGGAAACACATATCACAACATACAACCAGACATTTGCCATGGAGATGCAACTTACCTGGTGTAAATGTACTCTTGGAATTTCACCAGGAATATTAATATGCCAGGTGTAAACTTTGTGTTGGAACTACACCAAAGAGTAAAAAAAAAAACTTACACAAATATAAGCATAATGTTGAAATTCGTCAAGGTTTAGTAATGTACTGGATGTGAACATGCAACGGGGCCTCCATCAGGTGTAGTAATTTACCCAGACTAGACAAGAAACTGGATCTTTGCCAGGAGGTGGTTACTTATCCTGTTTAGATATATACTAGGACTCTAAGTAGGTAACTATTTATTCATGCCGTCAAAAAGATGGTAAGTGTATAAAAATAATTTTGAAATTGCACTTGAAAAATAACATTATGTTGCTCAACGTTTTCTCAGTGTTTATGTTCAACCAGAATGATCTTGGATTTTCCAAGCATTTGCACAAAGCAAATTATTAAAGTTAGGGAAACTATCGTATAATCAGCAATTTACAGATACTTCCTTGATGAATGTAACGCACAAAAATATAAGTATACACTTGGCGTATTATATAAATATGCACATGGGCCATCATTAGTGGTTTTATTTTGCCGTTATAAACATAGTTGGAACTTGGGAAATAATTTTTCCCTAGGCTATACACATATTTGGCCTTTTTCGTGGAATATTTGCTTACTCAGGGGAACCATTCTGAACTTGAGGAGTATACTTGCAATCAAGCACGATGGAAACAGAGGTAAGTGGATCTTTCATTTTCCTTGGTTATCGCCAAATGTTTTATACTTCTATATTGGCCGGCGTACACCTTTCACATGTCTCCCTCACTTTATGAATGTTTGCTTTACGCCGTACCGCTTTTACAAACGACCTCGAGTCACCATAGTTTTGAATTGTGCTTCGCCTCGATTTGTTTTGTGCATCCGTTTTTAAGATGTGTACTAAAGTATCAGGAAAGTCTATGAGAGCTCATAAGGAATAATGCTTAGCATGAAACTGGCTGACATAAAGAATAATTTAAGGTCTGGAAATGCGCAAAGATGTTTTCCATGTTAATTACAGGTAATTATTCCTCAGCTACACACTATTCCCACGTACAAAATCGTACTCAGGAACGCTACCGGAAGGACCTCAAATCGACTTGACGGGGCCTCCACTCCCTGATTTAGAATCACAGTTGTCCTCATCCTACAATGGTTTCCATGCCACGGCCAGAGAACCAAGTCTTCATCTACTATTTAAATCATAACTAGAGGTAAAAAGATGGATTCATGCCTTCTTTTAAGTCATTAGTGAACGTAAGCAGCCCGAAACGAGTCAGAATTCTTTTGATCGGGTGCGGATCAGTGTATCCAATGTGATATAGCTGTAAGCAACATGGCAATAACACCGAAAATAAAGTACGTTTATGCCTCGTTTTGAAACATCCTGAGCAACTGACAATCTTCGTTCTCTTCGTCTTCCGACTTAAACAGTTTACTTCCGAAAACCTGAGAATCTCTCTACGTGCGTAACTTGTAGAATCAGTTAAACAAGAGTAAATATATTCCATGTAAACTGCCACACCTAAGACTGTCTTTTACTTTAACAGTGAGTTTGCCAGGAACTTCCTTGTTCTTTATTTTATTTATCAAATTGTCTGTAAAGTATCAAGATATTTACAATATCTCGAGAACCTGTTGCACGGCCAATTAGAGGCTCACTGTGCATACAGGAGCTTACTCTCTCCCGTTGTTTTTTTTTTTTTTCAGTCAGCATTGGGACACCTTTGAGTCAAGTTATGCAAAGTGTGTTTGTCACCTTCACTATGACTGAGCCTCACCGAACTCCATGATTGGATATGGCACAACTGTTTGAATCATGATGCAGATACCATACATACTTGTTTATTATTATTGGATGGCTTTTATGGAGAAAGAAAGATTGTATTGCGCCATCATTCAAGTTATATCTTAATTGCTTTGGAAGTCAGCTTTCAGAACCATGGCTTTTACGTGGGGTAAAAAATTGTGTTGCCGGGAGAGGGTTACTTCTTCACAAGAACAGTTTGTAATGTGTTTGGGGGGATTTTTTTAAATTACCGATTAGTCAGGAAATCAAGCAAAACTTTTTACCGTTGTGCCAGTCGGTATTTTGGAATTTCTGACCGAGAGATCATCTGTCTGTGTGTCTATTTGTCGATCTATCCATCTATCTATCTAAGTTGTGTAGATGTTATGTATTTATTGGTTGTCAGGCGGGGGACATATTGGAAGAATTCAGTGAACTGAAGTAGTTTCTCTGCAGGGATTTCATTGACGATTCTCTCTCGTGCAGAATCTGTTTCACACTTGGTTTGTTCTGAGGGAAGGAATTATTGAACAGTTTTAGAGAGTCGCCGGAGTGGTAGGCGGGAAACTGGTGTCAAGATAGAACCAAAACATTGATCTTATCAGCCTGGATCAGGAATCGAGACATGAAGCTCTGTGAAGGGCTTAGATAACCACACGAGCTCCTCAAGAAATAGGATATTCTTTCTCTTCTTCTCCCTCTCTTTCTTCCTCTCTCCTTCCCCTCTCTCTCTCTCTCTCTCTCTCTCTCTCTCTCTCTCTATATATATATATATATATATATATATATATATATATTCATATTTACATACATACCTAAGTACTTGCATATATTCATGCATACATACGTATTTACATACCAATACATAAAGTACATATATATTACGTATATGGATACAAAAATATTGAAAAAGAATGGTGATATGCACATGCACAAAAACATATAAACATATATATATATAGACATATATATATACGTACATGTGCATGACGATAAATTATTGCATATATACGAAAAAGATAACATACATATATAATATATTTACATACATGCATTGATATGAATATATGTAAGAAACTTTATATATAAATATATATATATATATATATATATATATATATATATATATATATATATATATGTGTGTGTGTGTGAATGCCGGTATATCCACATAGAAGAAAGTTTACATGTATATAATTTTGTGTGTTTCTTCTACGTAAATATATAAATGTATATATGCCAATGAATCTACGTTGAAGAAAGATTACACACACACCATATATATATATATATATATATATATATATATTGAATAACATACATGTGTGAGTACAGATTTGTATCTCAAAGCAAATGATCAATTTTTCTGTCTATTGAACGCTGAACTATCAGCCAATCTTTTCCGCTGCCTCAGATAACGGATAATCCCAGAGAGATCAAAAGTTAATCATTTGTTTCCCTCTAAGGATCGATTCCAGACAATTTGTCTGTTTATTTCAAACACCAGCTTCCATTTTTCACACCAATAAGCTTTTGGGAGTCATTTGTCCCTTTTTCAAGGCCCACTAATTTTCTTGGCAGAAAAAAATATATAAAAAAATTGAGGGGAAAAAGACAACATGGGTTTAGCCGTTCGGAGACTGGGACTTTCTGGCAGATGTAAGCGACTATTGTAGCATGATGGTCTATTAAGCTTTTGCTTGTTCAGTTTTTAAGATCAATTTGGGAATAAACGAAATCATTCTGAATTGATTGGTAAAGAAGAAAGTAGTGCCCTTACGCTGGCAACAGCTAATGCAGTCTCTGTTCAGACTCCACTTATTCCATTACTAATTACTTGAGCCTGCGCGGTATGGATTTAGGACCAAAAGTGGCGTCACTCACTTTACCTTGCGCTCTTTAACCCATAAGTGAGAGAAGAGATGGATTCACACCATGCCAAAGGACATCAATGTAAAATGAACACTATGTCCTTTCTGTGTACTGCTGACCGCTCGGCCACGTCGCACCCTCCTAGCTTCAAATGATTGTTCGGTGTAATGACTGCAGGATCCCTAAAAAAAGTCTTTAATGCTGAAGACAATTTTATTCTCAGCCAGGATCTCCAATGCTGATTTTAAAGGCAGGCACTGTCCCTCTCCACTTGGGTTTTTGACGTGACACACTCTTCCTTCGTTCCTAACCTTTCCTTTCCGGGTTCGTGCTGTACGAAACTAAACTTCGGAAGGAGTTGTTTTAGAAAAAGTTAATCATCCATACGATCATTTAAGCATATGCACATGCTAAAGGCCTCTTAGCTGGATCTCGAATGCTGATTTTCAAAGGGAGAAGGCCTTGACTACTTGGTAAATTGGCACAGCACAATCTCTATCCCATTTTTTCCAGAGGCACCAAATTAATCCAAGTAAATATCAAAAACCAGATTTTCGAAGACAAGGTGGTCTTCTCCCGTTGACAGATTGACGTAACACCATCTTCCAACACCCCACCTCCATTCCGTCCCTGTTCTGTAATATATTAACCTTAGTAAATATGGAAAATACAAGATTTTGAATACTTGTTTTTTAAGGTTGGTAGTAGTTCCCTTTTCTGGAGATTGGCGCTACACAATCGTCTATCCTATTTAGCTCTATGCTGCAGCTGTGTAAATATTCTAAATGTGTTTTCAATAATTGCGAATGTCACAGGTTCAGCAATGTGCACACTCATAACAACGGACTCGGAGTTATTAAACCTTTCCAGTTTCCTTGTATAATTAACCACATGTCTGTCTGTATGAGACAGATTTCTGTCTGAACATGACAGCGTAGTTCAGGAACAACAATGCATACAAAGGTTATTTCTGGGTGTACTAAAAAGACCTCTAGGTATGTTTCAGCGTACGAGTTCTCCAATCCTGAAAACAATGTAAGCTCTGCGTTTGCTGTCACCCGGAAGATTATGATTTAATTTCAATTTATCTATATAATACCTTAATTCAGTTTCTATTCGTCTGTAAACGACCTCTAAGTAATTGAACTGATGCATTGTAGCCAACAGTATTGAGTTATTGTACCTTTGAATTGCACTAACTTGAAGAATGCGAAAAAGTACAGGTGATTTGTAACAATAACAATAGTGTGGTGTGTGCGTTTGTGTTCACCCTGAGAATATTGATATGATTTTTATCTATCTATCTATCTATCTATCTATCTATCTATCTATCTATCTATCCATCTATCTATTTGCCACGGTCTGTTCATGTCTATCTGTCTATATGATTTAGTGAAATTATGATTCAGTTTATCTAATCGGTGCCATAAATAATGAATTAAGGCCAACTCCACAAGATAGGGACCAATCTGAAAATCTCAGTTGTAACGCTGGTTTCCAGCTTGCTCTTCAATATTGTGTTTTTATTTTTCTGGTGACACAGAAACCAATCAATTTTTGATAAAATAAATGTATTGCTTTTCAGGGGAATCTTTTCTTACAGCAAACTATGAGTATCAACGAAACAGACGGACCATAGAAAAAGGAGTATAAACTATTTATGTGAACTAAATATCGGGATCCTCCACTTTACAAAAGCTCGCTTTACCCCACTTCACTTTTACAAAAATCCCCAAACCATCACAGCTTCAAACTGAGTTAGTTAGAATCTGAGTTTTACTCAATACATTTTGCACATCCATTGTATATGTCCGTATGTATGTTTGTATGCGTGTGTGTATGTGCATATATATTTGTGTGTGTATATATATATATGTATACATGGATACGTATGCTTAAATATTTATGTGTATATATTTATATGTACATACATATATATATATATATATACATACGCATATATATATATATATACATATATATATATATATGTATATATATATACATATATATATATATATATATATATATATATATATATATATATATATATATATATATATATATTTTCATATATATAGTCATGTATGTGTGTGTATTCCAATTAACTTTGACATAATTTGAAAAGAGTCAGTTTTCATTTTTTTTTCGAAAAATTATTCACAAAAGATTGTTTTCTATTGAGAATATCTCGATGGTAAATGAATTTCTTTTTATTCATCAACTTATCGATCAGCCAATGTGATAGCATTACACATCGTTTTTTTGTTAAACCTTTTGCAATATCAAAGATATGGAATCAGAGCGTTCTCAAATTAACCGACTTTCTGTCGCCTTTGTCTCTACGGAGGCACTGATTACTACCAAGATCAGACCAGACGCTCTCCTATGTTTTATGACTGTTGTGATTCACACCCATTTTCGTCACATAACAAAAACAATCCTATCCGCTCCGATGATAATTGCTCTGAATACTTATTCAATTAACCAAGCCACGACCACAGAATGTGACTCTGAGTCGGTTTTTAACACATTCAAGCCTGGATTTTAAGGGTTACTAAGCAAGGTCGTAACGTATAGATTTGAGTTTTCTCATTTTCCAAGAAACCTTGGGAAGTCATGTATCATTTTGAAAGTTTTAAGAAGATATGGATTCTATTTATGTCAAATGTAATTGTCATGCAACCTCATTATGTATTCAAAATGGTCGACTTATCCAAAATTTTCGTGAAATCTAAATTCTCATTGATTGATGTGGGTACCCACATTCTTGCAATACCAGATACAGTCATCTATCAAAGTACTAATCAGGTTCAGCACTGCTGTTATCGAACAAAAAGTCACTTGACCGTAACAATGAGGAATAAGTACTAAATGACTCCCAAAATCCACTGGTTGCAACATGCCACCACAAAGGTCGCACGGTACATAGTCAGAGATACGAAGTAGAGAGATAGAAAGGCAGTGAAATCAATGGAGAATGGAACAGTTCTGGCAAGTCTTTCAATAGAAAATATCACATGGCAGTATTCTGTATTAGGGGTGGTCAATTAAAAAATTGAAATTTTGTAGGGTGATGATCGCTAAGAAGTCTGAATTTTCAAAAATAAATGAACACAAATAAGGGTTCGATTTGGCATAAACTTACATTGCAACCAGAGCTAACATTAAAAAGTATTTGGTGGTGGTGATTGGGGGTGGGGGATCAAAATAGACAAAAATACATTTTTCGAGATAAAATATAGAGTAAATTTTGAAAATATTAGCTTTTTAGTTCCATTGAAGCAGACTGTGCACATGATACCATCGTACATACATAACCATCCAGCTAAGCCAGTCAGTCAGATAAAATTAAAAATTTTGAAAGTTTTTGTTGACTTTTTCCAATAAATGTCCAAAGCAGACTAGAGGGTCGCAGCAATTTCGAATAATACAAGAATTATCTCCTTTTTAATCTTTTTTTCATGGACTATCCCGAGTATGACTCCGCCCTCGCTGTATTCCTCTTTGTTTATTGGTCTCGGCTGCATCTGGAATTTTTCTCATATTTTAGGGTGTCACAGTTAGACATCATTACTTCTGATTCAATATGCAGAAGATGAGCTTAAAAGGAATATTTATGTACATTTGTATCCTTTTGTCTTATTAACCCCGCTGCATGTGACTCCAATTAGCGCGAAATTTAGTTTTGTTTTACGCGTAGGATCATTCAGTTACCGCGAATTCTGAAAAGTAGGGATTCTATTACAGATATTCCCATTCACTCAATGAGTCGTTATCGCGAATTTCTCTTACATAAGCAAGAATTGGAACGAATTAATCGTGTAAGGCAGGTTTTGCCAGGATATATATATATATATATATATATATATATATATATATATATATATATATATATATATATATATATATATATATAGATACATACATACATACATACATAGATACATAGATAGATACATAGATAGATAGATAGATGTAAGAGTGTGTGTGTGTATGTGTGATGTCTGTTGATACATATAAATATATATATGTTTGCATTGTGGATGTGAAGTTATCCGACAGAATATTGATGAAAATGGCAATTGAAAGTTGAAGAGAAAAACTTGAGAGATAGATGTTCTATCTTATTTTTGTTATTATTCAGTGGGCGTATTTTGATGCATTTTGACGAGGGCCAGCCATCTTCTTCAGAGAAAAAAATATTTGCAGCTGTCCATAACTCAAAATACCCGGATGATCTTTTTTTGATAGAATTAAATTGTTGAATGGAAAAACTAGTTTTTTTTCCTATCATCCTGAAATCTTCAAAAGTTGATAGACTAATAAGTTAATTTGTACCTCCCCTGTGCTAAATTCTTAATGGACCCTACAATTTTAGACGATAAAAACAGATTTTGTGATTGTTTAAATACGTACGAGCAGTAACCCACATAAAGTACTGTTCATGTGTATCTGAACGAACAAATTACATTTCTATTCATTTCCATTGACAGTTTTACAGAAATACCTGAGAAAAGTACGGCACAAGACCAAAATTGATGAGCAAAGACGCTGCTGGTTTTGTCGATCTTATCTTGGGTATGGTTAGTCGTATTCACTTAATCAACCATTCATAACTGTTCTTTACACCACAACACCCCATTTAGTCCAAACAATCACTTTAAAAAAAGACAGTGGGAATTCTAAGCAAAATATTTTTTTACCAACCTTACATGAACTTGTTTTCATTTGTGTGTATATGGGCTGGGGGGTAAAAGCTATTTTTAAATTAAGTTTGGGATTAAAAACCCAATGATTCAATTATATGAATTTCATTTTCTAAATTCTCAGTATGAGTAAACCTAATAATCAAACCTGGTGGAATAGAAAGTTAGTCGAACTAAAAATGGTGTGGAAAAATACAAATTCTGAGTTTCTGGCCGAAATGTTCCAGACCAGAAAAAGGTGTTTGGCCAAAACAAGAATCAATCGTAAATTAATTCAATAATTTAGGTTTTTTTTTTAAAGGTAAGTACTATTTGGGAAAAGAAATCTACTCATGTAATACATCACATCATTATCGTTATTTTCAGTTTGTAAAAAGCTATCAAAGGAAATATCTATCAAATGCTAATTATAGAGTATTTTCCCTTATTTGTAGATTTAACTGATTTGCAAACATGTAAAATAAATAGCGGCTCATTTTGGTTGAACATAAACCAGATAATGTATCATGGAATAATGTTTTTGATATTTTCAGGTGTATCCACACCTCTCCGTAAGACGCTTGTAGGCCGATTGGTCTATTGGTCGTTTCCACAGAAAGACAAAGGAAGGCAAAAGTGCTATATCATTAAAAGGTGCGATGTCATTAAAAGACAATATATCCCAATTATTCTTACCAGCTATAATGAAGCCATGGTAGAAATTACAATGTCAGCATTTTCATATTCGAAGAAAAGCCCAAAATATTCGAAAATGCCCCTATACGATTTTTATCGGAAATAATCCCGGAGGAGCATTTCCACGTCACAATATATTATAAGTGTATGAATCAATGGACTCGAAGAAAGGCATCCCGTTTTTTCTCCCATCTTCTACTACTACTACTGCTACTACTACTACTATAGATGGTACACCCAATGCTAAAGATATGGTTCTTGCTTAAAAAAGCAATTGCAAAATTAATTACATAGTGCTGTCATTTTGAACTATGATAGAAAACTATATTCTCGAGGAACAACGAGCGTGGTTGACCCAAGGTGTAGAACTCACCGCTAAAACCCTAATGAACACATAAAAACTTACTATCATGAAAAAGATGAGTAACCTTCACACGGGAAGTAACCAAATACACTGAAACAGTACGAATGACGGGGAGCAAGAGTCCTGTTTACCATTAAAGTCATTCCGTAAATAGAACACACTTCTAAAACCTCAAAACAAGAACTCCTCTCAAAACTGTGAGTAACCGTAATACGCAGCCTAGAGACGTACCAATTAGCGTTGGAATGGTGTTGATATCTTGAAGACTGTAGGAGGAGAAACGGTGCCCAAAATGAGAATTAGAATAAATAAAAAATACATCAAATAACAAATAATACTCTCACAGCGCATGAGCTATCACACTGATACTGCAGTCAACGTGTTATTTGAAAAACGTTTTCTCGAAAACGAGGCTCTATATTTAAGCTTGCGTGACGTTAAGCAAGACGTCAGAGCTGTGTGAGATTAGACAGGAAAGAAAGCCGGATGGAAAATTACGTAACAACAAAGCAAATGAACAACTCCACAAAATTGTAGAATTTAGAAAGAGGGAGATAATCCTTTTACTTTGAATAATATCGTTTTTATTCTTGTGTTGTTGCGCAAAAGAATTCACGACAAAGACAAATATACAAACAGACTGTACACAGGTTTATCAGAAACCAACAAAATTTCTCTATGAATTCTAAAGGAATTCTGTGGACGGATGGGTGATAGGCTACGAAAGAGATACGAAACTGTTCGAGCAAATCCATGTATGACAATCTCCTCATTGCGCTGTTGGCAACCACATAGTATCTCCAAAAGTTCTCTCTGTGTTACGTCAAGCTATGACACAAATAATAGGAAACAAACACGGGGATAATATAATCAAAAACAGTCGGCCATAGCATCTTATAAACTGGTCGGATTGAATATTTATTGAGTAGCAATCGGTCAGCAAGATTGAATAAAAACGAACGATCTATCATTCATGGGAGGTAACTCTCGATTGCTTAATTGAGTAATGTTTATACGTTGCATTGTCCGTCAACGCTATATCTTTGAGAGTCCCCAATGTATTTCAATGAAATTGAGTTGGTTGTAGGCAATAGATCAGGAGAAAAAACTATTCAAGTTTGGAGCAAATCCACACCACAATTACTTCTCTTACATTGTGGCTATCTGTCCACACCATACTATATTTTTAAAATTTCCCAATGTGTGTCCACGGTATCTCAAAATGTTCTCAATTAATTTTCCTATGTTATTCCAAAGGATGGGAAAATAACTATGAAAGAAGTCAGGAAACTTTCGAGTGGATTCATGCGTAATTACCTCCCTACGTTTTAGCTAAATCATCTGACCACAAAATAGCTTCAAAGTGTCTGTCTGTGGAAATGATATCTGCAAAGGTTCTAAATGAATTTCAATCAAAGTTTATGGATGGGTGGGCAATAGTCTACTGGAGAAGCAATCAAGTGCTAGAGTGAATCCAATTACTTCCCCAGTATTACTTCCCCTGTATTATAGCTATCAGTCGTTTGAGGTGTTTCATTTTAAAACAATGCTTTAATACATTCAATTGTAATTAACTTCGGGGCTCAATTACAGCAACGGGTCGATAAATAAGTAAATTGATACGAAATAATAATATATCATGGGACAATCTCATTGGAATTTAGATTTAAACAAGGTGTTATGTATTTCATGTTGTAACCTTAAGCCCAGGTGTGAGACAGGATTTGGAATGCTGATTTTAATGGCCCCATCAGCCCAATTTGGCACAAAGCGACGATAAAAGACCTAGATTGAATTGATTACATTGGCAAAAGACTCTGAGATTACTGTGCTAATTACTATAGTAGACGTGATTGGTCAGTCACTCAATAGAAATCGTCACGTATCCAACCAATTTTGGCAGCATATCTTGTTGGGGATGATCAACTAAAGCATTAAAAATTCTTATAACACTTTTCTAGGGATCTTAAACGCAGTTGGGCAGAAAAAAATATTGAGAAATTAAGCATAAACATTCATTGTTAATCGAAGCTGCCACAAGAACCTCTTTTAGGGCAGGGGTGTTTAAAAAACAAATATGAATTTTCTTCCCATTCCATAAACGTTTAAATTTTCAGCCCCATAGCTCAAATGGTGCAACATGTACGCATGATACATACATAGCTAGCCTAGCAGACGGACAAGATAATCGATTTGAAAACTGTTGATATTTTTGGTTGCCAGTCCCTAATATCCACTGAGATTTGCTTAGTCAAATATGGTGACTGCTATGCTGGAGTAATCAGTGAGAATCGAACTCACTACAGCTTTTCAACCATCGGTGGATTGGTTTGCTAACAGGCAATTCGTCCAAAATGTCCGTATGACCTAGCAGTGACCAAGAATTCATATACAGGGTTCCCTCAATATCTGGAGGTAGATCATTCCTGTGAAAAAAAATAATCAGCCGTAATGGTCATGAGAGAAT
>OY735215.1:43932515-43937515 GCA_963457665.1 Thysanoteuthis rhombus
AGAATAAACCCACATTTTTCAGATTATAAACAAATATATGAATTAATAAGTCAAGGATATTGGTCTGTAATTAACATTCAATGGTTATCTCATCCAACAAAAGTTACAGACAAAAATATATAGGCATACACGTATCATATTATATATGTAGATTTATCTATTGACAATTCCATTCAGTGAATATCACAGAGTTGTTAAATTTGAATTGTAGAGAGAGATTCCAAGGGAGTTTATCTGAAAGCCAGCATGCCCTTCTATTGGTTCGCCACACATGAAATGTCGTTTTCTCTTTCAAATACATAACTACGATAGGAGAAATATTTGTCAGTGAGTGTCTCTCTGTGGGTATTCAATGCGATACCTTGACAACTGACCATTGCCTGAAGTTGATATTGTTCGAATACTCTAGTCTACACACAAGGCAGTGCTTGTTTCACATGAACCGAACAAAATTCTCCATGACAGTTCCAGAACCATCACCTTTCAGTCGCCCATGTCTGTGCTTAGAGAATTCAATTATGTAGTCTTGCAGTATCTTTCATATTCATTCGACATTTCTCCTACAGACCATCATCTTTTAAAACATCTTACTCTATCTATAATAAAAAAAATCAATAATAGGGAAGCCCTAATTCGTGCTTTTGCTGAATTTGTAACTAAAAAATCCAAAAAGTCCAAGAGTGATGGCATATCATCAGAGAATCGTTTTTAAAGAAGTTATTATATTAAATTTAAGTGCTTTGTCTTATGATTAAATATTCTTTTCTATTTTCCATATCATCCTTCATCTGTCAATTCATAAACGATACAGCATA
This sequence comes from Thysanoteuthis rhombus, assembly GCA_963457665.1. Classification (NCBI taxonomy): domain Eukaryota; kingdom Metazoa; phylum Mollusca; class Cephalopoda; order Oegopsida; family Thysanoteuthidae; genus Thysanoteuthis; species Thysanoteuthis major. Next base: position 43,933,331 of record OY735215.1, read on the forward strand.
CTGATGTATGATCCGAAAAAAGAAAAGAACAATGAAAATTTGGGAAAAAATTTTCATCACATCGAAATTTGAACTGAAATTCTAACAGTAGAAAATACTGTTCCACTTAAACTTTTCCACAAATTTTGCGTTCTTACAATACAGTTGTGTGACCACAAAGGATTTGAAAAATCTCGGTTCCTGCTGGAACTATTTGATTTGATCCTTGCATGCGCTGACTGGATGTGACGAACGTAAGTTGAATCAGCTAGTTCCTTCCCAGTAGGAACAAAGGTTTTGCAAATCGTTCATGTTTCCACATAACTGATGCGTTCACCATATAAGACATACGCCCGGAGGAGGCCCGAGAGCTTGTCGTCTGAAATATTGGAATTTATAATAAGGCTTAAGGTCCTACGAATACAATAGAGGCCCTTCAGAACATCATGATGAATTTAAATTGAAATAATGCATTAAGGTATGTAATTCAATCATGTTCCTGACCCCCTCTGCATTTAGTTTATTTTGGTATAAATATTGCATATCTTATGGAAAAGTTTTAGCATATGTGGTTTCTGCAACATTTTTAATTTACACGGTTAAAATTTCAGTTGAAAATCTCGATGCAATAAAAAGTTATTCTCGATTTCCAGAGTGCAGTTTTTTTTCTCGGAACTAACAGTATGTAACAACCTAATACATGTAATAGTTGTATGTGGTAATACGTCGATTTTGGGAGATAACGTAGAGGAATGAATTCTTGGTCAGTCGGGGGTTTCTTTGAAAAAGCGAATCGGTGGAGTAATTGGAATCTTTGCACGAAGCGGGAAAGAACATGGGAAAATTGATTTTGAGATGAGAAATGGGATTTTCATGTTGATATGCAACTCAACCAATCTTGTTACTTTTGATGTTTGAACTTTTCCTGCCAGTTGGGATAGGGTTAAAGTTTCAGAGAGAGAAAGGTCAAGACGCGAGAGGACGAGGGCTAAATCAATAAATGCCCAGTCGAGGACTAAACTGGTTAAAAGGAAATAAGAACTAGAAGAAGAAAAACAAAGAAAGAATGAGAGATACAAGAAAGAATATCGATGATAACTTTATACGGTGCAAGACGTAATGGATCGAAAATGGGGTTGCTGGGGTAGGGGGTGGCCTGTATTACGCTAACCTTCAAAGTGTGGTCGGCTTTCCTGTCTTGAGAACCAGTATTTCAGATCCAGGTTTATGATTAATAGATAGAAATAGGCTGACATAGATATGAATAAGCCTATATATGAAGTCAGGTCTGGTTAGTCTCTGAAAAGAGTGCGTCTGGCGAGTCATGCCTTTTAGCAGTATGCTGTTTTTGTGATGAACAATTAAAAGCATTGGATGAAGGGGTAATCAATGAATGAATTACTCCTTTCGCTTTTTGTTGGGTGGTGATCGCTAAAAAGTGTGAATTTCCTAAAGTGCAGGCTATATGCTGGCTGGTAGAAACTAGCATAAACTTACATTGTAATTTGCACCATCTCTGCATTCCAGATAACAACGTTTTTTCTTGACACAATAAGGAGTATTTTTTAAATTCCAGCTCTCTATCGCCATTGGTGCGGTCTATGTGCATGATACATACGTAGCATAGTCAGCCAGCCAACCAACCAGATTCATTTAAAAACTAGAAAAACCCATGTTGATAGTTTTGGGTGGCGGTTTCTAATAAGCTAGAAATTGGCTTTGATGTTAACGGATTAATAACACGTATCAATACTCACCATGACAGATATTACTATATTAGATTTGGATAGAAAGATGGAGAGAGGGATAAATTGATTGTGATAAATAAAGTGGACGAGCCGGGATATGCTGATCGATGGTAAGAGAATGAAATGGAGAGAGGGGGTGGGGAGATTTCAAGATATTCAGGAATTTCAAAGAGTTAAAAGATGTGAAAAGAAATATGCATGAACTGATGGAAATCCCACCAAAAAAGCTGCGATAGATAAATAGATAGATAGACAGATATTGAAGTCTGAGATAGATAGGTAGATAGGTAGATAGATAATGAACTCTGGTATAGATAGAGAGTTAGCCGAATAGATAGAGAGACGGATGGATGGATAATGAATTCTGGGATATATATATATATATATATATATATATATATATATATATAAATAGAGAGAGAGAGAGAGAGGAAGAGAGAGACAGAGATGGATAAATGGATAGATAGATAGATAGATAGATAGATGGATGGATAGATAATGAACTCTGAGATCGAGTGATAGATAGATAGATAGATAGATAGATAGATAGATATGAATATAGATTGTGGAAGGAGCCTAAATAAACCAACAGTGTGAACAAGGCAGGATTGATAGATGAATGGAGACACACAGGGAAGCAGACCGACAGACAGACTTTATTCTGGAATGTCAAGTAGCTATGAGTCAATGATAGCCAAACATTACGAGAGGCCACCACCATTGGAATACCAGAGTTTGTCTTTGCTGGGCGTTGGAGGGAAATGCATCATCACGTGGAACGAAAGGTCACAGGCGATCTTGAAATCGGACTTGCCAGCCAGCGATAGGTCCGACCGGTTTGTTTTTTTATCGTCCGGATGTGTCGGGGCAGGAGAATCTAGACATCAAAAACTACTTCAAGTTGTTGAACAGCTTTCGTACTTGTCTCGTTCCTTGCAGAAGGTGAGCTTCTTTAGAGGAAATCTTACGTTTCCAAATGTGCATGCAAAACGATATCTTTGCATCGTTCTATAAACAGATAGACGAATATGACTAGATTATGGTAGACAGAGAGATAGATATGAACGGACTCATATTATAACTGAGATAGATAGATATGAACAGAAACAGATGAATGAATATATATATATAAGTGAGGTAACTCATCCATTGTAAGCTTATGCAATGCTCTTTCATAGGAATAGATCATTCTGGTGGATGAGGCTTTTCTGCCTAAATGAATACATCGCTTAAATTCAGCCTAACTGACCAGTAGTCCAGAGGTAGGATATTGGCTTCCAGGTCCGATGTGAGGGTTCAATTCTGCCTCGCGGTACTGGATGGGATAAAAGTCTATAGCCACACTGAACAGATGTAATACATCGAAGCAGCTGTGGATGACAATAATATATATATATATATATATATATATATATATATATATATATATATATGTGTGTGTGTGTGTGTGTGTATATAACAGAGATATGTATGAATAGATACGTAGATATATCGATGAATATTCACACACTGATATGGATGGATACTTTGATATGAACTAACAGGGTTAAATAAATGGACACACGAATTGATAGATGGATATTTACGAAGTGGAATTAACAGATATATGGTCTTTCTTTAAAGCCCATACTCGCAATTACTGAAAATTGTTAATGCATTCCTTCCTGAGAAAAAAAAAGAACTATATTCTGATTTTAAAAGTCGAAACGAAATTTGGTTCCCGAGTATCTTTAAATCCTATGTTGACTTCTTGCAATGATCTAACACAACATGTCCGTTTACCTATCGAGTGTCATGTTGAATAGTTTGTCAATAGAGTTATAACCCTAAACCCAATCCTAATCCGGATGACACGTCATTTATACATTTACGAGTACGGGAATCGATGCAACGTGAAGAAGTGTACATTCTCTGACGCCTGACACAATATGCAGACGACACATGCACAGATATATATATATATATACATACTCAAAGTCACTTTTTGCAACAAACCACTGAATAAAATTAAAGACTGGGAACCCCAAAAACCGTTTTCCAGATAACACAGTAAAAACAGAAATCTTCAGAGCATTTCCTAATGTCTGCAGCCCAATCATACGTCCCATTTTGAAACAAAAGAGTTTCAGTTCGGTATTTACACCTTCACATTCATAAGCACAGGTGCCTCTTGAGTTTTCATTTTCACGGGGACTCTCTCTCTCTCTCTCTCTCTCTCTCTCTCTCTCCCTCTCTCTTGCGCACACTTGCTCTTGCTCTCACATATGCATATTAATGACTAGATATGCATATATGTAGAATCTGCACAATCATCCGAATATGTTAAAAACACATACGTGCGTGTACACACACACACACGCACAAGCACACACTCATACACATACACACACACATTCATATATAAGCATATTGTCATAAACTTTTCACGTTTTTGCAAGAAAGTTTTAGAGATTATATG
>OY735215.1:43940015-44137515 GCA_963457665.1 Thysanoteuthis rhombus
CGGTAGCGCCCACTTTGAGAATAATTCAAATTTTCCTGTTCTACTAAAACAACAATTTTTTTTCCATTTGGAATTTTCAATTCTACGTGGACATGGGAACTGCCATCTCTCAACGATCACTTCCTGATAGTTTTCAGACTGTACAATAATAAGCTTTTACCCGTTGGTAGTCTCCTCCATTAGTCAGTTAGTACACTAAACACTTTTTTATTTACTAATAGTGCAAATCTTTCTTTAGTTCCCATTAGTCAACGTCCATAACTCCAAAAGAAGAGACGCCTGAAAAAGATGTGTGTTCAATTTTGAAAGCAATTTGATCATTGAGAATCAAAACATTTTGAACTTTCTCTATGAATGGTCAGTTTGAAACCGTAACAAAAACTGTCGCCAAAAGTATCAACATAGGTTTTGCCAGTTTTCCAGCTTATCCGGCTAACTGGCAGGCTATGTAGGAATTAGACGTATGGGCTGCACCACTGGAGCCCGAAAACTGAATTCTTCAACATTCATTTTTTCTTATGTCTTGGGAAAAATTGTTTTCTCAAAATACCCCCTTGAAAAGGTTTCAGTGTGGAATTCAATTTACAAACTATGCTAATGCAAAATCACCCTTTAATTTCCGTCCTCCTGTTTTTTTTTTGTTGAATTCAGAGTTTTATTACTGATTGATTACTGCCCAACAATATGCGAGAGAAGTAACTTATTCATTGATCACCCCTTTTTTAAATTTTTAATTGACCACCGCTAACATAACATGCTGCAAAAATACCCCGATCAAGTGCTGGTCTCTCTTAAATGACCAACCAAACATGTTTTGAGAAATATTTTAAGCTTGGTTCCAGATCAGTTGAGCTGTCAGATTTCTGTAGCATTGTCCGGAAAAGAGTCAGGCGATTTCTTGGATTTGAAAAAAGATCAGTTGAATAATAAAGCATTAAAGGGCATTTGGGGCTTTTACGTTAGTTCTCACTTGATTCACAATTTCATAATAAGTAAGAATTGAAATGTTTATTTCATTAGTATCCTCAGGGTGGGGTTAGGGTTAGGATTTTCATTTTCTTGTTGGGGGCAAATGAAAACGACCCAGTTTGGATCTTTTTCGATGAAAATGCAAATTGATCATTACTTCACATTTCAGGCCTCCGTACTTAGGACACTTGGTTAGAGTAGGGACTGGAGCAAAAGACGACTGATTGTGTATTTCTAAGTGATAAAAAACAATGATACATATTTTTACCTACTTGTATTTAAAATTCATTTAGATGCAAGATAACATACCAGCGCATCCGGTGTATTTAAGCTTGCAAAATTTAGTTTCCATCAGTATCAGCCTGATCTTAAACGACCGCATGTTTACTTTCATCCGGTTTTGTATACATTCTTGCGGTTAAACAACCCTGTCTGTGGTCATCCGACAGTATTTCCTTGTTAGAATCTAAATGAACCTCCTTTGAGGTCATATCTGTCAGCCACAAAAGAAAAGTCATTCAGATTCAAACACAGAAAACACTGTTGGATAACCGCAAACAGGTCTGCTTATGAGGAATTTAAATCTGTCCTTTACACTAAATATGTGATTAGATTCTGTATGTCATGATGATCAAGTACATGATATTAATATAGCATGTGGTCTGCTCGGCTTATTATGTGATCCCAGTAGACTGCGGCTCCTTGGCCTTTTAGCTGAAAGCAAAATTGAAGAATCTCTTATCAGTTTTATATCTGAATCGTACCTGATGTACAATGACCTGAACCACAGTATACAGAACGAAAATAATCTATTTTGAGTCATAAAAGAAACAATGTAATGTATTTGGGGTTTAAGAACCCCTATCCACACTCAAATAGATACTTATTCATTAATACTTATCTAATCCAACAACAACAGGCAGGGGATTAGGGACCGAGTTTTCATAAGTTTAATATTGAAACCCATATATGGGACGAATCAAATATTGAGCTGATAATAAATACTACACTTCGCAAAGCCAAATGACCCAGTATTTGTGGTCTATTGAGACCACAAAATAGGCTCAGTACGCTATAATTTCTTAAAGTTTTGCAAAATAGATAAACAAAAGCATATATATATTGCTATTTTCCACTACCAATTAGTTGAGCCTCTTCACTCTCACACTTTTCGACCTAAGATTCCGGCAAGTAAGTGTGCATAATTTTTTTCTCCGGGATATTTCGTTAAAAACGACACACTCATAGACATACACACACACACACACACACACACACACATATATATATATATATATATATATATATATATATGTGTGTGTGTGATAAATTAAAGGATTTGCAACCCAAACACGTTTATGTTTCTGCCCTGTTTGGGCTTCGGGTGAATGATTCAGCTTATTTTAGATTCCTATTTAGGGCATTTTTGTGGATGGGGGGTCTGTTTCCCTAGGGTGTTCAATCTTCCTCTTATTATATGTATGCATCTTTCCTTTTTTTTTCTTCCCTTGTTCAGTGGTTGGCCATTGCTTTTGGTGGAAACATGAACACAAAGCTTTTTCAATGATCAACATCTACGAGTTACTCACATTGGAATCAATTGCAACTAACTGAACCCATGGAGATTCCATAAATTATCATTTGATAGTAAGATTATCCTTTATACGTTCTTTGTATCCCTCCTAATCTTAGTCACCGTTTTTTTCTTTTTAATTTAAGCATCAAATCTTGCTTCATTCGTCAGTAAACTAGCCTACTTTTTCTCTCTTTTCCCTTCCTATTAAACTACCTAACTTTCTTTTCTGTCCTCTCTTTCCTTACCCACTTACTCTTTTCCTTTCCAACCTCTCTCCTCCCAACCTCTTGTTAAACTACCCAACTTTTTTGTGTATCCCGTCTCTTCCAACATCCTCATTGAGCCCACCCAACCTTTCCCATGAATTATCATTGTCAACATCACATTCGATTACAGGTAGCAACAAGCAAATATGATATAGTAGACAGCATTTTCAGCAAAATATGCCGCAGGGAAGGGTTGCTTTTAAATCTATCCCGCTAACTGATGTAAGATAAAACGCGTGGCAGCCTGCTTATCTAACCATAATTTGAGAAATCTCACTGGGTACGCATGCGTGCGTGTGTTTAAGTACTCAAATAACTCAGCAACTAGCCATACATAATAGTCAGCACAAAAGGCATCGTAGTGTCGAGTTTAAAGTCGTCTCGATCAACAGTCCTCGAGAATTCTAACAAAAATAGATCTAAAAAAAAACTAGTTTTAGAATTTTTATCTAAAATTAGATATAAATTCGGGTGTAAAATATATAAATTTGCCATGTATCTACGATTAGATTTAAAATATCTAAATCTGAAATGTATTCAAATCTACAAGTGAAATATCTGAATTTGCTGTACATCTAAATGTAGATATAAAATATCTGAATTGGCCACATTGAAGAGCAGTAACTGAAATAATACGAAGTAGTAGTTCCGTACGGCGGATGTAAGGCTATTATACATTAGTATCATAGCAGGCTGCTCCACTAAAGTCTTCTCCTTTCTAAACATGCAGCTTTGAGAAAAAAATGCAATGTCTTCTTGGAAATTTCAGAGCCATTTTGCATTAGTGAATACGAAGGGTCCGTCTTTTAAAGTAGAGAAAAAAGTGTTTTTAGGAATCGTAAGGAGCGTTGAGCATGAAAGAGAAAGCTGTGCAAGCCTGTGGGGTAGACTGCTCGAAGACAAAATAAAAAGATGGGAGGAGAAAGTTGTGGATGGGAAAGGGAATGAAGGAAATGAATAGAAATATGAAAAGAGAGATAGATAAGGAAAAGACAAAGAAACAAGAAGAAAGAAAGAAAGAAAAAAGAAAGAAAGAAAGATAGAGAGAAAGAAATAGAGAAAAAAGGAAAAAAGGATAGGTTTTCAAGAGAAAAACCATCACGTTATCGAAGTCTTTTGATAACATGCAGTTAGGTATAATCAATACAACAAGCGTGATAGAGGAATTCGTTATCTCGCCTTTTATTAGACTGTGTTTGCTCAAAGATCCAAAATTTCAAAAATACAAGTATCAACGCTGCCAAACACAAACTAAGGGATCAAAATCAGCATCAAATTACATTGTGAATTGAAAACTCAATAGAAAAACTACCAAGGTCTAAGTTTAAAAAAACTACAAAAGAAGTTTTTCCCGATATAAGTAGTACGAGTTTAAATTTAAAGCCCTTTAGCTCCGTTAATGCCATTTGTACACGTGATACATACATACAGCCAGCTAGGCAGACGGATCACCTTGAAAATGAAGAAACCTTGTTGACAGATTTAGCGATAGTTTTGGTTGACGGTTTTCTAAACAAGACAAGCTGAGCAAAACAAATAAGTCAACCTGAGCTGGGCTTTAGAAAAAGGACTGAATTCGTCATCAGTTTTTGCTCACGTCACTCTATCACTATTATTTGTGCATGACATCACAGCAGTATTTGTTTTAGTCATTGTCGTCCGTCTTTGTTGTTATCCAAGAAAATAAAGTCACAACTTAATAGCAGGAGTTTGCCAAAAAAGGAAAAAAAGGAGAAACACAGCCAAGATCGTCTCGGAAAGGGTGGAGTGATTTACCAAATATTCCATGGCCGCACACAATTAACCTATAACTGCAACAGGTGGCACCTACAAATATTAATCCATCACAAGATGAAAGCAAAAAGCATTGCAAGATAAAAGTCCCGACTTACAGATAGAAATTGAGTTGCCATCAATCACTATAATATAAAACATTATTTTTATTTAATTGGCCCAGGAAATGCAATGGCTGAAATTCCAATCATTCGCAAAAATTAATCAAAGGCTTTGAATTCAACTCCTTCCGAAAGAAAATCTTGGTTTGATCAAGTAAACAAGACGGTCTTTAATCCGACAAAGAAGAACCTATTTTTCTACGTCAAATTACCAGCGGGTTGTCGACGTTAACAATGACAGGCCCTCAATCATAAGACGATGTTGTTTGTGTCAAACGACTCCTAATCCTTCTTTTCTCGCAACATTACTGACGGCTTACGACAAACCATCAAATTTCTGATTTCGGGTAACCATTATCCGGTGTCACACGTCCAATATAGTAGAAATCGAAACTCCCCACCCCAATCATCAAAAGTGATACCGTGAAGGTCGTGGTGAAATACGAGAAGCGACGAGAAGCACCGAAAAACGAATAAAGATACTATTTATTGCCTGTAATAAATTTCTGATCTCATAAATAAAATGTCTTGTCTGTGTGAGTTTATGTTTCTCTTTTACTCTCGATTGACTTGCATTGCAAGAGTTATGGGAAAATAAATACTTGACTATGGAGTAAGGATGGGGTTTAGTAAACAAGTCAACAAGTGACATAGGCCTACCATTATTTGGGTCGGTATACCCCCTAAAGGCCTGGACTGGGTTTCCATGGGGTCCCTATGAAGCACAAGGCTCATAGAGGTTTAATATCGACAAAACTATAATCATGGGTTGGATTAGGAAGAGAAAAAAATGAGACCATTGAAAGTGTTGTTAGGAGTGCACTAGGTATGTAAACAGGGTACCTGCAGGCCCTTATTTAGTTGAGTTTGCTTATTGGAAAGCTCGCACCACAGGATTCACGAGACATGGGAAGATAAGGAGACATTAAAAATTATTGTACCAAACGCACTTGGGGTTTAAAAGGAGTACCCACAGGGTCCATATCAAGTAAAGCTTTGCACCCATATTGTATTTGGTCAAAACTTAAACTATGGAGGTTAATTGAGCAGGGGAAAGCCATGGCGACGATGAAGTTATCATACAGGTTTTCCTTGTGGTCTTCGTGGGGTGACGATGGGATCTCAATCAGATACCTGACACCCTTGTAAACAAACCATTGCATCTTACGTAATGCTATTTCTCGATCATTATTTTCATGCATATATCTATATGTCTTCTGCCAATGAAGAAAAGAAAAATTTTCGAGTGGCTTATTGAGTGTTCGAAAACTTTCATAAATAATCTTATTCTATACTCTTTATTCACTGAAATTTTCTTTTTGCCAGGTAACTCTAATAGTGAAGATATAACTGCAACTTGGACCATGAATTCTTTAATCATCACAAAGCTAGGTACAAAAGCTGTTTTTCCCAAGGAAAATCTTTGAGAAAGTATTGGCTGCAAAACATACGTATAATTTATTTCTAGTAACAATTGCTTAAACCAATGAAAACCTTAATTTCTTTGATTAATCACCACAAACTTGTATAAAAGGTTTTAAAAATGAAAATCCTTTTCTTACTCGTTACTTTTTAATACTCCACATTTTTCCACCATCAATACCATGATCGTATGGTGAAACATTTCATTCAGCAATTTTATAGAATTAATATTCTTTTTTAATCGACTCGATTTGCAAGTACAGGTGTCACCGGCTCTTCTTTCTCTATGCTACCCTTTTGCTTTTTCTGGCACTTGATTGGCTGACTGCTTTGGAACAAAAGGTACTATAAGCAAATGAAGGCCTTTGGCTACAATGGGAAAAGCCTTGTAGAAATCGAGACCAGATGCTACTAGCATGATTTGACCGGAGAATTGCTTTTATCGACATTTATTGAGATTCTGAATAATCGTCATCAGCAGCAGCGGCTTTTTAACGTCCACTGTTGAAAATGAACCTTCCCCATGATTCACCAGACTTATGATTGGTGTTGTGGAGCCAATAACTTTTTCATTTTTAATTCTGTTCCGGTTATAATTTCGCATATGATCTCTGGAGATCCAAGTTGTACATTGTGACGTCCAGCAATTATCTGACGTTTTTGCAACGTGACCAGATCTTCGTCATTTGAGATTTTCGATTGTTCCAATGATATCTCAGGCTCCTGTTTTTTCTCTGGCATATTGTACTGTCTTGTAATCTCCCCATGTGATCTTTAACATGATTCTTTCTTGATGTACATTGAATGGTTATCAGTTTGAGGGTCAATCTTCAGGTTAGGTTCCATGTTACAGCACATAGTCACGTGTTTGATACATCAAATAAAGATAGAAATTACAGTATATGAACTTCGGTAAAACGAAAATCATGTAAAATAATCTTGTTGAGAATAAGAACATAACTATCAAGATAGAAGATGCAAAACTCGGCAAGGTAAACCACTACATCTACCTAGAACAACGATTTTCCATGAGACCCTCAAAGGAAATCAAGCGAAGAATCGCGTTGGAATGGCAAGCCTTCGGCAGAGCAAGATCAACTTTCAAGAACCAGATGATCCCAATAATCCTTTAAAAAAAAGTATTCCACCAATGAATTCTCCCAATAGTCACTTATGGAGCTGAAACATGGAACCTAAAGAAGAGACAGACCCGCAAACTGAGAAGCATGCAAGGCACACATGAGAGAATCTTGCTCAACCTCACACGGTGAGATCACAAGACAACACAGTATATAAGGAAGAAAATGTGTGTCCGTGACATCATAGAAACTATTAAAAAACTCAAATGGCAATGGGCAGGCCATGTTGTAAGAATGAAAGACAACCGATGGACATCTAGTCTCACAACATGGATCCCTGGAGGTCACATAAGAAAATTAGGCCGACAGAACTCAAGATGAAGAGATGAACTAGACAGATTCAGGAAATACTGGCTCCGCAACGCCAATGATAGAGAAATGTGGTGGATCGTGGGGAAGGTGTTTGTCCAACGACAGGCGTTAAAAGACTGATTATGATTGTAATAGTATACTTGATTTGTTCGTTAACCATTGCACCCTACGAGCAGTGGAAGGCTTCCTGTTATATCTCTCGGCACACATCCCCTCTTCATACACTAATACGAAAAGAACCGATGGATATTTTCACACACATACTAAAAAAACCTCTGGAAAATATCATAGGAGAAACATATATGCAATATGATGAGAATTAAAAGAAACCCATAGAAAATACAAAAGACAAATATTGTACAAAGATATAGAAGAACAAAATACTGTAGATAATACAACGATAGCAAACATCTCTAGAAAAAATAACTACAAAAAGTAGCGAAAATGTAATAGAAACAAAAAATTCTGGAGAACATATCGAGAACAAAATAATTTTGAAAAAATGGCCACAACCAAAAGATCTATGAAAAAAAACCCCAAGAAACCTAAAAAGTTATAAAGTATTACAAAACAAAAAAATCTAAAAATTATCATGTATATTCTAATATATATATATATATATATATATATATATATATATATATATGTGTGTGTGTGTGTGTGTGTGTGTGTGTGTGTGTGTGTGTATGTATATATATCAAGAACCAGAACAAAAACTGTAGAATATTCAAGCATCAAAATTAGGAAAATATTCAACGGAAAATCCAAGACTCCAGCAAAAATCAAGGAGCTAACGGAAAAGTTCATCGTATTATTGATAGGTGGTCTGAAAAAAACTGAAGAAAAAAGAAAAATATAATGAAATGAATAAAAACAGGGGTGGGGGATCGTACGCTGACACTGACCCAGGATTTATAACAGTAAGCAAATAGGGGAGAGGGAAATTTGATTGTCGGGGCTTGACATAGGTGGGGTCAGATCCACGATAGTTCATTAAAAAAAAAAAAACAACATTTGACAACTGTAGAAGTGAAGCTCTGACTCACACTGTTCGATCTCCAGGAAAGCCGTCGGGGGAATCTGCGTTGAAGTACTCAGTGTAGGCTGGGTTGTAAGACGAAGCAACGAGACATCATCGGTAAATTTACGGCCCCTAATAACAGGTTCTTCCAGAAGAATTATTATCGCTCGCTCGATGCTTGTGCCACTATCCTCACCCGTCACCCCACCGTTTTACTCCTATCTTCATTTCACGTCATCGGAACCAGGATTAGATTAATCGTCATCGTCACCGTCACTGTGGTCTTCTTTCGTTCTGCTACATCACTCAAATTGCACTCATCACCCTCTCCTTATCTGAATATTCAACCCAAACCACCATGAAAAAAAGCCGCAAGTATTATATATATATATATATATATATATATATATATATATATATATATATATATATATATATATATATATATATATAATATACTAGTTTATCTGTGCCGTCAAAATAAAGGCATATATTGATACACATTTAATTTCATATACCCAGATGATAAAGATTTACATTGCAGTGGCTTTGAGAATAGCCTTCTATTAACCACGGACGGATTACTCTTTATTTCTAAACACTGTTTTTTATTACTCTTTTCTTAATCATTCTTTGAATTCCTCATTTTTACTACAGAACATAAAATTCTACCCTTCCGTCATTATAGATGAGTTGCATCCATTGACAGGGTTAATGATACATATACACACACATATATATATATATATATATATATATATATATATATATATATATATATATATATATATATATATATATATAAATTTTTACTTTTTTTTATCCATTTGTTTGTGCGCTATCAATCTGACAGAAATCATATCAAAAAATCTAGTGGGCTGTCTTAATCTCGCCTCAGCAACTCGATAACTTCTCAAGACAAATGATTCGTTGATTCAACGTTTCGATTATTCCGAGCTTTATCAAAAAACAAGATGCTACAAGGAACCAGCTGTTTATATAGTAAGTTTGTGAGTTTGCAATCGGTAGATAGTTGATATATCGTGTCAATGGTGAGCCTAGAGATGGTATACGAAACAAGACTCAGGAAGGTTATTCGGCGGGCTTTTGAAAATCAATGCTGCTGACGCTACCTCCCCGATCCTCACCATACGCACCCTTGTTGTAGATATATATTTATATAAATTATCAAATACACATGAACATAAATATATTCAGTAACAAATTCTAATCTGTTTCGTGTAAAGGAATCGTTCAGAAAAGATGTAGTATAGTCTACTTTCCCAATGTATGCAATTTGACCAACACCTATAACAATGGAAATTTCAAAAGTGTGCCATAAGAGTGTATATCCGGCCTATCGGTAAGTTATCAGGCTGCTGAGGCCAGCGTGGAAGTCCAAATTGCGGCAGTCAGTCTAATTCTCTTTATCAGTTTCCTCCAGTGTCATCATCATCATCAGTGTTTCAACGTCCGTCATTGGACATAGACCTTCCCCATGATTGGCCATACTTCTCTATCATGGGTGTCGCAGAGCCACTAATTTCTGAATTTGTCAAGCTCGTCTCCCCGTGTAATATTCTGCCGGCTTCGGTCGTGCATGTGATCTCGGGGGATCTATATCGTGAGTCGTGATGTCTATCGGTTGTCCGCCATTCTTGCAAGATGGCCTGCCCACTGCCATTGTAATTTTTTAATGGAGTGTACCAGGAAACAAATAAATGAATACACACACACAGACACACATATGTATGTGTGTGTGTGTGTGTGTGTGTGCGTATGTGCATAGTAGAGTGAAATGACAATTCAGCAGGCTGTGTTGTATACAAATGAGTTTATTTTGATGTTTCACCAGTTCATCCTCATTTTCCTTATAAAGAGTGATTGAGATACAACACGTGGTCCATATCAGACGGCTTCTTAAATCTCAAAAACTCTTATTTCTGAAGAGGCCAGAATGAACTGACCAAACTATTATATATATATATATATATATATATATATATATATATGTATATATATATATATATATATATATATATATGTATATACCCACAAATTCATGTTCATGAGTATTTAATGTATACACACACTCATACACACACACGCACACACACACACATATATATATATATATATATATATATATATATATATATATATATATATATATATATATATATATTCTAGAACGCTTTACAGTTTCAAATACAAACCACTTAAAAACATTTTCAATTTCTTTACGTACTACTTCAATCACTGATTTCCCCAATATCTGTTGAAATAATTTATGTAATTTTCTTCACCATTTTCTTAAATGTTTCACACATACTTTGCTATCATTTTACCAAGCGTAATCTTTTTCTTGTTTAAATTTTTAGTTAATTACCATATAACCGTTCAGGAGATTTAAAAATAAAACAGTTATATTGACTTAGCACCCCAGCAGTGTTGACCATAAGTCATCTTCCTTTCAGCTTTGATTTTAATATATATATTTTATGTCTTGCCAGATCTATTTTTTTCCGCGGGGTATTATCATAATGTATTGTATATGAATGCAATTTTATACTATCTCTCTCTCTCTCTCTCTCTCTCTATATATATATATATATATATATATATATATATATATATATATATTCAACTTAATGTGCAACAAGTGATGGACATGGTGAAGATCCAAATGAATTCATCTGTCCCACGGGACCACTCTGGTACGCGTCGGGCACACAGTGATGATTTGAACTCACTAATAAACGACTTCCGTGATAAAGACATTTGAGTTCACTTTATGGCAGTCATTTTTCGCATCAGAGTAGATCATCTACACCACTACCCATCACCCCTCTCTTCCCCCATCTCTCTCTCTTTCTCTCTCTCTCTCTATCTTTCTCCTCCCTCTCTCAATGCACACATATTCGATCTCAGCGTTTATATCCGTCATCCTTATCATCGTCGTCTTAATGATCTTTTTTCGGTGGACATTTTCCTTGTGGACGAGTCTTTACAATCAGCGTCATTATCGCCACCACTTCCTTCACGCAGCGTCGCCAGCCTCGGCACAAGACGGCGCCAACCCCCGATCTCTACCCGTCTTGATCAACCTTGCCCCTATCTCAATCATCATTATCCTTCGCAAATGGAGAAACACCCTTCCTCTTCCGATAAAAATGAAACTCACTATTCTACCGATAATAGCAGGAATTTGAGAAAAAAAAAAGAGAAATTGTTAAGGACAAATGCTGAATCATAATGCTGAGAGGCAGCTAAATCTGTTCGTGGATTCGTCAATAACAGACCGCAAACAAGCCGATTCCCATGAGCAATTTCACTCTCCAGCGAGCAGAATCCCCAAATTAGAAAGTCCCGTCAACTGATGCCTGTTGTGTTAGCAACTGTTTTAGAGCAGGAAAATTCGGCCAAGACTTGCATATCAAGGGACGTAAATTTGAAATCTCCTATTGGTATCTTAATGAGCTCTTCAGTGGATGAGACCTCAGAAAGAAAGATAGTTTTTTAAATGATTTCAATTCTAATGGTCAGGAATGAGTCATTCGGCAATCGTTCCCACAGGAATAGTGTGGAAATTACCTGCATTTTATCTACGATCAGTTATCTTAAAGATATTCACGAGCACGCTATATAGTGATCAGAGAGAGAGAGAGAGAGAGAGAGAATATGTTTTTAATAATCCAACACTATACAAACCTCTAAAAAGGATTGAGGTCCACCTTGGGAACCCAAGATGTCTGAAAAATACGTATTAGACTGCCAGTATATTGTAGATCAGGGATTCTGAAGATTGAATGCACGCCTCACAAGGGGGCGATCTGTATTTATGACGGGGCAATTTGAGACCAGGGTATGAAGAGCGAAAACTTTCTGTGGTTCAACACTGACTTCTGATGAGGCTTAACTGATTGATTTCTGATTATAAATAATATTGGTTCCTAAGTACACAATAATGCTGATTACTGATTTTAAAATTCTATTGTTATTTATGCTAAACTGATTAACATTTTGAGCTATGGAGGCAACGTAATTACGTTGTAACAAAATTCACACAATAAAGAATTTTTTGAAAAAAGAATCAGTAAGCGATCTAAAGTTCATATACTAGTAATTTTACAAAGGTTTTGTCCCCCCATGTATATTTTTTAAAATCTCTATGGATATGATAGAAGCTGAATTTGACACCGTATCATATCTTTTCAATACCAAATTAGTTTTATTATTGCGCTGGAAATGGCCAAAAGCCTGTTGCAAAATGGCTTGCTGTTTTGGATGTTGGAGTTTTCTGGGGGCATATTGTCACTTGTTACACAGCGGGATAATACAGATATGAAAATTTATTAAATAATAATAATACTAATTATATTAATGGATTATTCAGATGTCACCTGTTATGGAGGGAGAGCCTCCTGGTACGAATGGTATGAACACAAAACAGTTATGATTATTGGGGTTAGAAGATTAGAATGAAGAAGAAGAAGAAGAAGAAGAAGAAGAAGAAGAAGAAGAAAAAGGAAGAAGAAGAAGAAGAAGAAGAAGAAGAAGAAGAAGAAGAAGAAGAAGAAGAAGAAGAAGAAGAAGAAGAAGAAAAAGAAGAAGAAGAAAGAGGAGGAGAAGAAGAAAAAGAAGAAGAAGAAGAAGACGAAGAAGAAGGAGGAGGAGGAGAAGAAAAAGAAGAAGAAGAAGAAGAAGAAGAAGAAGAAGAAGAAGAAGAAGAAGAAGTATTTCTGTCCAAATCGAGTTGTTCCAATTAAAATCATTTGAACATGCCCAAAGATGTTGCCCGTCCACGGCCATTCATTACAGTCTAATCACGTGATGGCGATAATGTTCGCTTCAGAAGATTTTTCCAACAAGGACCATTTGAATAAAACAATCTGAATTAGACAAAAAAATAAATAAATAAAGGGCCAAAAAAAAAAGCCCAAAACAAAGGAACAAACTAATCATGCTTCCTTCCGTTTTCCATTAGTGCCGATTTGTTAAGCGTCCTTGTTTCTAAGGGAAGAGACCCTTCCGCTTAAATCGACTTTCAGAAACTCCATCCACACTGCACTAATCTACTTGATACCTGTATTCATGGCTTTCTCTTGATCTTGGTTCATTCATTAACGGCTGGATTAATTGAAAATCCGTAGAATTTTAGATGTGTCCACATATCTCTATGAGATGCTTTTCGGTTTGTTGGTCCGTCGATCGACCTCTGATACGTTAATGAACAGAAATGGAAAGAAAAGAAGAGGTGTGATGTCATTAAAAGATATGATGTCATTAAAAGGTATAACATCTATTTCGATCAATATTTTTACCAGCTGCTAATGATGACATAATAGAATATCGGATAGCCCCCAAACACCTAAAAGGGTCATTTAAGATATTTTTATTGACTATTTTACAAGTAGGAGAACCGATGCTCATAGAAAGACTTTTAGCGGTTCTTCTTCCTCCTGCTCCTCCTCCTCCTACTGCCAAGGATGGTGAGCGCATCGTTGAACTGATTATTTTTCTTCATAGGAATATCACGTCGCTTTATTTTCCTCTGTTTTTTTAAAACCCAATTCCCTCATACAATTTACTAATTGTGGTTTTATTCTAAATTGAATAGACTTTTTGAAAAAAAAACAAAAGCAAAAAAACAAAAAAAAACAAAGCAAAACAAAAAATGAAATCATTTATATTGTTTCAATAATTGTGTATTGAATGATTAATTATTCTATTAACCATCTGATTGGCCAAGCTGATGGACACAATTTATTTATTTTTTTCTCGTTGAAAAAGACTCAAAATACTGAGTCTTCCTCCTTGGTCCCCAACACAAGGACAAAAGCCCTACACCCAACCTCACCCCTAATCCCTAACTCTGTTCGTAACTCTGCATCCCAGAGGAGACGACGAAATAAATTCAATATTTGATTAACACTGCTTATAAAAATTCATTTTAGGTTAGAACTAACGGAAAAATCATCCGTAAAGCTTTTACCTAAATTAAAACAATAGCCGCAGAAATAGTAAGGCAAAAATAAGTAAGTAATAGCATATATAATGCTTTGCAAACAACATCCCCAAATCTGTTTCTGTGTCAGTATGTTCACACAGTAACATTATAATGTAAACAAAATCTAAGAAGCTCAGACGTATACTGGTTGACCTCAGTTTTTATGTTATTTCACAACATTGCATAGAATGGGGTTCGGTCATAAACACGGAGAGGAGAATAGTCTAATATGAATGATTTCTCCCATAATCCACGAACAAAGTTAACTGTTTGGTTTGTTTTTTGGGGGGGCTTTCATAAAAGTAGGGTGAAGGTAGTAATTTTCTCCAAAATAACATTTTCATAAATAAATGCAATGATCAAGGAGTAAATACCGAATGTTTCCAAGAGCAAATAATATTTCATCAATATTTAGTAAAATACCCATTTTTTTTCTTTTGTTGGAGAATGATCCATTTCTCCAATCTTCACTGGGTGCCTTAAAATTTTGTCTCGTGTCTTACTAAGCTTGACTTTTTTCAACCGCTCATAAGCTGTCATAAAACCAAGTTCTGACCTCGCTAGACGTTGCTCAAAATTCGGATGTTCGGATGAGAAGCAATGTATTCAGCATGATAAGGCTAGCTAAGTAAATATTATCATATATATATATATATATATATATATATATATATATAGATAGATAGATAGATAGATAGATAGATAGATAGATGGATAGATGGATAATTGTGTCATCCACAGACAGCCGGTTCGTTGTATTACAACTCTTTAGTGTGACTATAGACTATCCATCCAGTACCACCAGGTAGGATCCAAACCTTCACTTCAGACCCAGAGGCTAGCATTTTACCCTGAACGGTCAGTAGCTGAATTTAAGTGATATATCCACTGACACACAATTCCCCATCCACCAGAGTGCTCCATTCCAAAGTTGGAATTATAATGATAATTAATACTTGTATCATCCACTGACAACTGTTTCGTTGTATTACAACTCTTCAGTGAGGTTATAGACTATCAAATATCCCATCCAGTACCACGAAGTAGGATCGAAATCTTTGCTTCAGGCCCAGAGGCTATTATTCTACCCTCGCCCTATGCAGAGCTGGACGATATATCCACTGTCGTACAATTCCCTCACCCCCAGAGTGCTCCATTCTAGAGTTGAAAGAGGAAGAAAAACCTGGATTAAAAATCCACGTGATAATAAAAAGTGCCTGTGTTCTACATCGATCAATTTAGATACGTGGCTTACCTAGTTGGCCAATGTACATGCAATCAGTCAAGTGTATGACACAGGGTAATTTTTATTCTAACTGGTGAGAAGAATGACTATCAAATCACAAACGTTTTGAGAAATTACCGGAAGTTGCGTGATTGATGGCACTATGAAAAGGATCTGAATTTTCTTCAAAATGTCAGCATCTTCGGATATAAAAGTCACAAGCATTTGGTCTGGCCATTGCAAGATCATGTGATTTCCGGTGATTTCTCAAAAGGTTGTCATTCAATAGACCTCTTTCTCTCCCATGAATAAATGGCAACGTGTCACTCACTTGACGAAGAGTGCGATCTGATTGTGACCTATATGCTCGAAGATATCATCATCTTAAAGAAATTTGTGGCTGTTTTGGTGACGTCATCAATTATGTGACTTCTGATTTGGTCTGTCCCAAGATGGATCGTCATGGCCTGGAGTACCATATTCAGCTTTACGAAGGTTAGTTCTAGATGGTTGAGATTTTTCACCCTGCTAACAGCGCTATACGAGATTATTATAGGGTCAATAACTAATGCATCCTTCTGATAATCACTTATGGGGCTAAAACATGGGATTTAACTATAAGTTTGGCGCCCATACTAAGAACCATGCAACGTGAACAAGATAGGTAGGTATTCGATATCATAGGTAGCGATCAAAAGCAAGCATCGTAGATAAAAGAATGAGATGGTGGACAGAGTTATCGTAAAATCTACTAGAAAACCTAAAAGGTAATGAACAGGCCCTGTTGCAAGAACCACGACTCACATGGTGAATCCACAGAAATCATATTCGAAATAGTAGCCAACAAAAAATAAGATGGCGAGACCATTTAGATAAGCTTAACATAATAGTGACGCTATCGTGCCAACGATTGAGAAGTCGGGTGAATTTTTGGCAAAATCGTAAAAAAGATGATGATGATGATGATGAGTGGATTTAAAGGATAACTGTTGGACCAATCATCCGGCTTGATTTGAACACTATACAACACCAACATAAAAACAATCCTCCTCAGCCAATGCCCCACCCTTCCACGAAATGTCAGTGAAAGAGTGACCGTCTGAATGAGGTTACGATGAAAAGCAACTACAAAATTCAAAATGGAAGAAAATACAAGTAAAAAAAACAATATTGGTTAACAATGCTTCATATGATTAACGAGTGCTGAAAATTTCATCTAAATCCGATAAGCTGTTTTTGGTAGATTTTTTTCAAAATGTAAATATTGTTCGCTTGTTGCTGTCAATAAGTGTACACGATGGCTCCAGAATGCATGCTGTAAAAAACGTTTTGGGAGAGAAAAGATTATAATGGAAAATTTATTTTATGACAAACTAAATTATTTCGAATTAGCCATTAATTACGACGCTAATCAAATTTTGGGACGTGCTATTCGATCTGAATAGAAATAAAATTAGCGCGTTAAACAAAAACGTGGTAACTGGAACCTCGTTTATCGGATGGGTGAGGTCCTGTATTTGTATTTGTAGGAAGAAGGCGTAACGCCTACTGAGAACAAGTAATCATCGGAAGACAGAGAGAAGAATGAAAATAACCTAGAAAACAAACCAGACAGCCCAAGAGATGACCTGGTAATAGGAGTGTCTGCATTTATGCTGATATATTTCTTACTTAGAAGAAGCGTTTTGTCGAACACATTCGAGATCTGTCCGATGTATCAAGCCATTTGATATTATGGAAAATAGCCTATCTAAGCGATGAAGTTCTCTCCAAACTAGTTTTTATTCAGACACCAGACAATCATCACAGCAGAGCGCTTTCAATTTTTCGAATCAGTCTTCTTTCAAAATCACCATCAGCTGCGCTGTTGCATTCTCCTTGATCTCGTATACAGTCTGAAATGTATTTCCTTTTCAGCAGATAGTAACTAAAAATCACAGGCCACCAACTCTAGACTCTAGACAATTCTCGGGGTGGCTGATAGGGCTTTGCCAAAAACATGCTCTCGAACCACTGATCCATGGCAATGCACCTTCTTTAGATTTTTGAATTTACTCAGCTTACTTCAAGCTTACTTAAGGCCATATTCAAGGGGCCATTAAGCCACTAGTAATGACTTGCAAAAATAATCTTTTATCATGCTCGACGGAAAGAGCTCCCAAATGTTTCAAGTCTCTGCACAACAGTTGGATACTTTTAACAAATATCTATTCGTTTCATTTTGGTATCTGAAGTTTTAGACAGACAAATCAATCTGCAAGAAGCGACATTCCACTTGGGTTGAAATCCTTTTTTTTTTTTTTTGTGCTGGGTGCCTCTTTTAGAATTAAATCAATCTTTAATTGGCCATGCTGTTGCTTTGAACCAAAATACCGGTTCTGTCGGCCATTTTCCTTTATTTCTCACAGAAACTAACGGCCATAATTGTAAAGTAAGGAAGTCCAGGAAAAAAAGAAGATTGAGTTGTATTTTCGTTCTCTTGTCGACCAGAAACTCAGTTCGGGGTTTTACGTTTTAGTCAAATTTCATCAGCAACGTGATCTTCAAGAATGAAAGCATTTCAATCTTCCACCCTAACGGTCAGCTTGGTATGGCTATTTAAGCTGAAATGCCAAAAATTATAGACAGCAGCGCTCTGGCTGTTCGTTTTTTTAAATTTATTTTGTTTTTGTTTTTGTTTTCTGGCATCCCATTACTAGAAATGAACTCGATCGGGTGACGTACAGGTGACGTGATAGATGAAAGAGTAGGTAAGCTGCAGCAGTGTAAATCTGGCAGTCATGAGACATAGACTGGATTCAACACGATTTGATCACGGAATGATTATAAGGATCAGAAAAATGGGGCAGTCTATCCCGAGGTGTTACTGCTTGGACGGAAATAGCTGCACTTGAAAGCTGCAGGTGCCACAAGGTGATATTAACACAGGACCACCGGTGACTGACAATGATGGGAGCTATTCAACAAAGAGAAACATTGCATCAATTCACATCACAATCAAATGATTAATCAAAGCACGGTCCAGTGTTAACTATTCCCCATGTATTTTCGTAGTGGTCGACTAACAAGGGTACCATTATTGATAAAATCAGTTACTGAGCTTCACCTTGGCCAGAGAACAGTGCCATTGGACCACGGAAGACTAGACCTAATTTTGCATGGTCTGACGAGTAACCCTTTCCATTTTTTAGGGGGGGTCAGATCGTTGGATTTGTATGTGGCTGAGACGGTACATAGCTATGGGCCCAGCCTGTTCATGCTAATGTTGGTCCTGTTTGAGATAGGGAGGATCCCTAGTGAAACTTGAGTCTGTCCTGACAGATGTGACATATAAAGTTCGTTTGCTCACGGTGCTTCTCGGTGGTGATGGTTTGTTTAAACAAGATAAGGCAATCACCACCCCTACGTGCGTGGGTATCATGAATATATTTCAAGGAATACTGAAATTGGTTGAATTCCAGATACACCATTCGCCCTCATGCTTGCTAGATTCAAAACTCATTGATATGCAGATGACATGGTCCTTTTAGGAGAGAGACCTTTAAAATATCTAATCCTCGACGAACTGAACGAAAGTTCGACTACACATCAACTCTATCAAAACAAATGCCATGTACAACGAACATGTTGAGGACAAATACACAAAACCCAAAACGAAAACGGAGACCTGGAAAAGGTAGACCACTACATAAACATAGAACAACGATCTCTATGAAACCCTGCAAAGATGGAATCAAGCGAAGAATCACTTCAGAATGGCAAGCTTTCCGTATACCAAGCTCTATCTTTGAAAATCAAAAAAATCCCTTTAGTTTCATAAAATAGGTTCTAAAACTAATGAATCCTCCCGATAGTCACCCATGGTGCTGAAACATGGAACCCAAACAAAAGAGTGACCCTCAAACTGAGAAACATAAAATGTGCTTATGAGAGAATCATGCTGAACATGGAGAGATCACAAAATAAGACAGTATATTAAAGAAAGATAGGAGTCAGGGATATCAAAAAATTAATTAGAAAAATCAAGTCAAGTTGAAAAAAATGTCAGGGAACATGACTCACAACATGGATCTCCGGAGATCATATTTGAAACCCTGGCTGGCAAAATATGAGACGGCGTGACGAAATAGACGGTTTTAGAAAGTATTTGCTCCGCGATGCCAATGAAAAATCTGGTGACTATTGGGAAAGTCTATATCCAACTACAGACGGTGAAAGGCTTGTGATAATGACGAAGCCCACTCCCAACAAACATAACTCAGTTATTGATATCCCTGGAACCGGCTTGGATAGATACCCACGCAAAGACTCCAGTGCCCTGCAGAATCCATGTGACACCATTATTTGGGTGAAGGGAGGAACCACACGTTATTAGACAGCTTTCGCTGATTTATTTTGCATTTCAGTTTATTTCAGTTTTTGATTACTCAAGTTTAAGTTTTATTTTTTCAGCTGTGCCTAAAAAAACAGGGTATTACCATCAACAGTTTGAAATGAAGAATGATTAGCAATCGTATATTGGCATAACGTTTCATGCTTTTTTCGCTCATCACCACCCGACAAAAGATCTCAAAACCCATCAGAATCGATATGTCAAGTCTATTTCGTTTGCCCCCCAAAGAGTAAACTAAGTTGAGCCTTGAGTTTTGTTTTCATGATTGGGGCTAACGAAAAAATCCTAGCATTATTGTTCTTCCTTGATGGGAAAAACATTCAATTAAATTTTTCTTTAGGCTTCTGTACTTCAAAATTATGGACGTTAGCTTTTGGTCAAGACTAACAAAAAGGTCTCGGCACCTATTCTGGATGCGCCATGTTGCAAAAATAGCATATGCTAGGGAAATCAGCAATTATTAGAGATTCTACTTTTGTCCAGTTAGTATAGTATTATACTTCTCTCAGCGTTTATGGACGATTGGGAGTTCAAGACCAGCGATTTCAACCAATTATCACATCGAATTGGGATTATTTTAATACGGTAATAATGGGAGTCTGGCATCTAAGCTGTGTATGCAGCACATGAATACAAAGGTATTTAGACATGATGTCACAGCCGTTACACAGAGATAAAAAAAAGTCTATTACAAACATGTCAGACATATTTGTAGTATTAATGGGCTCTAAAGCAAATTTTTTAAAAAATGAACTATTTTGCAATAAAAAGTATGCTCCATTATTTACGTGTATTTTCTTGATTAGGTGCCCCTTTATAACATGTACTATATATAGCTTTATCCGTTACTGTCCGGAATTTCTCTTACTTAAAACATCGCAGTCTCTAACTAATTTGACACTTGTAACTTGTCCCTTCCCAAATAATAAAACATTGATTGCTGTCAAGCCAGCATGATTTTGACACTCAATGAAATTCTTTCTGGTCATTCGGCGATCTGCCAACTAAAATGAAACTAATGGAGCAGTGAACAGCTCCACACGCTATAAACTAGAATTTTTGGTCCAAAAACACGAGTGCATAATGATTACCAAAGGCTCTCCCCTAAGATAGCTAAAAAGGCGAAATTTGAAAAAAATGTTTCCTCTTCCAGCTACCTAAATGTCTGGAAATGTTGTGGACACTCCATAATTTTATTTAAGGGTTAGCGTTATGAATTCATACGAAGAGTTAGATCAAGGGGTTAAGGTTAAGACATCATTGATTGGAAGAACGGTACCTTAACCAATGCATTCTCTCCATAATCTCTTATGGAGCTGAAACATGGAACCTAACCAAGAGACAGACCTACAAACTGAGAAGCATGCAGCGTGTGCATCAGAGAATCATGCTCAACCTCACATGGAGAGATCACGACAGCACAGTATATAAGGAAGAAATGGGAGACCGAAACATCATAGAAACTGTTTAAAAAATCAAATGGCAATGGGCAGGCTATGTTACAACAATGAAAGACAACCGACGGACATCACGACTCACATCATGGATCCTCAGAGACCACATGAGAAAACGTGGGCGACAGAGCACAAGATGGAAAGATGAACTAGACAAATTCAGGAAATATTGGCTCTGCAATGCTCATGATAGAGAATTGTGGCGAATCCTGGGGGAGGTCAATGTCCAACAACGTACATTAAAACACTGATGATGATGATGATGATGGCCCTGTAGCAAGAACAGCAACATTATGTGGAGCGTACGTAAGATTTTTAGCAATAAAATCTGCTAGAAATGAAAAATCTAGCCATGTTTAGCCATCAAGGGGAATGATTTTTAAGGACCTTATATTAGAACCTTTTAATCATGGACAACCAATTGAGACGATTGCGCTTCGTAGATTTTATTAGCAAATGTCTTGCAAGCTTCACATTCGTGCATGTGTATGCATATATGTGCGAATATGCGTATATTTGAGTGTGTGCCTGTGTATATGTATGTGCATATCTGCACTCATTTCTGCATATGTATCTGTGTGAGCGTATTTGCACGCGTTTAAATGCCTAAATGTGAATGTGTGCATGATGTAAGTATATGTTAGTATTGTGTGTTTATGCGTGTTTGTATGGTGTGTGTGTGTGCATGTATTTGTTGGTATGCTTGTGTATGTTCGGGTATTGTGTGTGTTGTTGCGTGTTTTGTTCGTGTATGGGTTTAAATAGTATGCGTGTATATTTCTATGAGTCTAAGGGTGGGTGTAACTGAATGTTTGCAAGATATTTGAAAAGACTTTTTCCTTGTTTTTTAATGAAAACTTAAACAATATTTCGTTAAGAATGGAAAGAAGCTTATTTTTAATTACCGGCTTAGGCAACACAGGATAATATCCAAATGAGGAATAGTAGATAAATCCATTTGAATCCATGAATAAAATCAATGAGTACATTACGCTCAAAATCACATTGTACTGTCGTTCCAGTGGATTCATTTTTAATCAAACTGTCTGACCCGAGGCCCAGGAACGGGCATCTAGACTCCATGTAGATTCTTTCATCGATTTTTTAACTAACCGTTACAAAATAACGCAAAATCTGTCCGGAATATATCCAGTCATTTTAAATATATCGAGAACCAGTTGCGCCGCCTTCATATATATTTGCAACCGACTAGATGGGACCCTACAGCGCATTGTTTGGAGAGACACTCACCCGTGAGTGATTGAGTTTGCATTGCAAAGTCATTGAGTGAGCTCCTGTACTGTGTGATGGTTGCATTCAGAATTAGCAGGCAAGTCTTTATTCCTATCTTCTACTGATCCTAGTGGCAAAACACCGCATCACCAAAATCTTTCAGACCCCGAATCTTGACTCTCGTGTGAGTGAAAATCCAGTGTGACATGATTTTTCTCGATGTGATTTCAAACCATGGATAAGATTAAGGAGAATGCAATGAGGCAGTTGAACAGTTTTAAAAACTGGGAAGAGCGCTTGAGTAAGTGTTTGAGATCACGAGTGGAATAAATTGACTGGCTATTTCTTTTTTAGTATTGTTTTTTCGTCAATATTGATATGAATAAATTCAAAAATAAAGCATAATATTGATGTTGAAATAAAATTCAACATTAATGCTAAAATAGATTGATAAATGATTTTAGAATAATTTTTTTTTAAAAGATGAAAAGGCTGTATTTTGTATTCTCCAGACAAACTTTATATTTGTGAACATCTATGTAATGTAAACGTTTCACAATCGAATATCTAACTACAATTGAAATACTGTTTGTGTCTCTTTGTGTATGCACTGCAATTACTCCATAACTGACCATTGCTTGAAGCTGATATCTACCAGCACATAAGCAGTGTCGAGTGTGGAGCTGTTCTCAGGAAATCTAATGAAGATAAAATGCAAAATATTGATTATGGATTTTTTCCATAGTTTCTTTAAATTATCTCTCTTTTCTTCCATTCTTCAAATCTATCTAAATTTAGATATAAGAATGACCAAATTGCAAACACTAAGGAGAACCTATCGACATACATCGATGCCGTAGTTCCGTATGGCGGACAGAAAATTATTTTACCTGACAATTATGGCGGGCCAGTTCACACACTATAAAGTCAGGTCACTTGCAAACATATATCTTTTTATCATCATCATCATCATCATCATCATCATCATCATCATCATCATCAGTCTATTAACGTCTTATGTACGCTCCACATAATGTTGTTGTTTTTGCTACAAGTTACTCATCATCATCGGTCTTTTGACGTACGTCGTTGGACATTGACCTTCCCCAGGTTTCGCCACAATTCTCTATTATGGGTGTCGCAGAGCCAGTATTTCCTGAATTTGTCTAGTTCATCTCTCTAACTTGTGTTTTGTTGGCCTTGGTTTCTCATGTGATCTCTAGGGATCCATGATGTGAGACGTGATGTCCATCTGATGTCTTTCTTTCTTGCAACATATCCTGCCCATTACCATTTTGGTCTTTTAATAGTTTCTATGATGTCACAGACACCCGTTTTTTCCCTTATATACTGTGCTATCTTGCGATCTCTTCATGTAAGGTTGAGCATGATTCTCTCATGCGCACGTTGCATACTTCTCAGCTTGCAGGTCTGTCTCCTGGTTAGGTTACATTATTCGTTCATTACTTGCTGCTTGCTGGATTGTCGTTAAAAAAAAGATCTGGACAGCATTTCAAGTTCAAAGTGGAGTACAATTTATTACAAACATCGCCCACCTTTTCTTCACACATACTCACACACACTTCTCTCACTCTCTCTCTCTCTCTCCACATACACACACTCCTATTTCTTTTCCCTCTCTATCACCTCCACATACACATAATCACATCCTTACACTCACACTTTCCCTCCCTATCATGAACACATCCTGTCTCTTGCACACACAAACGTATACGCCCATGTACACTCTTCTTCCCACTATCACACGCACACGCTCTCTCGCACACACACATCCTTTTTCTTCTGCACACATATATATACCCTCTTTTTTTCTCTTTCAAACACATGAAAAAAACATACATTCTCTTTATGCCCTTCTTCCTGTTTTACAGGCGGTCACTTTCTTAAACTCACACAGACGCATCCACACTCACGATCTCTTTCGTACAAACTCTCTTTTTACATTATTTCTCATTTAAGAACTTGGTAAGATCTACTCTTATATAGTTCCTTGAAAAAGTATTTATCCCATTGGGCGTTTTCGCCATCATCATCATCATCATCATCATCAGTCTTTCAACATCTGTCGTTGGACATAGACCTTCCCAAGGATTCGCCACACTTCTCTATCATGGGCATCGCGGAGCCAATACTTTCTGAATTTGTCTAGCTCGTCTCTCAATCTAATATTTTGTCAGCCTCGGTTGCGCATGTGATCTCAGGGGATCACTGTCATGTGTTGCAATGTCCATCAGTTGTCTGCCATTCTCACATCATAGCCAGCTCACAGTCATTTGAAATTTTAAATGGATTCTATGATGTCCCTGACTCCTGTCTTTCCCAATATATACTGTGCTGTCTTGCGGTCTCTCCATGTGAGGCCCAGCGTAATTCTTTCATGTGCACGTTGCATAGTTCTCAATTTGCGGGTCCGTCTCTTGGTTAGGTTCCATGTTTCAGCTCCATAAGTGACTATTATGAGGATGCATTGGTTATACATCCTTCTCTTTAGGATTAATGGGATCTTCTTCTTTTATGAAAGTTGAGCTTTCTCTGCCGAAGGCTTGCCAACCTAGTGTGATTCTTCGCTTGATTTCTTTTTCTTTTGAGGGTCTCATGGAGATTCGTTGTCCTAGATAGATGTAGTGATCTACTTCCTCCAATTCTGTGTCCTTGATGCTGATCTTAGTGTTTTTATTTCCGATGTGGTAGTTGCACATGATCTTCGTCTTGCTGTTGGACATCAAAGCACAACCCAACATCTCCAATTAAACTGAGAACATCACCCCTATAGTGGAACATAATGGTCATATGGTACCATTATATCGGCAGGCAGTGAGGAACTGGTTAGAATTAAAGGAATATTGGATATTGCTAAATACAGAGGCATTCTCCAGGAAAACCTGTTTTAGTCCTCTAAAGATTCGAGATTTAGACTGATTTTCATCATTCGGCGGGGAATTTACCCTAGATCTACCACTAAAGCAATAATTGAGGGGTTTAAGGGGGGGGGGGAATTAAATGTCTTGAAATCGCCCAGACAAAGCCCGATTGAGAATCAATGGTACAACTTGAAGATTACAGTGCACTAGCAGAACCCATTCAACTTAAACGAGCTGGAACAGTTTTATCTTGAAGGATGAGCAGGAAATTCCAGTGAATAGATGTTACAAGCTTACATAGACATACCTCAAGAGATGTGTATCTCTATTTGCTGTCAAAGGAAAAGGGTGATTCTGCAAACTATTGATCAATCGGGACTGAATTGTTATACACTCTTTTTTTGTCTTACTTCTTGTTCGTTTCTCAATAGAAAAAATATTTTCTATCTTTTGTGTGGTTGGTATGCTACGTAAATCAAATGATAATACCCTTCAAAAATCAATTTGAATTCCCCGGTTGAAAGGTAACAGAATTAATGAATATTTTTGCTAGGCATTGTAGCCGGCCTCTTTCTGTCTATTATACATTTTTACACATACAGAAACACACACATACACACAGACACACGCACTATAGACTTTCCCTTTCTCTTTCCGATTCAGTCTTTGATGTACACACTCTTTATTTCTCTTATACACACGCATGTTCAAATACATTACCTCTTCTTCACTGACTCTTCAGCGTCCATGAACTCACGAACACCCATACACATACAGGTTTATCACCCCAGTTATCTGAGATAATACCGTTCTGGTGGAATAGGAGATGAACATGGTTGATATCACTCTAAGAGATCACAACACTGAACAGTATATTAAAGAATAAACGGGAGTCAGAGATATCATGGGATTCATTAGAAAAATTCTGCTAGCAATGGGCTGACCGCGGAACAAGAAAGTTCAGACAACTACTGGACATCATGACTCACACAGTGGATCTCAAGAGATGATATTTAAAACTGTGACCGGCAAAAAATAAGATGGTGTGACGAACTAGACAAGTTCGGAATGCACTGGTTCCGTGACTACCACAATTAAGAAGTCCAGCGAGTCTAGGGGAGGTCTATGTTCACTGACAGACGCTAAAAAGATGATGATGATGATGATGATGATGATGATGATGATGATGATGGGGTACGTGGGTTCGGGGCTGGTATGCAGTATATTTTGAGTGGATGCAGGGAAATGAAAAACAGAAATATGCATGACACCAAGCAAATTTTCAAAGGTTGAGAGAAGAATGTATCTCGGGTATATTGATCGATTTTTCGATAGATATTTTTACGAATCAATATTTTATTGGTCAACTTGCAGATGTGGTCATTGTCGTTGAAACACTGGGAAGAAATGGAATCACCAAAAAGTAACAAAAAGAAAATTCGCTGATTCGATCAACCTAGTTGGATGATTGATTGACCTTATAATCGATTACACAACGCAACACGAATTTCGTTCCTTGGTAGTGAGTGCTATTTTCCGATTGATTATATGTAAAAGAAAAAAAATGATAAATAAACATTATTCCTTTCAGACTTAGCTTTTGCGGTCAATATGATGATATTTATATGTCATTACATTTTTTTTGAAATATGGAAATGTGTGCATCGTCCAATTGAAAATAAGTATATTCAAAATTATTTCGATTTCGAAGGTTTGAATAAAGTATTTTACATTATCTATACTGCTTAGACCTAATTGATCAGAAAATAATACTTATTACCTAAGAACGAAAACAGGGAAAAACTTGTAAAAAAAAGGGTCTGTTATGTCACTCAATGGAAACCACAAAGTGACCAACGTGTTTTGGCGGTACACAATGTTGTGTGCGATCAATTGAGAAATTGCGAAAAGGGGTGATCAATGAATAAGTCATTTGCATTTTGCATTTAGTAGGACAGTGATCACTGGAAAAATTGAAAAAAATAATACAAAAAAATAGCGTGAATGCTGCGGGATACAAAGTAGAGATCAACTTAGCGTAAACTCACATTAGAAATTGAACCCTCAACTGAAAACCTATGGGGGAAGGGTTGAAAAATCCTCTTTTTCTTGATATAATAAATAAGAAATAATGAGAAGCGATTCCTGGTTTTATTTGTTTGTCATGCGTACAGGTTGCCTCAATGGAGTGATGAATCTTTTTTCACCCTTTTAAGTCGATTGGTGCGACCTGTTCGCACGATACTTACATACAGGTCGACTAATTTAGCATAAATCTACATTGCAAATCGAAAACCTCTTCCGCCCGCTGAAACTTATTTAGGATGGGAATTCTAAGTATAAGAAGAGTGTTTTTTTTTTCTTTTAAACATCAGGGGTAAATATTCAAATTGTCAGCCTTTTAGCTCTTATTCCCATGAAACTAATCGAGATAGATCAATCAATTATGATATTCATTCTTTTTGTAGTTGTCTTCCGAATCACTAAAATCCCAAAATGGCCTGCCCGAACCACCAGTGGGCTACACATTCCTCACTCTTATCTGTGTATCTATGTGCGTCTGGTTGCTTCTGGTAACATTTTAGTGTTGCATGAGTACAACACTAGGCGCTATCTATCTATATCTTTTTCAAAAGAGTGTTTTTGGGGATCTCTATGGTCACCAAAAAGCAGCAATGCCCAAATCTTGAGCTGGTATTTTTAGGGAATCATTTTAGATCGAAAATCTATCCCTATAGATGATTTTAGATGATAAGTGAGATAATAAGTCTTGGAGCACGTGCGAGCTAAGATGTTTCATTCGTGCAAGATACGGATGTTTCTGTTAATTTTTTCTATTTCTCCCTTTTCTTTCTCTCTCTCCCCTTTTCTCTTCCTAATTTCCCCTTCTCTCTTCTCTCTGTCTTTTGCATCATTGTCCAGCTCTCCTTCCATTTCCCTCTCCTTCCTTTCATCACTTCGTTCCTTCGTTTCTTTCCTTCTATTTCCCCCTTCATCCTTCTCTCTTTCTTCATTTTACCACCTCCCTCATTTCTCTTTGTATCCCTCCGTCTCCTTTGCTTCCTCTATATCTATCTTTCCTTTCTCCTTTTTTTTCTCTTTTATTTTTTTCCTCTTCCTCACGCCACTCTCATTTGCCTGCCTTCTCTCTTTTCATCTTTCTCTTTTTTCACATTTACCTTTCCAACTTTTCTTCCACTATCTCCTCTCCCTCTTCTTGGTTTTCCTCTATCCGTCCGCTTTTCCCTTTCCCTCCCCACTCTCTCTCTCTTTTTCCTTCTTCCTTCTATCTCTCTCCATCCTTCTCTGTCACCTTTCTGTCCTTTCTCTCTCTCTCTCTCTCATTGCATCCTCTCTATTTCATTTTTCGTCTTTTCCGTCTTCAATACTCTGTCTTTCTCTGAAACCCCACGGGAAATATAATACCAGTCAAAGCACTGATAATGATTGATCTCTTGGTTCACGGATCAGCGAAGTCCTATATGCATTTATCTGTCAGCGTCAGAACCTTTGATGTCTTTCCTACCAACTCCTGCTGTTTGGTCTCTGTCACTTACCCACCCTCACTCCCAAACTTACCCTGGCCTTTGTTCCCATACTGACCCTCGTACCTACGCCAAGCCTAGTACCCATCTCAACCGTTGTGCTCAGCCTGACCCTGGTATCCATCCCGACCCCTGTACGCGCCCCGACCCTTTCAGCTACACTGACCCTTGTTTACCAACCCCTTAAGCAGTGCATGTTGGGTCAGAACGTCCTGACACGCGTGCCATTCTTTTTTTTTAGCCTGGTTGCCTGCAAAGAAAGGAAAAAGATTGTGAGGAACAATTTTCGTGTCAAGAATTGTTTATCGAACAAAAGACCCGCTGGTTGAATTGATCCCTAGAAAAACTTGCAGGAATTGGCTCTAGAGGATAAAATAAAACCAACAAAAAACTATAATACAGACTCACTCCTGTTTTTCTTTCATCGACCTCTCCTTGACGAAACAGTATTTCCTCGCAGCTCATAGGGAGTGCACGTGGCCTAGCAGTTAACGGAGAATCGTATTGGTGAAGCAAGTTCAAACTCCGACCGATGCTAGGAAAGGCATGAATTCATCACATTCTCTCATTATTCCCACGAAGATAGCAGGACAGACCAAGTTCTCTGGGATAATTTCGCAATAAGTCTCGAAAATAGGACAACTCTGATTTCAAACTAGAGAGTGGAGCCCGCTTAGGGCGACTCGATGCCAACTTTGACGTCCTTCCAATAGCTCCTACAACTAAGCTTTCCTTTAATCTTCACCAGCAGCACCAAGAGAAGGATCCTGTTGACTGGATCTGCAGTATCCTCATGCACTTACCTAGGTTTGTGCCCCCAAACGGTCACTTCAGTTTCGTTGCATTGTCTACCAAGACAGAAGGAGACCAACTCTCAAGAAAATATTTTTTCAAATCTCTGTAAAAAAAAGCCTTCGTTTCTATTTTTATAAAAAGACAAAAGCAAAAAAAAAAAAAAAACAGCAAAAAAACTTTATTTTCAATTTTATTTCTTGTATAAAAGAAACTATATTCCCAACTTTATCTCTCGTAACGAAAAACGAAACTATATTCCTAATTTTGTTTCTTGTAAAAAAGTATAAGAAAAAAGAAACTACGAGCGAACATCGAGGTTGATATGCCGTTGAACCAATCTATCAACTAACCAACAAACCAAATACTTAAACGAGCCGTCATCTCATACGGTTACATTTTAGAAATTATATATCAACTGATGCAATATTCATGATGGAATAAATGGTTCAAAAAAACTAGCACATATAAATAGAAAATGTGTACCATGCAGTTACATTTTATGCATTTTTATTTCCTGTGCTAATGTCAGCTTTTGTCCCCAAGAGTTCAATAGACCCCCGTCAGCGTTTATCGACATATTTTTGACCCTCAGGCATTAATCGATCACCTTTGCAATCCTTTCTACTTTCTGAAACTTGCCTTCGAAGAAAACTTAATATTGCGGGGGAGGGAGTTGTCAATTTTTCCACTTATTGACAATTTTATACTAGCAATTATTAACCAATCACCGTGGATCAGTGATAGAGCAATTGTTCAATCCACCAACGAATCATATTAAACATTTCTAAGATTTCACTCAATGCTTCTCTGCTGAGCACAATGACCAGAATTGAAGAACCTCTCTCCGAGGCTCACAGGTTACGGATAATCACCTTGATTCTCATCAAGTTAAAAGTTAGGCAACAACGAAACGTGGTAAGTGGGTAAATGGGTGATCATTAGAGAATAATAGTTGTCAGCAGAACGAAGCTTTGTCAGGCCTGGCAATGCAAAAATCAATATTACTAATAATTGCACGTATGTACGTAATCCCACATCTTCGATGAGGTTATAAACGGCGAACGACAATGAATACATATATTGGAGCGGTTCAATGCAAAATCGTACAGATGGTGATACAACCTGTAATTTTGACTGCTCATCAAAAAATTTAACGTTAACAAAAATCCCATATGACCGCCATTGTTCAAGATGGCCACCAAATTATGGCTACTGGGTCGAATTATCTTCATATAATCAGAACAAACTATCGAAAATTAGTATTTCGGGAATTAAGTTTCTGCAATATCTGAGTTTTAGGATGGATTTACTAATTATTTCAGACATGTCATGCTCAGTTGTCAGATATTTAAAGCTTTAGCTTTCATGGTAATTGGGTATCTGGATGTATCATTGTGTATTTATTGAACCTTAGAAAGAGGCATGTACAGCTATAGAGTGCGTTATAGCTCAGGCCAAATCGGTGGCATTCGTTCTTTCATCTGTTTTTCGTCAGCTGTTGCAGGGAACGCTTTGCAATAGGTTGGAGAGTAGTTAAGCAAATCTTTCACCCCTTACTATGCTTTGTCAACCTCGACTACTACGATTCAGGTACTGTAGCTCATATACACATCATTCCTAGAAAGCCGTTTAAATGTTGAAGGAGGGCATCTTCACTTAGTGGAATACAGTTATATGTCCGTTATTTTCTCGCAAATGAATCCAGTTTGTCCTACTTAAGCCTTGTTACACATGATGACTAAATACCTTTCTAAACTCTGCATAGTGCCATCAATGACAAATGGATGTAGTTAAGTGCCAGGAAGATGACTGTGGCTTGATAATACGCATCCCAAGCAGATTTATTTCCTTTGCCTCAAAATACTTGTATCATATGTCAACCAAAAGGATTCTACTCGGGCTTTTTTCCAAATATTGAGCAGATCCTATGAACGGGTTCTATTTCAGGTTTCTTGCCCAAAGGTAATCCACAGTTTTGCCAAGTAGCACTTCCTAGGATAGGAAATATGTTATTGCTGTTGCAATCACATCCATGACATTTGCTTTAACCATCAATACCTTATTGCTGAAACATTCCTGTGTCTGTATTCATGAGTATAGAGTATGAGTATCTTCATTAGTTTTCCAAGCTATCAAACTTGAAAAAGGTTGACGAGCAGGCCAGACCTGACCGGGCTGCATCAGGCTGAGTCGTTTTCAAGAAGTCTATATATGTCTTCGAAACACACGTTATCAGATGGTGAATTCCCGGAAATGTGTCAGTTCTCTGGCCAATTCGATAAGACGGAACGTGTCTACTTAGTAATCGAAATTGTAGAGAGATATTCAAGTGGCTAACACTATTTTTCATATCAACCGACATTTGACGAGTCTCTCTGCAGAATTTAGTACTTGTATCACAAAGTGAACGATTCTGCCTAAATTTGCAGTTAGCTGCTTCACTTCATGTCAGCAGTCTCTTGAGAAGAGTTGCTCCAGGTTACAGTAATTCACTTTGACATTCTTGGTGAATAACGCAACAGGGAATTCAGAAGAGAATTGAGAAAAACAGAAAAAATATCAAGATATTGACAGACCTACTTTGTTTAACCTAATAACTTTTACCTGCCAAAAGTTGAAATTACAACATCTTGACTTTTTTTTCAATAGAGATATCACAAAGAGTAACACATTAGTATTCATTTGAGAGATATTCTAGGATTGCAATTTCAAACTTCGACGCGTTCAAGCAGACTGAAAATTTCTCAACTTATAATTAACTTTCGACTAATTTTACAAGCTGACAGGCAAAACTGTCACGAAAATTGTCAACATAGGTTTTTATTAGTTTTTTTAGTTATTCCAGATGACAATGTATGTATGTAAAATGCGTATAGGCGGTCCTAATTTAGGCAGGGGACTGAAAGTTCGAATATTCACTCTTTATTAGATCTGCCTAAAACATTTTTTTCGAAAATTCACTCCCTAAATAGGATTTTAGTGAGGGGCTCTTTTTTCATGGTAAGTTTTCGCTGAATTGATAACTTAGTTTGTGTTATGGTTGATTTTTCTGAAAATTAAAGTTTTTTAATGATCACTGCTCAACAAAGGGCGATAGAAGTAACTTAATCATGGATCACCCCTTTTTCAAATTTCCTCAGTTGATCATGCCCAACATGGCATGCTGCCGAAAAACTTTGGTAACTTGACGTTTTCTATAGAGTGACTTATCAAACGTGTCTTTATATTATTGTTCCTTTTTCATAGAATGTTCCGTTTCAAATAACTTCAACTAAACAGCATGAAATGGGCATAAAGAGAAACCTTTTGACGAGGCAATGGTTAGACAGGGTACTAATCGAGATTTAACCACAAAATAAAGGAATCAAGCAATAACAATAATATTCATACTTCATCTCAGAATTAGAAAAAAATATGTAAAAGATCTCAACTCATAAAAAAAGAAGAAATAATAAAAATAGGTTCTTTTAAAATTTTACAGTGAATTCTCTGCTTAATTTTTGTTGCTCTGCATACAGATGTGCAAATGCACATGTACATACTGGCAAGCACACACATCCAAAAGCAAACACACATGTGCTTAAATATATGAAGTCTACCGGAAAAGTAATTTGAATATCTCGAGAACGTTTACGCAGCCTCGATGAAATCAATTAAAGGGGATTTCACTGTGCATGCATGAACAGACACCCTGCATTGAATTACTCAGTCGACAGTGGGACGTTAGTGAGTGAGTGGCAGTACTCTGTGACTTCTTCATTCATAAAGATCAAGCTTGGCCATTCACATCATCTCTTGGAGCATTTTTTCAAAACTTTTGGCTTTTCACTGTTGAAATGAGAAATTCAAATCAGACAAATGTGCCGTTGCCCTTGTCAGACTATTTTTCTGTGTCGATAAACAGCTAAATACCTTTTGGAGAAAACCTTTTGTCTATATTGCATCACATAAATGGGCTACCCACTAACCTCACTATTGAGCTACAGGTTCTTATTTCTTTGCTTATCTGTGTGTTTCTGGGACCACTGGTCACTTTTCTGGGAGTAGCTGCAACTAAAAACAATCAGTCATTTTTTCCCTTTCGAAACACCCCAAGGTCTGTGATCATTCGGAACCAAAATTGCCTAAATCTTACATTGGTATTTCTTGGAAAATTCTTGATATAAGATCTATTTTATATGATAATTTTAGATAGAAAAAAATCTATTTTTTAAATAATCTCAGATATTTTTAGATAAATAATTTCGGTATATGCATGGGTTAAGGTGGTTCATTTATGCGATGTTAGGAAATTTATACGTATTTTGACTTCTCGAGGCGCATGCACTTCTTTTAAATGCTCATGATAACTTTAATTTCTCTTCCTTTTGTAAAATATTGCTTCATCACAGCGCAATGAAGATGCCTATCGTTGTGTTTTGGTTTGCTAAGTCATGTGGCTGATTGACTATCTAGTAAGTGATTTCGTCTTCACAGGGTGCAACTTACTACAGCCTTGTGTCAGACTATGCAAAGATCTATGCTAAAAGAGTGCACCTGCCGTAGCACGATTATAAGCGAGCTCGTCGAGTAGATCAATTTGCAAATGCAAAAAGTTTGATTCTGGCTGGGCGTCCCATCATTAGGGTCTTTTTGCCAGACAAGGCTTAGTAATAATTAACGCTAAAATGAAATCAGAAACCTGAGATAAACAAACGTATTCCACCAGTGCCAGAGTTCGGTGGTCATGCCCAGCTAAGATCAGGATTTACAACGCTGATTTTAGGGGCATGCAGACAAGCAGGCCCTTTGTACTGATCAAAACAAATCCCGTTGGCCTATTTCCCCCTGATTTAGCCTTGTATTTTATTGTGGTAATGTAAGTAAATATCAAGAACCTATCGTCTTCCCAATTAAATCGATAGTGGTTCTTTGAACGGCCTGAATTCACCGAGGACACTATGTTGAACAAGAGCTGTGTGTACCCTACTAAATCTCTAGTCACCTAGGTCCGTAAACCATTTAAATAGCAGACGAAAATGCAGAAGACGAATAACCGAGGATCAATTTGAGGCGTCGTTCAAATATTATGTTACAGTGACATGACTCAGTTGCTTCAGTGTGGATCTCGAGTAATGTTCTTCGTTTCATCTCCGTCACAAGGTAAACTAAATTTATTTTGACTCATGAGACGTGGTATCAACGTTTTGGCCCACGCAAAATTCATTCATCTCTTATTGCTCGCAGCCAGAACAGTCAGAGGGTCCAGGGTGGAGGGTTGTGGCTTGTGTAATTTACACTTGTATCTAATTCTTAGTGGGCTCAATAGGAGGCTCTCCATATGATCCCCATCCGCTTACAACACCTGGTCATTCAACTGAGTACTGATCAGGCTCGACGTGGTTCAACGGAACCCTCAGCTTCAGCGGAAACTTCATTGATGCTAGACTGACTATCGATAATTTTTAAACACATGATGATGATGATGATGATGATGATGATGACCATCATCATCATGACCATCATCATCATCATCATCATGACCATCATCATCATCATCATCATTTCGTCTTCATAGTTTTTACAATACGAATGTAATAAGCTGTTTTACATTATTCATATTTACCATGTGCATTTCTATCAATTCATTCTTCATATATTTACATATATATATATACACATACACACACACACACACACACATATATATATATATATATATATATATATATATATATATATATATATATATATATGCGTGTGTGTCAATAAGGAAAATGCACTAGGAGTATGATAAAATCAAATTTTGTCTAAATCATAAAAACCACTGAAAAGGTTACATAAATCATATAAACAAATGTTAGGTATAATTGACTGGGATGACTGGATTTCCTGGATTTTTGGAAAATGTTTAGTCTTTAATGCAATAAAATTTTGTAATATATATATATATATATATATATATATATATATATATATATATATATATATATATATATATATATATAATGGCAGGGTGTTGGATCAACTCTACCAACTTGCCGACTGACCGATGCATTTTCTGTTACCAGCTCCCATTGTTAACAACAATAAATCACACGTATACTCAAATCCACGTGACCTGATCACCCCCTCTGCTGTCATTCGACAATGTTTTAAAATTGGTGCAATACATTGACTTGAACCTTTTGGAGTCAAGCCATCTTGATCAACATATTTCTAGTCCTCTTTATCTTGCTTTTATTTTCTATCTTTCGCTTTTTTCTTACCTTTTCTTTTTTTGTTCATCACTTTTTATTCCATGTGTCTCTCTTCCATTTCCTTTCCTTCAATTTCTTTTCGTCCCTCCATGACCACTCCTATCTTCCACTGACAAACCAAGACAGACTAGGTAGGTAGTGGAACATACGTTTTAGTATCACATGCAAATAACCCTGCAAGGCAGTTTCCATTTTTATCACCATCATTTCATTAGTTTGATTAATATTTTCATCTTTAATGAAAAACGATTAAATTAGATACTTCAATATTTAGAGTATATTTCATATTCATTTCTCTCTGTCTCTATATCATTTTTTCTTTTTTGGGAAATGTCTACCAACCCCAGCGCAACAACATATTTAACATCAGCATCAAGGTTTCTTCACTTTTTAAGTGGGCCTGGCAGGCTGGCTTGCTGGCAGGTTGGCTGACCCAGCATGAGTCGTGCATATGGACAGCATCAATGGACTAAGAAGAATATCAATTCGAACATTCATTCTTAATTATGTCTACAAAACCGTTATTTTAATATCTTAAAATTACCAACTTGTTTTGAATATTCAGGGTTTGTTCCTATCTATCTATCTATCAATTTATCCATCTATCTATCTATTTCGGTCTGCTCTTATCTATCTAGCTATCAATCACATTCTGCTTATATCTATCTATCTATGTATCTATCTCATATGTATCTCGTCTCATCTATATCTATCCATCTATCTATCTATCAATCAATATATCCATGATAGCCTGTTTCTTTCTATCTTTCCATCTATTTATATATCAATCTATCACTGTTCATTCCTACAATTCCAAGAAAGATTTTCTCCTCTCTTCATGTCCTTCTCTTTCTTCTTCAATTCTGTCTTCCCCTCTCGGTCTCCTTCGTTCACTCTGTGCTCCTTTCAAAATGTCTTATTCATTTTTTCACTTATTTATTTCAATCTTTCTCCCTTTTTATTCAAATGCACTGCAGTAGTGATGAGGAAACAAGATAACCTTGATAACAACTACTCCACAGCGGGGCACCCGGTGATATTCACTGTAATCTAATATTTCTTTCATCGGAAACTGTCAGTTGAAACTGTCTCCAAAATGGTCAACATGGGTTTCTCCAATTTTTAAGATGATCTGACTGGTTATGTTTGTATATATGTATCACGTGTATAATCCGAACCAATGTAGCTAAAGGGCTGAAAATTTAAATCCATCCCTTCCAAAGTAAATTTTCAGTAGGGATGTTCAACTTGCAATACAGGTTTATGCTAAATTGATCCACTGGCCTTATTTAATGATGGATTTTCTCAATATTCTAATTGATCACCCCCAACCTGACATGTTGTTAAAAACATTGGTTGCATGACAGTTTTGATTGAGTGACTAACGAGACCAGTTTCTTTCTCTTCCCTGTTGATATTTTCTTTAGCTTTCCCTTCTTTCAGTTAATTCTTTTTTTCCTTCTATTGTTTCATCAAAGTTTTTTGTCCTTCTTTCATTTCTCCTTTGTGTCCCTAAATTCTTTTCCCCGAAACAAATCTCACGATTCGCAAATCTCAAGGTTAAACGTCTTTCGCTTGTAAACAATGTCCAATCACCCGCCTTTCCATACAAATCGAATCCTCCTTCTAGGACAAGCCAGGCCAAGCGTCATCATCAGGATCACCATAATCATAACCATCAGCCTTTTAGCAACCTTCCCCAAGATTAGCTAGACTTCTCTATCATGGGCGTCACAGTACTCTCTGAACTTATATACTTCGTCACTAACCTCATATTTTGTTGGTCCCGTTTCGCATGTGATCTCTTGAGATCCAGATTGTGGGGCGTGATGTCTAGCGATTGGCTGCCATTCTTGAAACATGACCAGCCCATTGCCATTTTGACTGAAATGGTTACATACAGATATTTATCCGTATATCCATCTATCCATATGTATGTATATATATTGATCACAGACTGTATGTATGTATGTATGTATGCATCTATCTATCTATCTATCAATCTATCTATCCATCAGAGTCCGATCATATGTATGCATGTATGTATGTATCTATGTATGTATGTATCTATCTATCAACCTCTCTCTGTGTTCTTTTCTACCCTTCTGATTTGCAACTTTCGACTAAAGGTTAAAAGACTTTTGCTTGTAAACAATATCGAATTCTCTGCCTTTTCATACTAATAGAACTAATTTCCATTGATGCTAGACTGACAGCCGAGAAAGGAAGACCTTTAACTTGGTTTGAAATGATAATTAGGGAGAATAATAGGCCTAACAATAGTGATGGAAAGCCATTTTCTGTTCCTCGTTTATCTTTATTTGACCTGAAGTACAGACTTCCAGATTGGCAGCTGTA
This sequence comes from Thysanoteuthis rhombus, assembly GCA_963457665.1. Taxonomy (NCBI): domain Eukaryota; kingdom Metazoa; phylum Mollusca; class Cephalopoda; order Oegopsida; family Thysanoteuthidae; genus Thysanoteuthis; species Thysanoteuthis major. The sequence goes on from OY735215.1 coordinate 43,978,750, forward strand.
GAGTAGGTGACCATCGATCGAAGATTTTGAAGTTTTATTCCTTATTATTCAAAATTCTTCCTTGGTCTTGTCGTGACTTTTGGTCTTTCTTCATTAGTTCCAACCAAAGCTAAAGTCCATAAGTTTAAAGTACAGAGGCCCACAAAATGAAAAAAAGTTACATTTTCTTTTCATTGTCTAAAAACCTAAAGCCAAAAGTCTCTATCAATTGTCGCCAACCCTAAAGTCTCACCGCGGGGACAGTAACTAGATAACCCTAACATATTAATTCCTACTGTTTGTGAAAATAAGCTAATCATATTTTTCTTTTCGGGCTTCTGTTTGTGGCTGACACTTTCTCGTATTTTCCATCGACACCGGGTGTTGGTGTCAAGCTCTTCGATAAAAAGCCAGGATATTGAATGATGATTTTCATAGCGAGAATTTAGTCAACCCCATCTCTTGGAAGGTTGCCACAACCCAATCTTCCATTTACATATCCTATCATTTCTAAAAAGGGGACTACTGTTTCATGGCTGAGATAGTTGTGTATTTCCCACTGGTGCTAGATTTCGTTGCTCGATTCCAGGAAAATAAGATATCGAATATTGATTTTCAAAACAAGCATCCACCCCAACAGTTTTCCAATATCGGGTTTAGGCTATCCCTACATGAAATATTGGCTCAAATCACCCTTACTATTGCATTTATCAGTATATGACATTGAGCCGTACGGAGTTAAATCTGCCTATCTTTCCCACTGGTGAGAAAGATAGGCCGATAGATATCCGCTTCGTTTGTTGGTCAAAGATCTAAATGACAAGACAATGGCATCAACGCATGCAAGACATAACTGCTCTGATAATAAATGTATTTTATGAATGAAGTAGAGTATCTATAATAACATACATGTTCTTGCTTTCTAATAAGGTTTTGTGCCCACTAAACTTAACAAACGTTATATACATGACATATCATCATTAAAGGATCTTTGGAAAAGAATACTGCTTCAAATGGATGATATTTTCAAAAGAAAATCCCTGTTTGTCTTTTTTTTAATTACTTATAACATTCCTATCCCTACGGTTCTCACAAAACGTGCCAATTTATACGGTAGTTATTGGTCGGAAATCTAAACGATGAGACATCAATCTTAACTACTCTGAGAACCAAAGAGCACTCGGAGAGCGTTTAAAACTCCTATCGCCATACACAAATATCGAGTTACTACCATTAGAATTCAATTCTTCTTTTTGGTTAGCGTATTTTTCAGTAGAATAATACAAATATCTTTCAATCAAGAACACATTCCTGAATTCACCCCAGAATTTGATCAATTCTTTCTCATGGCTCACCCCTCCATAGAATATCATTGGAATCCATCGAGAACTTTTGAAGATATCCTGTGAACAGGCAGGCACGTGTAAATACCTCTCCCAAGATTTTTGTAAGTATATTCAAGGTGACATTTTATTGTTGCTTTTGGCTTTCACTAGTAGCCCTCCCGTTTCTTCACTAAAATCGGCTTGAGCGAACTATATTGTTATTTCACATTAATCCACTAGTTCAAAACGAATCTGAAATGAAATCCACACGGGTTGAACATTGCTCGAAATTACCTCCCCTTTCTTCCTCGATGAACTTTTGACACCAACTCGTTTATGTTGTTTCTCCCTTGGTGGGTCAAACCCAATAACTGAGGAAATTTTGAAGCGTGGGAAGAAAGGGAATTATAGAAGGGAAGTAAGTGTGGAAGGACGACTTCCAGATTAAGGTTGTAAAGTACGTGGCAATGAACGAAACTTGGTTGAATTTATCACCTTAGAACATACTTGATACAGACACCGATGTGGCTCAAAATCGACTTACGTATCCAAATCATGGGTCAGCGCGACATTCGTGGAGAAATTCAAATGAGAATTTTTCCCGATAAACTTTTGACACCAACTCGTAAATGTTGGCTTTTACTTTGTTGGTTGAACGCCTCAGCTCGAAGACGTTTGACACCAAGGGTGGAAGGCAAAAATGGAAGAGAAAAGGAAGGTGTGAGAGGGGGAAGGTGACTTCTAGATAAAAGTAGCAAAGAAGCATCGATTTGGATTGGTGCATCGTCGATCAGAAAACTTGACCTGTTCCGTTTCTCTCCAAAACGAGAATTTATCACCCGTTCGCTGAGAGACAGAAATCATCGAAAATGTTGTAGATAAAGACATTTTTTGTCAGTTCAATTTTCTTGCAAGTTTCTGCTTTTTTTTTTTTTTCGGGTGGTGTTCTTTAATGCCAGTCTGAATATATAATATTCATATATAATGGTTCTATGCCTGTGTTATATTGGTATAAAAATAGTTTTTTCAATATATCTGTACATGATCAATAATTGAGTCATCCACAGACAGCTGTTTCGTTGTATTACGACTTTTCAGTTTGGCTATAGACTTTATATATATACTTCTGAGCAGTACTCTTTTTATAAACAACCCATCGTTTATACAAAAGTACTGCTCATTGTTCTTATAGCCGGTCTGAATATGTAATGAACACGTATAATGCTTTTATGTTCGTGTTATACTGATATAAAACGATTGTATATATATATATATATATATATATATATATATATATATATATATATATATATATATATATATATATATATATATATATATTCTTTTGCGCAGCACTCTTTATATAAGTGAACCATCGTTCGTATAAATCGTACTGCTCATCGTTTATGATTGAATTTCCCATAATGCGTATTGATCTAGATTAAGGCCATTCAACAAATTACTTTCTTTCAAATAGCAATATTAGTTAGCCTTTTCAAACGCATTGATCGATTCTGAACAAAATAAATGTGACAAAAATCAAATTACTACAGAAAATACAAAGATATTTACATTAATGTTATGGCAAATAGTGGCATTCAATGGTCGTCATCTTTTCAAGGTATATTTACGAGCAATACTAATGTTTTAAACAAGCCTGGGATTTGCACAGGAAGTATTTCATTCAAGTGTTACAGACATAGCGTATAACGGAAGCAATGTATGATATCAAATTATTTTTTTGAAATTTTCATGTATAGTATTTCCATTCATATTACTTATTTCCAATTTTGCGCTGTGTGTGTGATCGAATAAAGTATTCGATTCAAATTCCTATAGTAGGATAATGGCAACTAGTCCAAGTAAATCGATGTATAGAAATAAGAAGATTACTTCGCATGTACAGAATGCCGGTCAGGAAATTCACTTTAGAATCATAGATTTTCTCCTGAGTTCAGAAACCGACTTTAGTAGAGGAAGAATACGTCATTAACACTGCAAAACTTTTGTTGGCTTTCTCTTTTAAGTCTGATACTTTTAAGATTCAATTGCCTTATTGTACGAACAAAAAAAATAGAGTACATAATAAATAAATCTAATCAAAGAATTTTATGGTAGAATGGGGGAAATTAGAAGAAATTGTACTTGGACTCAATTATTGATTATTGCCAGGCGATTGAGTCCTTTATGTTGCTTAGACTTTGAATAGCTCATCGTCTATTGATTTGAATGAGATGAGGAACTGGCGAGGGCCGATAACTCAACGCTTGATGTCTTTGTAGCCTGGCATCCGGTTGAAGGCTTTGGGATTCTTGCATTCTGTAGAAATGTCCTGCTTACCATTCTTCAGTCGGGCAGAAGGTCTTCTGAATCGTTGACAGCTGTTCAGGATATCCGAATTGGAACACCACCATTTCGCGTTCCCCGTTTCGCGGTCATCATTAATACGTCATGTACGGAACCGAGGCTTGAAATTGTTCTATATTCTTTTTCTTGAATCCTTGTATTTTGCAGTTACAAATACTAGTTAAAGTAAATCGGGTAAGAGGTCAAAACTTGGATCGCAGTAATTAGGCTGAAGGTAAATATTGATAAAAAATGGTCTACAACACTTCATCTAGGGAAGATAAATAACAAACCAAATCACAATTGACGTAAGGCATAGATTTGCTCAAGTGACTCACGCTCAGTTTCACCCACGCTTATTTTTTTTCGACCCACGAACCCAAACGAGGTATATCACCAAAAGACGTTGGTCAAGGGACGGTTTATATTTAGTGACTTACCCGATCTTTTAACCTCTGAATTAAGCGTATATTTCACCAATTCAGGAAAATAGCTTCCATATGAGATATGCAGCACTAATCCATTCGATCTTTTTAAGGCTCAACAACCACATCATATATTTTGAGACAATTGCTGGTACATGTTTATCTATACCATGTCATAACGACCTTGAGTAGCATTGTACCATTCCATCATCATCATCATCATCGTTTTATCTTCACCAAACCTCTCTATCATGGGCGTTGTGGAGCCAGTACTCCCTGAACTAGCTTAATTCGTCACACCATCTTATATTTTGGTGTCCAAAGTTTGATATCGGGGGATCAATGTTGCGGTTACCAGACACTCTTGCAACATGACCAGCCCATTACCATTTTAGTTTTTAAAAGATTCTGACTCCTATTTTTTGTGTGGCATTTTTCAGGAATGTATCCCGAGCACTACTCGAGGTAATACTGTAGAATTGAACGATGAAAGATTTACCAATGACAGTTTGTTGTACGAATTTAACAGGCGTTACTTGATCAATAATTGGACATAGATTTGCACGGTCATTTATCGATTGAGACAAGGATTGTGCAAGCCAACGGAAAAAGTTTGCCGTGAGCAATGTCTCGAATATCAAAAAGGGAGCATCAAAAATATAATCAGTATCACACACACGATATATATATATATATATATATATATATATATATATATATATATATATATATATACACATATATATATGTATATATATATATATATATATATATGTGTGTGTGTGTGTGTGTGTGTGTTTACGTATCATAAGTAGATATATTTTTATATTGCAGTAGACACTTGCAAACACACATACACACACAGACACAGACACAAACAGACACACACACACACACACACATATATATGTATATATATATATATATATATATATATATATATATATATATATATATATATATATATATATATATATAAGTGTAAACGGTAATGTTGAGCATAATAATCTCGATAAACCATCCGCTAGCGTGTCTCGTTTTTGTGTCTGTTACACGAAAAGCCAAGCTTAGGAAGTATTCATCTCTTTTTTTCCTTTCTTTTTTTTCTTTGGTCAGTTCATTTTCTACCTTTGTATTTTCCGTTGTCTTATTCGCCCCAGCTTTTTTTTTCTTGTTGGTCCTTCTCTACCATTCTTCGTTTCTCCTCTTTCTCCCTCCTCTTTTGCATCACGCCTGGCTCATTTTTTTTTTGATTCTTTTCATCTACACCTTTATATTCACCCGATTTAATCACATCCCTTCAAAATAAATCATTAGTCTTCAGTTCATTATTTTTCGGCTTCCTCCCTCGCATTTCTTTCTTCTTTTTCCCCCTTCTCCTTTTTCTTCTTTTTAACCGTTCCCCACTTCTCCCTGCTTCCTTCTTCCCCATTTTCATTCATTGATATTATTCACTTCTTTCTTCTTTCTTTTCTTCCCCCCCTCAACTGCTTTCATCTCTTCCTTATTTTTTAAAAAACTTTTTTGCATCCCCTACTCTTTCTAAAACTACCCCCATCCTCTTTATCTTTATTGAATTTTTTACTTTTCATTCCTTTTCATTCCTACCCCCTCTCTTTCTGTTCTTTCTCCCTATTCCTTATTCATTCCCCCCAGTCCTCCTCCATCTCCCCATTTCTTTTCATTCACCCCTTCGTTCTCATAACTTTGTTGCTCTCTATTCCCGCTCGAACTTATACTCCTTTCACCTATTTTAAACCCTAACCTGGTCATTTTTCCTCTCTTTGAGTTGAGAAAGAGGGACAAACCAGAAGAACGATGAGAAAGACAATGTCAAGTGCACATGTAAGACAAAGAAAGAAAGAAAGAAAGAAAGAAAGAAAGAAAGAAAGAAAGAAAGAAAGAAAGAAAGAAAGAAAAAGAAAACAAAAGAAAGGTGAGGAAGAAAGAAGAAGATGAGTATATGGAACTCAAGAAAAGGTATAGTAAGCGGAAACAAAGGAAGAAAGAAAGAAGAGAGAGGAAGAAGAAAGGAAAAGAAAACAAAGGGGAGAGAGAGAGGGGTGAGAGAGAGGGATAGGGGTAAAAGAAATAATACGAAATGTTAGAATATGCATACAGACCCCACAGCCAGTATTCCACTTTGATCCTTATCTAGAATCACGTGACATCTCCAAAGCCGGCCCGTCTGTTTCATATTAGATGTATGATAGCTTTGTTTTCGTTTGACATTTAAACTAAAGAACTAAGAAGTACAAAACCGAGATTATAGGGAGTAAAGGAAGGAGATGTTCGGAACAGGGTAATAAAAATGAGTGTGAAAGAGAGAGGGAATAATCAAGAGAAATGAAGAGGGACTCTGAGAAACGAAGCATTCAGAGAGCGCACACCTATGCTAACGCCATTGCCATAAGAATTGATTGCAAACCAGCTTATATATGAAAGGAGGTAACGGTGAAAAAATCTTGGATTCACCATAAAATTTAATCAGACTCTTCATAGTGCATAGCTGTTACTCCGATAATATGTCATTGAAATTCATTGGGAACTTTTGTAGACAGAGAGGAATGAAAACACAAGTGTATTAAAAGAAATCAAACTCATATCTCAAATTGAAAAAAAAACTGAATTCACCCTAGAATTCAACCATTTCTCCCCTACCCCATGGTTCATCTGCTTAAACAATTTTCGAGATTTGAAATTGCTGGAGATATTGTGTGGACAGACATCTAACTACAACACTTGTGTGAACAGGCAGAAGGACTAACTAAACAGGCAGAAGGACAAACAAAGATGAGATAATAAATATACCTCTTCCAACGTCAGAGATGAATAAAAGGAAGAAATAAGAGAGAGAGGGGGGGAGAGAGAGAGAGAGAGAGAACAGAGAATAACAAGAAGAGGGAAAACACAAGTACAAGAATGGAGAAAATAGCATAAAAAAATAAAAAAAACAGAGCGCTGAAAAGAAAAGAAAAGGATATCATGTGTGTGAAAGAGTGTGCGAGAGAGAAAAAGAGAGTATGTAAGGATTTCAGACAGGAAAAATAATAATAAACCCCGAACTTGAGATGCACGGAAGTAAGTTGTTGAACTGACAAAGCCCAGCGGCGTATAGAGCAATTCAGGGCATTGTATTAAGAAAACAGGTGAAAGTGCAAATCTGAAAATATTGGAAGATGATATGAGAAACAGAAGAAGGGGACCATTTGGCCTGTCATCGAGCGATGGCATATACATTGTATGTTAACCATATATATATATACACACACACACACAGTTAGAATATTCTTTATTAGGAACTCTTTTTGAGTTTTTACATGGTGAATATGCCAATCGGCCTAGATAGCGTAAATAGATGAACAATCAAAGAAAAATGAACTGGTGCAGGAATCGAACCTGCGTCCACCAGGGGACGATCTTAACGCTATTGCCGTAAGTATTTGATCAAACAAATATTTTGCTTCTGCATGCTTGCTTTTGTAAGTTAGAAGTCTAAATTGAGTACATTTTATTGCAATCAATCCAACAAGGCATGCATTAGGTTATATTTCGTAGTTATGAATGTCAATTTTGGGGGAAATTTTTTTCTGATTGAATTAGGTTTTTAAAAACCAAAAGTAATTTTTATATCCTTCTAAAATTTTGTTGAGAATTGATCAAGAAAATTGAAAAGAAAAACTCCAATAGCTATTTTTGGGAGGGGCCAAAATAGTATTTTAATTTGGAGCCCCCTTCTCTCAATCCTTAGTAGCCTGTTTAATCTTAGGTAAGTTCTTGTGCTCGTTCGAATACCTATGAGTAGAAATTTTCATACGAATTGATTATAATCCATTTAAAATGTACAGCTTGAAACCAACCATGATTTTACTGTAGGAAAAAGTTTTCTGTAGAGCAAGTCCATTGTATGGCCACAATGATGACAGCAAGCCATTTCGGAAACATGCCATTATATATGATTGTAAATTGATTCGATATGATCACCTTATGTAATCTTATTGTTATACGAATGTCATCAAATTAATTGATAGAAAGTCTGAAACTGCGTCGTTTTAAGGTTTATTGGCGATAACCATTCATTTCTGAAACATTTTATTACTTGTGATGTAAGAATAGAGTCTTTATTATAATCGTAGAGTATTTTCTGAATGGAAAAAATATTTTGCTTACAAAATATTTTCCTTTTCGTATCAAAATCTTACTTTGAGGCGTTACAAACTGATATAAATGACACGATCAACAGGGGAAGCTCGAATAGAGTTAAACAATAAATACGTAAGAATATTCTACCCTTATGGTCTCCCTTTTTTTTTGTCACTGACGTACACATATATATATATTTATCAATACGTTCCTATCAGACACGCACACATCCTCTGCAAGGTAGAAAAAGAGTGACTCTTCCGCACTGCAGCCCAAATATCAGCGTGAGTCGAGCCAACCGTTTCTCACTAAAATATAGATTTCGAAGGTCATGCGAAAGTTGTCAGGTGTCGCTAAGAGATGCTAAATGAGGCGATCTGAAATGCACTGATGATGATTTGGCTGCTGGGACCCCATTTTTTTAGATGGTAGCGCACAACGGAGCCAAAAATGGCACTCAACAATTCTTTGGTCTGGCGGTCAGATTTGGAGGTCAAAATCCCGATGAGAGAAGGAAAAAAAAAAGAAAAAAAACACAACATTCTTTCTTTCTCTCCTTTTCTTTCCTTTCTTTTCTTTCTTTCATTCTTTTTTTTTTTTTCAAATATTTTTTTTCCTTCTTCTGTCTCTTTGTTAATATTCTTTTCTTTCTGGTCATTAATGTTTCTTTCCCTTTTGTCCTTTCTTCTTTATGTTTCATCAATATTTCTTACATCTGATCTATTTTTTTCTTCTTTTTTCCGTTTTTCATTCTTCCTTCTTTTTTTCCCTTATGAATTTTCTCAATCTTGGTAAAGTGGAAATGAGACCAAGCTCAGAGAAATCGATTCATGCCTTTCATGACACTTTTACAATCAAAACAGATTGAAAACTCGAGTCGTCCTTCGATCAGCAAAGTTAAGCGGCTCAAGCCTGATCAACACTTGAATGGGCGACTATTTTGAAACATTGTGCACGATAGGCATGTGCTGTTCAAACGTATGCATGTAGTCCCCTTATCAAACTGACTTAGCATCACATTCTACCTACATGGGAAGGTGATTGGATAAATACTTTCAAAATGACTCAAGCTGTTGAGATACAGTTAATCAATTAGGGTCGTTGATCTTGACCTTCACCTAAGTTTGAATGGCCAAGTCTTGCATTGGTGTATGACACCCAACTATCTTAACCACCATACAGACCTCTCTGCTCTGAATGATTCTCACGCTGGGTCACACTTGTATCTAGTATTATAACTGTTCGTTTGTCGGTTGGTTACCGTAACGCAAAATCAAACAGAAAGAGACGAAGGGGTAAAGCAAAGTTCCATTTTGATTGTGAGTTTGCGTCTACATCAACACTACTGCTTCTGATGATGGTGATGATAGAGACGTCGAAGTTGTATCAAGGTAAACAATTTCACCAAATGAAGTCATCATTGATTTTTTCATAACTGAAAATGATATTTTCTCATTTTGAAAAAGATATTTAAGTCCACCTGATCCTGTTGTATTGTTGCTTTAGATTTTTTTGGCGGGTGTTGCAATAAATACATATACAAAAATATATCCGTATATAATTTATCCATACGTTAACAATCCCGTCATTTCTGACAGTTACCATGCAAGCCTGAGAAATAAAATCTTGAAATATAGGGCTATGAGAGAACAGGAGGTTGAAGACCGTTTTTCCAACTGTGCCAGTGAACTGATAATTTGCGGGTGGATTTGTGCGTAAGTACGTAACATGCATTTACACATTCAAGTGGGCGTGAATACTGGTGAGTGGTTGGGGCATATATTATAGTCCGGTGAAGGAGGTGCTGAATCAGTCGATGGGTGTGTAGTTCATTACGCAAATGATAAAGGAAAAAAAACAAAACTGAGAGATCTGGTTAAGGGTTGAAGTTCACATTACAGACTCACAAATATCTTTGCCCTTCGTTTTACGGGCGGATGACTAGGGCAGAAAGTGCGAGTAATTATCGGCACGGAGAACAGGATCAACAGGCCCACTTCAAACTCCAGGTGAAAAAATTTACCCTTGGGAGCGGCATATATTTAGCTATTCTCGTTATCTAACACATCATGGACTGGTGTGGCAGGATAAGGCCTACCCTCCCCTTAAACTTACATAGAGAAGGCTTATTTCCAGCAAAGGACTTAAAAAGGCTGATAAAAAGACGTCCAAGAATATATTTGTCCATTCCTCTATCTGAAACGTACAGATAAGTAATTTCAAAACCGTGGTCCTTGGGCCCCAGGAACCCAATAAATAATTCACGGTGGCCTACAGCATCCTGGCATTGATATCATCAATAGCACAGGTATACTCATTGTGCACAGCCCGATATCAAGTACCAGGACTCTAATAAATGTATTGCATTTCGAATAAATATGATATTAAAGGTAAAAAGATTGTCTATCCTTGTCGTTCATTGGTCACAGTTTATGAAAACAGATGGTGAAAACTGGGGGGATCCAATAAGATATGTCTATTCGTAGAAAGGATCTTTGATTTAAAAAAAAAATTGATATTCCTTCACATGATAAACCAGAGCACCAGTGTACAACTGAGGGTTTTGGGGGATCTGCTCACCTAAGCAAGACTTAATGTTTGAAGGGAATAAAACCCACGGTCAGATTTGAGAAAAAAAATTGCTGTAAGTGCTAAAATCCCCCGGAGAAGTGAGGACCCAATGGCAATGTATTTTTGTTGATATATTTCGAACCCAAAATGAAAATGAGCCGTTTTTATACAAATCGTTAGTATCTGTATAAATTTGTTAACGTAGTTTCAGACCAGTGTCATTACTCAGTTGGTCTTTGAGAACAAACCTCCAACTTTGAGTTTGTAAGAGCAGCAACTAATCCGCTCTCTGCTTTGCAAGTACACATATATGATTTGTGTGTAAGTGTATATGTGTGTGTGCGTGTGTGTGTGTGTGTGTTCATGAGTATGCATGGGTGCATTTGTTTCTTTACAGGTATACACCACTTTTTACTTTTTTGCCTCATCCTTCCTTTTCGTTTTCACAGAAAAAGGCTAAGAACAAAAACGGCGCCAAGTGTTTGCTTTGCAGCAAAAAGTTTTCGGGGTTGTGCTCACCCTCTTGTGTTCTTCCCTACACACAAGTCTCCCGAACCTCCTATCGTACAGACCTCACAAAAGTAGTATGATTTTACTTAACCACCAATGAATACAGCTTTTTTGGTCTGGGAACGCTTAAAAAGTATCCCATGTAAGTAAATAGTGGTTACTTTCTATATTGGCGGACGAAAATTCTTTTTAGTGCTCCATTATTTATATATATATATATATATATATATATATATATATATATATATATATATATATATATATATGCGTGTGTGTGTGTGTGTTTGCATGCACGTGCTTGCGTTTGCACGTGCTCATCATGTGTGTCAGATTGTGTATGCGTCTGTATGTCGGTGTGTACTAAAGAAAAAGGAATCAATGTGTGTATTGTATTTTCTTCTATTTCGCCCGTGGATATCATCCTGCACACGCACAAGGCATGATCCGTACATTTACCCGCTTAAAAAATCTTCATTCATCCTCCAGGCCTCGTTCAGTCGGTAATTCATGGTACATATAGAAAGAACTCACACGTCAATGCCGAGAGCGTAACCAGTGGTGAAGGTAAGATTGCACGCGGGCAAATTACCAATCATATTTCCCTAGGAGACATCTGTCTCCAAACACACCTGATATATATATATATATATATATATATATATATATATATATATGTGAATCTTATTTCTCCTTACTGTAACTTTCCCGAAACAGTTTTCCATCATCTTCCAAATATCGAACACCTTTCTTTAATGATCTATTTTGGGCTTCCGTTTTAAACTTTTATTAAGTCATACCCTATTTAGCTCACCCCATTTCAACACTGATTTGCCATCATCATCATCATCATCATCATCATCATCATCATCATCATTTTATTGTCTATCGTTGGACATACACCTTCCCAAAGGTTTGCCAGAGCTCTCTATCATGGGCATAGCTGAACCAATACTTTCTGAATCTATCAAGCGTGAAACACCATCTTACTTTCTGTTGGCCCCACCTTACATATGATCTCTGGGGATTCATGTTGTGAGTCTTGATGTCCAGCGGTTTTCTAACATTTGTGCAACATGTCCAGCCCATAGCCGTTTGAGTTTTCTAATTGCTCTTATATCCTGGACTCACATCCTTTTTCTACTATATTGTGCAATCTTATGATCTCTCCATATGAGCTTGAGCATAATTTCCTCATGTGCGTGTTGCATGATTCTCGGTTCGAGGGTGAATCCATTTGTTAGATTCCATGTTTTAGCTCCATAGTTGATTATCAGGAGGATGCACTGGTTGTAAAACCTTTTTTTTTTTTTTGAGGACTAGGCGGATTTGCGTAGTCTTGAAAGTCGAGCTAGCTCTACTGTTACTGATAAAAAAGAGCATAATTCAAAATAATTGTATACTTTATACTTTGGTTAATGTGCAATGTTTATGAGAATAAACGTCTACACAATCATTAATCATCAAGTGATACAGGGCGTATAAGAAAAAAGGCAACATTTAGAAAGAGGATGACTCTTTAAAAGAAGGTTTGAAGTTGTCTCCCTTGAATTTACCATCAGTTGATATCAGCCAAGTGTATTGGCCAATTAACCGACTATACATGTTCCAATAATGTTAATGACCAAGACTGGGAGCACAGCTGCAAAGCAAAGAGAAGTGGACTCGACATGCTATTTATGCTATGTTCTAATGACTCCATATACCACGGTTTTCTTTAACGCTGCACTCTTTAGAGTTATGTAGAGCGCTAACCGAAGTATTACCGTAGAATGTTAAAATATGTAAGGTTTCTCCAGCGATGATTTGCTGTACAAATTTATTGGCATTACCAGATCGATAACTGGACAGAGATTTGTGCAGTCATTTATTGATTGAGACAAGAATTATGTAAGTCAGCAGACTAGGTTTGCCTCGGGAAATGTCTCGGATGTCGAAAGGAAAGCATCAAAAATAATGTAGATATAATCTCCACGGTCACTATAACACGCAAATGCTTTTTAAGGAACTTATCAAAAGTCCTAGCCGAAGTAATAGTGTATTTCATTAAATCATTTACTGACTTTGAAAAAATTCTATACGTCTTTTTTTTTTTTAATAAAAACATCTGAATTTGCTTCGTGGAAGAGCTCATTGTTCCAAGCAGTTGGTACGAGACACTTTTATCTGCCGAATTGGTATCTTTGACTGGAATATTTCAGTCTATAGATAGTTTCATTCTTCGCTCAGTCTGACGTTTTCAGATAAGATATGGTTATTGTCCTTTGATTATTCATATTTCTATCTGCATTTTAGTTTTTTCGGTTCTAATTAGATCAGTGAATTTATTTTTCTTCCTTCATTATTGATTGTTTCTTTCTTTCTTTATTTCTTTCTTTCTTTCTTTCTTCCTTTCCTCTTGTCTCATTTCCTTCTTACCAGTGCTTTCTTTCAGTCAATTTTCCTTCCTTCCTAATTTTCCTCTATACTTCATTTCTTTCTTTCCTCTTTCTTCTTCTATACTTTCTTCTCAGCCATTCTTACCTTTCGTCCTTTCCAGATTTATACCTTGTTTACCCATACCGTCAAAAAATAACGGCGTTGCATAGTACTTGGAAGATATCAAAAAGATTATGTCGTTCTGCATTTTCTTGTTTACCTTCAACCAAAATGAACCCTGACTGTTTTTTGCATTTGCAAAAAAAAACAGAAAAAAAAACAAGGAGATAGACTGATCATCGTTAGCATTCAGTAGATATATGCCTTGGAAAATCGTGCAGACAAAAATATAGACATTCATGTGACGTGTTTTACAGGTAGATTCGCCGTGGAACATTCTAACGATGGGATGTGCCGAAAATTATTAATCAATTCTATAAGACAGTAATGGAAAATTGATTAGGTAATACCAAACATCTCTTGCAAAGTTAAGCTGCTCTCCCGCTCGCTCTCTTTTCACCCTCTCTCTTCCTCCCTACCTCTCTGTCTTCCTGTTTCTCTGCCACTCTGTTTCTCTGTCTCTCCTCCTCCTCTCTCTTTCTCAGTTGCTCGCCCCCTAGCTCGGTCTCTCTTACTTGCCTTGTTCTTGATAGAAAGCAAATACGTTGACCCCCAATAGAGAGGCGTTGATGATCGCTGCAAGTTTTCTCTTTGCATCGTTCACGTTTTCCCTTTGTTCTTTGTTGAAGCTTCAACTGATTCTAGTGAATTCATTGCAAAGGGATTTGCGCTCTTTTATTAGGAATCCTAATTAAACGACACTATTTTTACATCTGTTGTGATTAGAATCAATTAAAATTACGTCACGTATCCTTGAATCTATGGTTTTGGATGGTAGAGGGTTATTTTCTTTCGCTGAAGGCAGGTTTGCTCCCAAGGAGTAATTCGGTCTGTTATGTATGGCTTCCCCCTTCACTCTCATCCTTCTTTACTTTGTTTATTTATTCAGTCATTTTTGCAAGTGTATAATCATTTGGTAAACATATCTTTTTATGAGTATTTACATGTATGTGTCTCTAACTGCATACATTCATACATATATGATGAACAGTGTAACTTCAGGTTCTCTGTGCGTAAAAATAGACTCTTCCTCTTAAAGCTAAAAAATGTGCTAATATAAGATATATCCTTCCCACAATCTATACCAATGGACGTGTTGTTTTTGTTGTGCGTGTATGTGCTTGGCTACACTTGCAGTCAGATCAATAAGTCCATAGCAAAGTGATTAAAAAAGCATTTTTTAATAAAAAATATTGTTGGCGTCGTTGAGCCAGTACATTCTGAAGCTGTTTTATTTTCTATCGACCGCATTTTCGGATATGATCTTTCCGGATCCACGTTGTAAGTCATGATGTCCAGCGATTGTTCGAAAGTCTTGCAATACGACCAGCCCGTTGCCATCTGAGTTTTCTAATGAATTCTAAGATATCTTTGAATCCTGTTTTTATGAATTCAAAGTTGTTTTTTTAAGGTTGTGACCATGTGGGTAGGGCTATGAGTCTTTTTAGTATGAGTGTGTACATGTGAGTAGATGAATATGTATGCTTGAATGCGTGTGTGTGCCAGGGTGAGTAAGCGTAGATAAGCATATTTTCACGTGGACGAGTGTGAGTGAATCAGTGTGTGTGCGTGTGTGTCAGTAAGTGTGCAGAAGAGGGTGGGTGACAGAATTGATCAGTAGGTAT
Source organism: Thysanoteuthis rhombus (assembly GCA_963457665.1). Taxonomy (NCBI): domain Eukaryota; kingdom Metazoa; phylum Mollusca; class Cephalopoda; order Oegopsida; family Thysanoteuthidae; genus Thysanoteuthis; species Thysanoteuthis major. Next base: position 43,994,209 of record OY735215.1, read on the forward strand.
GTGTAAGTGTGCAGGTGAGTATGTGACTGCACGTGTAGGAGAGTCCCTCTGTGATAGTGTGTGCATGTGTGTGTGTGTGTGCATGAAGTGTCGTATGTTTGTGTTCGTTTTCGAATGTGAGTTTTTGTATGTTCTTTTGTGTTTTCATCAGTATATATGCCAGCTTATGCATCTGTTTGAGATTCCCCCTCTCTCTCTTCAGACCTGTAATTGCAAAGAGAACTCAGGCTGTCACAGCCAAGGTTTGAACTCGGTCTACTATCCCATCTAATTTGTAACATGTCGATGCTAAATTGATTAAATTGTGTTCGGCAGCATGCATATTTGTTTTGTGTTTTACAGGCGATCACTTCCCCACAAAAGGCGACAGAGGTAACTTATTATTGATAACCACTTTCTTCCAGTTATTCATTGATACCCAATTATTTTCCAAATTTTTTGATGGATTAATCTCAACACAACACGCTGCAAAGAGACGTTGGTTATGTGACGCTTTCTGTTAAGTAACTAACCAAACCAGCTTTTTTTTCAAATTTGCCTTCCAGTTTCCACTGGGAAACCTATCACTTGCTGCACGTAATTCTTTTTCAAGAATATGATTATTGAAACTTACCCCCTTTCTCCACTAAAGGAGATGCTGGATGGCGTAACGGTCATCAGCACAGAAACCAGAACCAACAAAACGAGTTCAAGTTCAAGCCAAGCTGTCTACAAACACTTTACAGTAATACCCTTGACTAAGGCATGTGTCCACTTCTCCTCACTTACTAGGTATGGATAAATGAGCAGAGCAGATGGAGCCCTTTAGCAGCGTGAAGAGTGTTTGTATGAGACTATAGTTCCCAACCTTTCCAAGGTCATTTCCCACTTTCGTCAATAGGATCTCTTGTTTTCTGCGTTTCCATTTAATTACTTATAAATCAATTCTGGGGAGCGAACGTCACAGTTGGTTTACGAAAATTAAGAATTTTATTAATAAACCAAATTAAACTCAACGACAGAAAACTAATGCAATAACTAAATTTAAAATAATTTCAATAAACAACACTGATCAGGAAAATTCAGACCTTAAAGTGCACAGTTATACCCCATCTCGCATCACACTACCTTCAAGCCAAAAACATTTACAATGGCCTTCAGTTATACCTAACAGCCTTATTACCCACTCACAATACCTCAACCACCATTTTTGGCGTATTCCATCTCGGGTTTCGAATCACTGGTGTAAGAGAATGGTACTCTGACAGAAAGGTAAAAAGCCTTTGGGGCATGAGGTTAGCAACTCCATCTTATAAACCTATTTGCAACTGATTCTGTGAGCGCCTCCTTGCTCCACAATAACAGTAAAAAGAATAATCCCGATGAACATTCAAATTTGGACCTAGGGATATCCTTGCAAAGACCTCGCAAAGTGTGGTGATTGAGCAGAGTTCTTAAAAATGCAGCGAGCCCCCTTTCTCACCAGCAACAGGGTCTGGGTAGCCACTGCTATTTTCTTCTATGGCCTCCACGGCTATCTATTTAATTTTTGATGTGTGGTCTTTCCGGGATTAGGAGCGTTGAAGCTTATGCCCCACTCGTTCCAGAGTAAATCTACCACTGGGTGCACGCACCCCAAGTAATCCATACGCCCCCAAGTGATGCGTAAGATAAATTTGAAGGATGCAAGAATCATTTGATGGAATGATCATGCTCGATATCCCTTAATCACGAGCTGTTTGTTCATCTATCTACCCATGGTTCTATCTATGTATTACGTCGGCTAGATGAAAGAAAGTTCTTAAGATATCTGCTTCGATGACAATTCAGGTAAAATACAAAACGCCCATCAATCGTTTCTTACAGTAAATCGATGAGATATAGTTTTATGCAAAGATCGGTTTAGGTCTTTTTTTGTATGTACATCAAAGGTATAGCCGTCTTCTCTGAGACGATATCTTTTGATAAGAAATCATTTCTCAACAAAAATGCATCAATGAAATCTGGTGCAGTTAGTAAGTTGTATGACATTGTGCAGTAAAATATCACAATAACGGCACGAGTTCTAACGGCACCGTTTAATGGAATGTGTTGTATCGGCACGTCTGTTCTTACATGCTTATAAGACTAACGTTTGATATTAGTTTGCCGTAACAGCACGTGAAGATTGGAGTGCATAATTTAAAAACTAAAATAACTAGAGCTTTAAAGTAATGCCACCTCAGAAATCTGATGAGAAATCCAAAAGACAATAACAATAAACTTGAAATAAGCAAGAGCGAACGTTCAGTAAATAGAAGTGCATTAATTTTCAAATATGAAATTCTATTTACAGACTTTCACTCTGTGAACGGGTCATCAAGCTGTGAAAGATTAATCAAAACTCATTTTTGTCTGAACCGTATATTTCATCCTTGTTATAACGGAAAATTTGTTATAACTGAACTGTTAAATCTGCGAATTGCCGTAATCACTGGAACTTACTCGATTACAGTTTAAATTGTATAAAATGAATTGCCCTAGCCATTGTAAAAGAAGCCAAGAAAATATGTAAAATCCACAATTCTAGTCCAAGACTCAGAAATCCGGGTACACAACAGCGAGGAGAGTGAAATTGGTTGTTTTGAAAGAGAATAAATGCTTCTGTCAAATTTGTATCTCGGAAATCTGGATATACCGCTTATCCAAGAATTTAAAATTTCGATACACCACGTATCCCATTCCTCTATTCACAAGACTCTGATCTGATATTCCATTCACCTGACGAGGCTGTTCATTGTTGTAGATCATGAACAGATTATCTGGCAAATCTAATATTCAGAAATATGGATACACTGCATCATCCAATCTGGGAATCTGAAACAGGTTGTTGCTACTCAAGAGAAAAAGCTTCTGTCGAATCGGAGACTCTAAAATCCGTTCAGACAAGTCTGTAAAAGCGAGAAGACTGTACCTAGTGGTTGTAACCGGAGAATAAACATCTTTCAAACACAAGACGCTAAAATCCAGCTAACGGCATTGTTTAATGACACACGTTCTAGTGGCATGTTTTTCCTTAATGTTCTAGCAAGGCGGTTGTCAGAGATTAGTTAGTAGCAACTGCGAGTCTCAGTGCAATATTCAAAAGACCTTTTCTATTTATTCATCTTATTTGCACGTCTGTAACCTGAATATAGAGCATCAGGCTTTGAAAGCGTAATAAAAAGAAACTTTTGTCTGAACTTTTCTCATTATTGGAACACTTCGTATGAAATCCATTGGCTACCACAGCAAATCTGTAATAACGACACTCTTAAATCCACGAGGGTGCTGTAATAACGAGAGTCTACTGTATATGTTAATTTTCATGTGCTTAAACGAATTACAAACCGAGAAGGAAAAAAATGAATCGTTTTAGTTTTACTGCTGTTGGCCAGACCTCCAAAATCGATAACATCTCTTTTTGCAATTCCCTCCCGGTGAGTTAAAAATGAATTGAGTAGTCAAGTATTTTTTCCTGCAAGCTGTCTAAGTTGAAGTCTACATCAGATTACTTCTTTGTACTGCCTAGTTGATGCATACATGATAAAACTATACATAATCAAATATATTACTGGAAAGCATTCAGAGAGCGAATACCTCTGCCAAGCCAATTGTCACTAAAACTGAATGAAAATTGGTTCATTGGTAGCTACGATCCAGGAGAGATAACTGTAAACGACTTTTAGATCCATTGGAATTCATTGAGAACTTTTTGAGATAGTGCAACGACATACGCTAATTGTTTTCTTCATCAAAATACATCTTGGTATCGACTGATTGAATCGTGTATGATAAAATCAGTCTTTTCAGATCTGTGTGATATAAAAAAAAAACTCTCTGTGTGTCCGTTTTTATGTGTGTCCACCGTCTGCTCTATTGACCAGAATTTCGAACTCTGGTCTTAATGTGAGTCCAGTGTCTGCTTTGATAACCAGAATGTCCAAACCCTGGTCTTTATGTATGTCCGCTACCTGTTTTGATTGTCAGAATTGATTTGTCTGCTAGTACTCCTTGAAATTAGACTTTTGCACACTCTCCAAATCAAATATCTAACAAAACTATCAGATAGATGTACAAAGTCTCAACATAATTTTGTCGTTTTTCTACCCAAATATTTACTCAAGTCACCCTGGAGTTTTCTGTAGCACAATGATTTCAACTTGATGGAACAATCAACTAAACAATTTTGCCGCAAATGACCATTTTGTTGATAAGAATAGCTCAGGCCCAACATATGAAATTGTAGACTCTTCCACTTAAGCAACCAGTTACTCTTTAAGTAGTCTTCGATTGATAAGATGTTACTATCTATTTCTGACTATTAGCATCTTCTAAGCAGAAAATTATCAAGTCCTAAAGTAAGAGAGAAAATGTGAAGAAACCACTCGAACTCCAGTGAAACACAGATATTTAATTTTATCAGCAGCTAGTATATATATATATATATATATATATATATATATATATATATATATATATATATGCATGTGTGTATGTGTGTAGAGAGAGAAAGAAAGAGAGAGGGGAGATAGAGAAAGAGAGAGTCAACCAGTCTAGAAAGTTTTACAGCTTTAAACACTAAAAATAAAAATAAAACTTTTTAAAGTTGTTTTTGTGTCGCTTCAGTCTTTTATTTCCCAATATCTGTCAATGAAATTTATGTTGATAACTCCTGCTTCTTTTTTTTTTCTTTTCTTTTTCTCTTGTTTCACATATACTTTGTTTTCATGGAACAGTGTGTAAATATCCTCTTGTTGGAAAGTGATATTAACATGGCACCTCAATGGTGTTGATCAAACACCACTTCCCTTTCAGTTATGATTCTGATATATAGCTTATGTTATCTATGTGGTCTGTTATTTTATATAAGGTATTATCACAATGCATTGTATATGGATGCTATTTTATACTATTCACTTGATTTTTAGAGACAGGGCTGACTAACATAAGATACCCCCAAACGTATTTAACGCTGAGGGATCAGGAAGTATAACAATAAGTATTACTTACTGTTTGTGTCACTTCTATTGTATTGTTTTTAATCCCAAAATGCATGTAAACCAACTTATGATATCATCTGTTAGAATCACACAAACAAAAAACTTATTCGAGTTAGTTCACTACGAACATATTAAACTGAAGACTTTGCCATTTTTTCCACTGACGTTGAAATTGATTTCTTTTCCACGTCGAATATCATCAAGCTTCCATCAATTTGTTCCTTTTCTTTTAAATTATCCAATGAAGTATCCTTATATACATAGTTGAAAGGAAACCAAACCAAATCTTTAGTGAGCAGTAACATCTCAATGGGTTATTCCATTAATATACTTCAACAATTTGTTATTTGACATTTCGTGTTTGATCTTTCAGCCCATTCAACTAAGTATCAGTGACACAAATGGACCATAGCAAAATGTTTTCCCCTTACCCTAGTTCCAGTCAATGCAATGATCTTTCACACAGACAAAGACTGGACCCGTCTCTTCTGGTTACCTAATTACCCTGACATTAATACAACTTGATTTGCTTCAATATATATTATTCATTCATTCTATTTTCAGACTCTAATTAACACATTATTTCATTTTCGTTATTATTTCATTGCGGTCAAACTAATAAGTTTCAAATGGATTGGAATGTCTAAGCATGTCTTTATTGAACTGTCTAAAAATCTTACAAATATAGCAAACTTGATTTTCCATTTTTACCACTGAAGAAAACAATATAAATATAAGTATTTTTAGGAAAATTGATATGCGTATCAACTTCAAAAGTTAGATATCAAAAATTCAAAAGTGAAACAAGCACCCTAATCGTAAACATAAGACAAATATCGTGAGTTAAAGTTGGTAAAAAAGTCACTCACGAATCTCATCAGACTCTTAAGAGGAAAAAAAATCACTAATTAAGTAATATGCATTAGAATCAGAGCATTACGTCTTGGAGAAATGAAGACTCGTCTAGCACTCATTATGCGCAGCCACTCATACATATATATATATATATATATATATATATATATATATATATATATATATATATATATATATATTATACGCACACACATTCACAGTAGCACACACACACACGTATGTATGTATATATATATATGTATATTCAATGACAAGTGCTTATCAATGGCAAAGATTTACAGGAACAAATATCATTACAGGCTTTTTTCTTCCGGTTTTCCAAACTTCATTTCCTCTCATTTTTATCGCTTAATGCTATTTCGGGTGTCTTTCCAAGGCTTTCTTTTATCTCGTAGCAAAGTATTTCCGTTTTGATGGACAGAACTTTGTATTTAGTAACAGCAATGAATATTGGCGACGTTTCTCTTTTTCCTTCTCGACTCAAGACGGATATTGACAGACAGTTCGGCAAACAGAGATACACAAAGGAATACTGAGATACGCATCAATAGGTATCGATTTGATGGAGAGAGATTGCTCGACTGAGATTGGTAGACAGAAATGGAAACAAATACAGCAAGTACAGTAGTATCGCTTTGGCCTTTAAATTCATAAAAAAATGGAATGGTGTTATCAAGGGAGATAACTTTTGATTAAAATTATCTTCTCTTAGGGATTTGGTGATCTGGGCTTCAGATTCTTCACACTTTGCTCTTTTGTGTGTCTGTGTTGCTGTCCGGGTGTGTCTGAAGTTAACGATTAAAAGAAGTCCATTAATTTGAAAGCCAATTTGATCCCAGGCGCCCAGTGAGGACTGAACTCACCACGATACTAATTGTTTGTCACCGTAGCTTTTTAAATAATGCACAATGACAAAGCAACTTGGATATTTGCTCAGCTTATCATGCATAGATTTTTGAGGACTGCTGTCCTCAGCCCTGTTCATCTTTTGAACTTGACCTTGTGCTCTACAGCTTTCTTTTGATGAATGTCGTAATTGAGGGAGGGGGCGATGTGCTAGGATAATATCCCCTCGCCCTTGAAGGGTGGAGATGGAAAGTTAGGGGATAACAATGTTTCTAAATCATTTTCAGTGATCAATGTCCCCTTGGTTATGAACCACGGTTCCATGCTGGTTGCATGGATCCACACTGTCGCATTTTGCAATCAGCGCAGAAAGGAAATTAATCTGCACACAAAATATCTACTTTTGAGTTTTCATTGAAAAGATATCGATGTGCTACGTCAAAGTTGGCGCATACTTTTGTCACTGGAAAAACATTGCAAAGCATAAGATTTTGTGTACAATGACTATAATATATGATATATACTATATACTGTATATATTATATACATATAATAAACATATGATATATAATATATACTATATATATATATAGTATATACATATACTATATATGATATATATATATTATATAATATATACCATATAAGGAACTAGAGGGAATATTGGATGCTCACATATCTGGAGAGCTGGCTGGCATTTGACTTTAGTGATAATCATCATCAGTCTTTTGAAGTCCTTTGACAGATATCGACCTTCCCCAAACCCACCACTTCTTTTCCTCCATAGCGTCACGTTGCCAATCACAGTTGCTATTTTGGCATTTTTCGCGCAGAATTTAGCGCTTCAATTGTTTGGGGCAGCAGGAAAGTTCAACGTTTAGCGCTATTTTAGCCCATTAAACGCCTTTTTCAAAAACCATCGTAGTTAATTTCTGAATATTGTGAATGGCCATAAAATGACTATTTTAGTGCGTTTTTCTGACACTTTTTCAATGTCGATTTAGCGCAATTTTTTTCTGTGTCTGCAACAGTGTTGTTAATATCTTCTGAACTTGTAACCAGCAATAAACATCCTGACGCGTGCTCAGCATGATATGATCACATATTGGTTACAGTGACATTTATATACTGATCATACCCATGAGGCCAATTGCATCCGGCCACTAATGACATTCCTGGCGCAATTTATATATGAAAGACTTCTTTCAGGAGAGAAAGCAAAGATCAACAATAATACTAAAAAAAAACAACATTGGTCTTACAGATGTATCATTATATTCTGTTCTTCCATTCGAGTAATCTAAATTTAAAAACTAAATTATAGATATAATATCATTATACAGAAAAAAATCATGGGAACAAAGAAACTGTATTTAGTAAATATTTCCATGTTTTTATACTCTATATGATAAGGATTGGATTTCTGTATGTTTGTTTATGGATTTGTTACCGTAACAGAACAAAAATTGCGCATTAAAGTTGTTTTTTTCACAGTGCAATACCATTAAAATGATGTAACTTGAAGAATAAAGCACTTTCTAGTCTGATCAGGTCGCGAGTTTACAAGTAATCAATTTAATTAAGTATTAGTCGATAAAAGCTATCTGTCCAAAGAATATAAATCATTTAGATCTGTTAATTTCCAATTCCAGCTTATTACAAAAAAGAAGGATAAGCCAATAATTATAATTTAGATTATACAGGAGGTTACTCAACATCGAGCGTAATGGTCACCCAATGCAGGTTTTGCACGATTTCTAATAAATTTATAATCAATTTCTTTGCTTTGTGTTTTGTTAATGTGATGTTCTCTCGGGATATTTGAAGGGTTGTCCAGAAATTTCCTTGAAGTCGTTTGAAGATTTGGCCTGCAAAGAATGAAAATTATTATGAAAGTGTAGTCACCTGGTACAGTGTTTTTCAAATGGAGGTACGAGTAGCCCAGGAGTTATTTCTTTGATTTACAGGAGGCACATTAGATTTTTAAAATGTTGATCAAAAAAATATCAGTCATGCAAGATTTCTGATAAAAACATGCTAATTTTTGCATGTTGAAAAACAACATAAAGAGAGGAAATAACTCTTTGAAAAAAAACTTTGGCGTTGCCTCCATTGAATTCACAGTCAATTAGCTACTCCAAAGTTTCTTTTAAAGACTTATCTTGTATTTTCAACATACACTCCGTATAAGTTCAGTGAAAAGAATTATCACTACATTTGCCACCCTGTCAGTGACTGGGATCCTCAATGGAGCACGAATCCATGTCCACAACTAAATTGTAACTCTAATTTCAAAAAGAGTCAGTTCAATGTAACTATATTACAGCCTTAGTGTTATTGCATGATGATATAAATTGGTTTTTCATGACTTTAGTGACGGATTCTAAATATTTGAATGACAATAATCAAGTGATTACCCTTCACAATCTTGTTGTTTGATAAATAATTCACTTATGATGCCGTGAAGTTTTGTATGTCTTTGTATAGGTATTTGGTTTCTTTCAACTTACTTGGTTGGATGATATTTAAAAGAGGATAAACTGTTCAAAAACAGTCATAGAAACACTGCTCTGGTACAATGCAACTGCTTTCATAGCCAGTATGTGATTTTTCACTCGAAGAACCATTTTGTCAGAATAGGGAACTACCAACCAATCATTTAAAAACAATCTAGTGTGTTTCTTTAATTCCCAATCCAATTACCACTTCATGTAGTCAAGACCCGACTTTTCGAGAGAAGTATAGGTATATCAAAATAAATTGCAGATTTTCCTCTTGATGTTAAAATAAATAAAGGATGGGAAAAAAAGGCCAGGATAGTCCCTGTATAGAAACCGTCACCTGACTAACATCTTTTGACGCTATGCTGTGTTGAGGGGTGATCAATCGAAAAAATAGGAACAGGAGTAATCAATGAATATTTTACTTATCTCTCACCCTTTTGGGGCAGTGATAATTAAAAAAGTTCACATTTCTTTTCTCAAACAAGCTTAAATGCTACTGAGCACAAACCATGGAGCCAATTTAATATGGACTTGCATTGTCCCCACCCCAACTTAAACCCACATGGGGGTGAGGGAATTGGAAAAAAAACGAATAGATTTTCATATTTTCAGCTTTTTTGCTCGATTTGTCCGACTTATTCTTAAAATACACATATACATCCAACACAAACACACTTAAAAACTGAAGAAACCTATGTTGACAGTTCTCGTTGACGGTTACTAACTCGTTAAAGGATGAATTTTGGCAAATTTGATTAAAATTTTGAATATTTTTTCCCGTGCGGCAACTTTTGGCGAAGTTCCGAGCCATAAAAGAAAAGAAGATAGAAATGATGGAAAAATGAAAAAGGGTAAAGAGAGGGAAAAATTCTTGAGCTGACCTAAAAAAATAAAAGATGGGAGAGATAGGAAATGATTTTAATAGATTCAGTTGGGATCGATATATGCCTGCATAATCGATAATTTTTCATAACAGAGAGGTTATGTTCAATTTCAGAGAAGTAGGCAACACTGCTCTGATAATACAATATATATATAAATATACATATGTATATATATATATATATATATATATATATATATATATATATATATATATATATATATATATATATATATACGACCAGTGCATTCATTGATGTGGATGATAATTTATCCAAAAATATTGGGGTGAAATGACGGTTCAGAAGATCGTATTGAGCACAAATGAGATTTCTTAGTTTATTTGATGTTTTGCCAGTATATTCTGGCTTCTTTGGAAAAAAAGTGCTTGAGATACACAAGACATAGCCTTTTATACATAGTCCATGTCTTGGTGCATATGGATTTAGTTATATCCAATCAATTTGATTATCAATAACTAAACCGAACCACAACCAGACATGGACTCTATAAAACAGACAATTTCTCTTATTTTCATCATTCTTATCTATAGAAGCAAGGATGAACCCGTTAAATACATACAGAAATCTCATTTGTACACAAAATGGTCTCTTGAACTGGCAGTTCCCTTTAATACACACACATATATATGTATGACGTAAGCAATACATCAGCTCAAAGGGAGTGTCATGTTTAAATAACTGTTTTGTATATAGAATCCCCTAAACAGTTACATAGTTAACAACTGTTGATCCCAACAAGATGACATTTATCCATTGTACCATAACTGAATGGAAGAAAGCACTGAAGAAAATTACATAAAATACCTCGACAGATATTTTAGAATAAGTGATCAAAGTGAAACAACATTTTTGATTTGAAAAAGGTTTCTAAATGTTTTGTGTTTAAAGCTAAAACCTCTCTAAACTATATATATATATATATATATACGTGTGTGTGTGAGTGTGTGTAAGTGTGTGCACACGTATGTATGTGCTTGTTATGGATATTTGATCCATCAGAATGGTTATGAAGTGCGTCGGGTAGGCCATGTTGTAAGAATGAAAGACAACCGATGGACATCACAACATGGATCCCCAGAGATCAGATGCAAAAATGAGGCCGACAGAATACAAGATAGAGAGATGAACTAGATAAATTCAGAAAATACTTGCTCCACAACGCCCATGATAGAGAATTGTGGTAAATCCTGAGGAAGGTCTATGTCCAACGACGGACGTTAAAAGACTAATGATCATGATCATGGTATTATTTTACTTGTGATGTCTTAGCCAGATCATTCATTTGCCGTGTAATAACGGGAAATCATTTCAAATAAGAATTTCAATGTAATATAACGCAATCAATAAACACACATACACACACACACACACATACACACACTTACACACACACATATATATGAATATATGTATATCAATTCTACGATCTTCATCACGTCTACAGTCCGCTGGGACAAGGGGGGGTCTTTTTTCAGCTGTTAAATTTCCGGTTTTATTAAAACCTAATTACTAATCATATCATCGATAAGATGTATGCGTGCTTGTCCGTGTGAGTGCGTGCACTTGCGCGTCTTTGTGTTTACAAGCACGCCAGGTGGAATACCTAATCCTGCTTAGAAAGTCGATTGTCTTTTGAAACAATATTTTTCAAAAAATCTCATGAAAGCAGATAACTTTCGAACTGTTTACTTCCCTCAAAACGAAAAAAAAAATGTCATGCGCACTGGATAATCGTCCTTCCTATTAAAATTCAGAAAGAAATTGCAAAGCTGTTTTTATCTTTCAATTCGGTCATGAGAATTCGTGCCTAAGATATGAAATTTACCTTTGCTGCTTCAGGAGGCTTTTTCACTGCATCACAAAGAAGAAAACTTTTTTTCTGTGTATATGAATATTTTTTTTGTTCGAGTAAACTAATTGTACGTTCCAAACATGCTTATATTTCCCTGGCAAGGCTACTTGGTGTCTTCTTGGCGTACACTGATTCTTACAGTAAAATGATGGGTAATAATAATTTTGCTGTCTGTGCAGAGCTAGTAATCAGAATCAACCAGGTCTCACTTAGAATCACGTCTATTGGAATATTTAGCACAATCTGCAGTAATCAATAGTGTCATGATTTGAATCTTGCTAACTTAGTAGGATTCTCCCTTGGATTTCTTCTTCTTTTGAGGATTCCATGGAGATTCATTGTCCTAAGCAGGTGTAGTGGTCGAATTCCTCCAGTTCCGTCTTTGTCTTCAACGTATTTGACATGACATTTGTTCAACCAAGGTTAATGTGGAAGCCAACTTTCTTGCTTTTTTTCGTTCAGTCTGTCCACTGGCATCTGGAGATCATGAAGATCATCAGCAAAAACACCGATGTCATCCACAAATCTGAGTTTGTTTAGGTATTTGATGTCTATTACGACTCTTGTATGATCCCAGTCTAGGTTCTAGGCTAATACTAAACAAGTGTATACAACCAATGCATCCCACTGATTGTCACCTATGGAGCTAAAACATGGACCCGAACCAAAATACTGACCCTTAAACTGACAACCATGTAACGTGCAAAAAGAAATCATTTTCAATCTCACATGGAGAGATCACATGAATTCAAAGTATATTATAGGAAAGAAAAGAGTCTGAGATATCAGAAAATCCATTAAAAAAAACAATTTAAATAGCAAAGGGCTGGTCATGTTGCGAGAATGTCAGAAAGCTGCTAAACATCACGACTCACAGAGTAGACCTCCAAAAATCACCCGGGGAAGCTGAGGCTGACAAAATATAAAGTGGCACGGTGAACCAGATAATTTCAGAAAGTACTTGCACCGTGACGCCAACTATAGAGGGTTTTGGCAGATAATGGGGTAGATCGATATCCAACGACAGATGCCAAAAGACTGATGATGATGATGATGGTGGTGGTGATGATGATGATGATGATTTTAATCATTTCAGGTCTTCCTCTGGCGCTCAGTGACTTCCATGAACACAATGTAGTCAGCTCATATTTTAGCGCAAGTTTGAAAACTGAAAAAGCGATGAATTATAAATAAAAATAGTCCCAAACGCCCTAAATTGTAAAAACACGTCAAAAACATACTAAGAATGGCCAAAAGCATATATGAAAATGCACTTTTTCGCCCGGCTAAAACAAGAAACATGCTGATCTTTGGCAACTTGGTATGAACTCTTTCTCCATTTTTCTTCACGTCGAGTGCGTCCACTTTGTAGGAGGTTTCTCTGAGTAATTTCCAGATTTAAATCATCTATGTTTTCCTGGGATATATTTCGCCTTTCTCTCAATTTTGATTTTAGGATGGCAAGCCTTTGGCAGAGAAAGGTCCACCTTCAAAAACAAGTCGATCACAATAATCCTAAAAAGAAGAGTATATAAACAATGCATCCTCTCAATAGTCATTATACGAGCTGAAACATAGAAATTAACCGAGAGACAGACTTGCAAACTGGGAAGCATGCAACGCGCATATGAGAGAATCATCCTCAACCTCACATGGAGGGATCACAAGACAGCACAGTATATGAGAAGAAAATGGGAGTCAGATATATAATAAAAAACTATTAAAAAACTTAAATGGTGATGAGCAGGCCGTGCTGTAGGAATGACAGACAACCGATGGACATCACGACTCACAACATGGGTCCCTAGAGATCACATGCGAAAACGAGGCCGACAAATTATAAGATGGAGAGATGAATTCAGGAGAAGGTCTATGTCCAACGACGGACGTTAAAAGACTGATGATGATGATGATGATGATGATGATGATGATGATGACTTTGCCTACTTTTTCTTTCATTTCTCCTTACCTTAGTAAATCTGATTCCAGTAATTATTATCATAAATGTTCTTATTCTTTGGTCGTTAATATTGGAAATATCTGGTGGCCATTGCCGCCGAAAAAGTGTTAGAAACTAAAAGAAATATCTGTGCCTCACAGAAAATCATCGTAGCCCAAACATGTACCGAACTAATTATTTAGAAGATTATCTCATCATCATCATCAGTCTTTTAACGTCCGTCGTTGAACATAGACCTTCCCCAGGATTCGCCACTATTCCTTATCATGGGTATTGCGGAGCCAGCATTTCCTGAATCTGTCAAGGTCATCTCTCCATCTTGTGTTCTGTTGGCCTCGGTATCTTTATCCTAGAAAATAATACTGGCAGAAAATTTGGGCATTGTTCTTTTCAAATCAACATAGAGACCAAAAAAAAAAAAACACAGTTTGGGGAAAAAAAGTTTATAGATTATGCCTAGTGATGTACTCATATGAAATGTCATAGTTGTAGGAAAGAGAGAAGAATCTGTTGCCCACTTTGTTGGTCGAGCTAGCCATTTCTGGGGGTGATGGCGATTCGAAACCAGCCTGATGCAGCTTTGAACCAAAAAACAAGGAAATCCGTCGACAGATTAAGCTTGCAGTGTGGACGGCGAGTCGAAGGTAGGTTTCAGACATTGATGTAATGGTGGTTGGGTGAGAAGCACAGAAAATAAAAATGGGTAGAAGTGGGTAAGTTCAATATGGGCGGAGACATATGTCTCTCCTTGTGACACAAACACGCTAAACTAACATGTCATTGGGTGTCAGCCAGTTTCTGGTTTTAGCAGGGTAATGACGAAAATTCCTCAACTAAACTCCCTATTTTTGGAATGTCACAAACAGTTCTTTTATCAAAACAGCCTATATAAATAAGAAAGACTGTTGAGTTTTTCCTTTCTTCAATTTTCATTCCTCTTCTTAATTCATTCCCGTCATTTTTTCACCTTTTATATCATTCATTCATTCTTCCTTCCTTTCTGTATTCGGTCTGTTTTTCTTTGTCTTTTTTTCTTTTACTTCTTTTCTTATTTCTACCGTTTTTTTTTTCCTTTCAATCTTTTATTCTCTTTCTTTCTGCCGTTTTCTCCCCCTCTCTCTCTCCCTCTCGCTCTCTCTCTTCCTTTTTTCCTCGCATCTTTTTAGAGATTTACCAATAAACAAATCTTCAGTCAGAAATTCATTATCTTCTCAGCAACCAAGAGATTTGTTTTACTAAATCGTTCACAATAAAATAAAATAAATTATGCCGAGGAAAATGATCAAGTAAATAGGTTGCTTGTTGTATTTGGTATTATTGAAATAAAATATTAACATTTCGAAATATCCACACACATATATGCACACACATACATACATGTATATATATTATCATTATTATTATTATTATTATTATTATTATTATTATTATTATTATTATCATTATTATTATTATTATTAGGAAGAAGAAGAAGAAGAAGAAGAAGAAGAAGAAGAAGAAGAAGAAGAAGAAGAAGAAGAAGAAGAAGAAGAAATGTATATATAATCCAACTAAAATAAATATGAATACGTTGTATTACTTTGAAACTCTATCTTTTATTCTATTTAAGCTGGGTAAGCCAAAGATAAATTCGTCATGTAATAATGGGAGATCGTTCCAAATAGAGTTTCGAAGCAATATAACGCATTCACACACGTGCGCATACACACATGCACAGATATACATACGTGTGTGTGTGTGTATATGTTTATATATATATATTTATATGTATGTATATATATATATATATATATATAAATATACACACACACACACACATATATATATATATATATATATATATATATATATATATACTTGTATCGTATAGATGTAATTTAATGGCGTATGTATTCAACTGACGATGGTGTCCGTGTAAAAAGAGCTGCGTGACAGACATGACTCAAAGACTTATCGCCTTAACGGAAACTTGATTATTTATTGACTCAGATTTAGAGAAACGTGTCTCGGTGTAGGTTTAAGGGGTTTTCAAAAATCGCTCACGGTCACGCATTGGTCAAAAACAAACGTGACTTGGCTGGACACTAAGTTGTCTAAAGAATGTGTTATTTTTGTTCAAAATAAAGCTCAGTCATATTTCATGTCTGAGGCGTTAGAAATCTCTCCGTTCAACAGACACACATTTCCAATCGCAGCTACCTCTCTCCTATGTTTCTACGGCAGTATATCACACACACACACACATATATATACATATATATATATTTATTTATATATATATATATATATATATATATATATATATATATATATATATATATATATATATATATATATATATAATAAACACTCCCGTCTTTAAGGTTGAGCACTGTTAAGTGGGGCACCCGTCTATCACTGCTATATCGATGCTCTTCCAACTCGGGAGAAGAGCACTCCAGTAGACGGAGAATTATGCATAAGTAATATACATTGCTTTGTTTGGTCATACTGACTGTCAAGTTCCGCGTAGGGCAGGGATAAAATATCTGGGTCTGAAACGAAGGTTTTGATCACACCTTGTGGTACTGAAGAGTTGTAATACAACGAAACAGCTATCTATGGATGACACAATAATCAATTATATATATATATATATATATATATATATATATATATATATATATAATTGTTATGTCATATATATATATATATATATATATATATATATATATATAAGGAAGAAAGCAAATCATTCCGTCATTATAACTAAAGCGTACACAACACCCACCGAACTGGTATAGGAAATTTTCAAACACGTGACACAATCTCCGTATTTTCACTTGTTACCCAGCATGCGTCTTTCCATGTCAGATTAGCAGTTTCGGCAAGTTTTAGATTTTTTTCAGAATATTACCCCGAGAATTCATTGAGTCTCAACCCGAATCGATCTTTTATGATTCAATGCATAGTTTAAGTGAAGGATGCAGTGAAGTCATTGAACGCTAGAGAAAATACTTTGACGACTGACTAAGGATGCTGTGATTTTATAGATACAAAGGATTTGATCCATCTTTTTTCTGGAAGCTTTAGCATGGACCTGAAATATCATACAGTCGTCCTGATACACATTATTTATCTCTTATAATTCATTGGCATTTGCGAATCGTCAGGTTATATTAATTCATTTATTTATTTATCAAAATCATTCAAAACAAATACTGATCAATGAAACACATTTTCTAATGTTATTGTGTTGATGCAGTGGCAAGTCAACAGTTGATATCATCTATGTTGTCCTTTCTTGTTCCAGAAGTTGTTCCGTTCCTAGGATATCTAGAATTTTGGTGATCTTTTTTGTAAAAATACTACTGATCGTTCTCCATGATTCTCCTATTCTACACAATCTCATGGCTTAAAACCTCCGTTTACTAACAATCCTAAAGACCTTTATTTATTATTTTTCACTTTTGACTTTGAGCAATATCATGGAAATGATAATGGGTACCATAAAAATGTTTTTTTTATTCAAAATCTTAAAAAAAATACAATTAAATTAGAAATTGTGCATAGATTGACCCTCAGATTTAGTCACATAGAGAACTTTCGGAAATATCATGCGGACAGCCAGCAACTCCTGGTGATATTATATGGTGTAGATACGTACCAATGATGTAGAGGAGATAGTTGTGAATGGATTCGCACAATAATGTTATCATTTCTATCGTGGCCTATTGTCAATCCTTCAGCAAAACTTTCCTGATAATTCTTTCAAAGATATTACACGGACAGTGGTGAACCTTTACTGATAATATGTGGTGTACACATATAACTGTGACGCAGAAGGTATTTATGTATGGAGCCGTTCAAATATTCGATCACTTCTGTTGTGGCCCATAGCTGACAGTCATGAACGTATACAGTTATATGCATGTACATAAATTTATAGAGAAAAAAACGGAAAATCAGAGAAGAAATTTAACCTACCCCTCGGCTCACCTATCCATAATATTCAATCGAAATTCAGAGGGCATTTTCGGAGATAATGTGGACAGACAGACGTGTCATTGGAAAAAAGAATCACCAAGAAAGTAGTCATCTTGGTGTCACCCCGTCTGATGGTGTCACACGGGGTGGGCCACCGTTGGTCCGCTATTGTATTGGTACGTGCTGTTTGCATTTATTGGACTCAGATTCAACAATTAATCGACATTCTGGAAAATGATCTTCAGGGCAAAAGATCGAAATAAAAACAGACACGTTTTCTCCCACTGAATTCATGATCATTAAATCAGACGATTACCAGTTATTTTTTAGATTCTCCCATCTCGAAGCTCGATTCAATTTAACAACCTTGAGGATTTCTTCAATTGAGAGATGCGTTTTTTTTAATTCTCTTTTTTTCCTCTGAGAATAATCAAAATATTTGTAATTTGCTCATCTGCTGTCTATGATGAAAAGGCAATAGTCACATTTTCTTCAAATATTTATTTTATTTACACTGTAAGTCAGATGATACATTCACTATGAAATAACGGGAGATCGTTTCAGATAGGGTTTTATGGATATTCCAAGTAATATAACGCATTTATGATTATAGGATTAAATATCCTTTTCTTTATTAGTTCTAATAATTTCTCAAGTTCTATCAATGACAATGGTATACCCTTGTTTTCCATTATTCAGCTCCCTCGATAGACAATGTAACTGGACCTTACAGTTGTATATACACTCAGAATATTATTATCAGGATGATTAGAAATGTGACAGTTGGAGTGAGTCGTAAGTATCCAGTTTGCAAGCATTATATGATATTGGTTTATCAAGGTTTTTTAAAAAATTCAGTTTAGCTGTTTTTGTTTTTAATTGTCCTCTGGTGCTTTTGTGTATTTTTTCACTTTTTAGTGGATACATAGTTTGATTTGTTTGTTGAATTAAAAAGCATGATTTGTTCAAGTAATTTTAATTTTGAATCCACTTCATTTACTTGTTTTCGAGCACGTTTTCAAAATTTCTTATTATTTAGTTTCTTTTCAGAAAGAAAATTCTTTCTCCAATTCGATTTTTACTTGTTCTGATTTCAGTTTTTTTTCCAATTTTTATGGTTTTACTGTTTGCTGATTTTTTTTCTTCAAGGCTTTACTTAGGTTTTTAGTATATCATCTTATTTTCTCAGCTTATACAGTTTTTTCATGAGTAAATCTCTTCCTGAGCCAACATTTGACACAGACCTCTGACTGACGGTTTCTACGCACGTTTTTTTCATTTTCTAAATTTCCATTTTATTTTTAGATTTTTCCTTCTATTCCTAAGTTCCCAGAAATAGTGATGTGTCGTTTTGTTCTTTTCAAGATTGATGGAGGTGTCATGGTTAGCTAATCTACTCTAAAAATTTATTTTAGAGATTCCTATGAAGAATTTAGAATCACTTTTTACTGTCTGTGTATATATTTGTCCTCTATATACAATTTCTGGTGTTTGGTTATTGTTTTCTTGCATACAAGTTTGTGATCCTCCACTATTGTATTTTTTTCATCTATACCTATATGCGATTTTTTTTTCATAATTTATTAGATTCAAAGTGTCATCATTGTGATTATAGATAATACTTTCCACGTAATTCAGGCAGCTGTATTATAATTTTGGTTTGCTTGAGATTAAGATTTGATGTATTCCGTTGTTTGGTAGGAAATCTTTTTTTTTGGATTAAATTTAAGAAAATTTCACCGGCGTTTGTTATCACCTGCTCATTGAAGGCTGGGGGTAAACCAAATTATATTTCTTTTTTTACATCATTCTGGAATTTTGGAATTGTTTGTTTCTTATTTCATTATTACATTCTAGTTCATGCTTTACAAATCCACTATCTTCGGGTGCTTTTTTGTGAGTTTGACAGATATTTTCAAATACTTTTTCGCTTGATAAATTCATTCTTAATCTAGAATTAATTGTTTATTAATCAAACTGTTTCAAAGTGGCTGGTGGTTGATTTCATTTTTATCTATATAAGTAGGAGAGCTGTCAGGTTTATTGTTCAGATAGATGGTTTTGGAATGAAATGATTGAAGTTAACACATAAAGAGTTGCCAATTTTAACGTTTGCGTTTACTTTTATTTTAAAACGTATTTTGTTTGATTCTTTAGTTAATTGGTTTCTGAAGTTGTCACATTTTTGGCTCTTGCACTAATTAAGTTTAATAAGACTGTTGTCTCTACATAAGCATATATTAGATGTATAAAGGAAGTTAGTTTATCTAGAAGGTACAATCCAATTAAGCCTGATGCCTGGGCAGAAACATATGCACCCATTGCAACGTCAAAGTTTGTGTTGAGTTGTGTTTTATCCACTGTTCATCGTTATTAAATAGGATTGATTTTCTACATTGCTCAATTATATCGATAGTAAAGACATTAATATTGGTACATGTCTTTACCAGTCCGATAGCGTTATAAAAGTTGCCTTATTCTTACATTCAAATTTTTTAAACCAATCTATAGCTTATTGGATACTTATCGATTGTTGGTTTTTTTATTTACTTTTTTTATTATTTCCGTACTAATTCTTTCCAGTACAATTTTGCTGATTTTTCCTATAACATGTTTAGCTGTATCACTGAGTTTGATTGTTAGTTTGCTGGGCCTCCAGAAGCATGTATGGTTTTTTCGTGCATTATACCAATTCTGTCACTAATTTGGTGTTCATTTCTTCTTCTTTCTCCCTTGGTTTGTAAATGTATGGCTTTTTTTTCATTTTTTTTTTGTAATATTTTCCGTTTGAATTTTGAAAGTTTGATGTTGTTTCAAGGCTTCATTATATATATATATATATTACTTTTGTCAGCTTTAAATCAGTAATTACTTAGACCGTATCTTGAAACTGTAATTTCCTCTGTTGTTATTTCTTGGTTGTTTAAGGAAGTAATGTGTTTTCTACTTCAATCTAGCGATTACATACTCAATTTTCCCTGTGAGTTGTATCAAATATTGATGCTTAGACGGGACAGATAAGTCTTCTATTGAGTTGTCTAGTCCATTACTTATTTCTACAAAACATTTTTGATGAATAACGTTGTATAGGAGAAGGTGCTCTGTCGAATTCAAAGATATGAGAGCTATGTTAATACAATTTTCAAGTGGGAGAAATATATACGACAAGTCATATAAATTAATCAGAAAACCTTTTTATTCAAACCACTTAGGGTAGAGACATATCGATTGAATGCATAAATTTTGTCTATGACAATGGTATACCTTTGTTTCGGTTTATTCAGGTGCTCTGATAGACTATGTAACTGGGGCTTACTGTTGTGCGCATACAAATAGAATAACCCTCACTATTTTATGAAATATAACGGTTGGAATGCACTGTAATTATATACCTTGCAAGCATTATCATTTCTGCGATTACATCATTGGTTTTCTCTATGAGTTGTCATATATATATATATATATATATATATATATATATATATATATATATATATGTGTGTGTGTGTGTGTGTGTAATTTACACACAATTTGGACATTATATATATACGTTATCTTCCTTTTTTTTTAAATATTTGCTATTTGCTGATATGATGTGTATAATGAACAGATCATACATATTATAGTACATGAAAACTTTATACATTTGTATATATGTCTGCATATGTTCCCTACGCTATCAGAAATTAGATCGTTCCTATGAAAGCTTTTAGTAAAGCGAAGGAGCCACTACCAATTTATATTGGAAACAATTGGAGTGTTTCCTGGTACAGAGGACTGTAATGATGTTATGTTAGGCTGAGTTATCCGAGGTTCCAGCGTTGGATAGTACTAGGGATAGGGGTATGAGAGTACTAACGACTCCTTCCATTTTTCCCAACACTTGGCTTCCTTTAACCTCAAGATATTATCCCAATTTTTCGCGTGACATGATCTTGGTATTAAACCGTACAAAATTAGAAAAATATTTTTTTTCAATTTCACATCTCCTTCCAGCTGAGTCTATGTTTATTCTTGTCATCACCAAAAGGAGAAAAAGCAATAAAACCAAGAAGTATAGCAAAGCAAATATCAAACTGGTCAACATACAGAATAAAATTAATCGAACAGAACCTGAAAATAAACAAATAAACACGTCCAGTTAGTCACTCATGTAGAAAACCATCTCGTGACTAACGTCTTTTGGCAACAGGTCGAGTTGGGGATGATCAATTACAAAAAATTGGAAGAAAAGAGTTATCAATGAATAACGAATTTAGCATAGATTTCTGTATTGATTTGAATTTAGAATTAATTTACGTTAAAGACTTTAAGAAAATAAAAGAAGCTTTTCTTCCAGGACAAATCAAGGAGTAGATGTTTAAATTTCCGGCCCTCTAATTCCATTGGAGTGGCCTGTACACGAGACACATGTATAGATATCCAACCACTTAAAACGGAAGAAACATATGTTGACACTTTTGGTTGATGTTGACAGTTTCGGTTTACTGTTTCAAACAGAGGTGGATAAATAAGAGAATGGCGTGTTTTTCGCAATCCAAGTGAAAAGTTTGAAACGATTTTGCGTGAACCACTCAAGTGAAATGCCAAGAACCTGAATCGTATTTACGATAAAACGGTTGGTCTTTCAAAAGAAAATTTAAGATCCCTTATCACGTGCCGAAGATGCAGTGTAGAAATGTTTACTGCAGGAATTCGAAGTAGTTATTTATGCTTATGACCGACATCGACCCAGGAACACGCATGCGCGAGGCTCCTTTCCCTGCCATCAATCGATCCTACTATATATATGTATGTGTGAGTGTTTAGTTGAGCATGAATGAATACACATACATGTGTGTATGTACTAAATAGATCTCAATGATACTCAATACTATCGGTAGGACGGTTATAACATAAGTAAAGGTTCTTTCACTGGTTTATAATAGAATGTACATTCTGTTTTTTAGAAAATACAGGCTCTGTTTTGCCCATGATAGAGAAGTGTGGCAAATCCTGGGGAAGGTTTATATCCAACAACGGACGTTAAAAGACTGATTATGATGTACATTCTGTTGCACTTTTTAAAAAAAATGATGGAAGATTGAATGCCTTGGCTTCGTGAACGGAGATTTTGGGAGCGTTTTCCGCTATTATGGGATCATTAGACGGCAGGGCAAAATAACCTTCCAGCCTGCAAGATAAAGTTTCAAGATGAAGTGCAACGTAGGTAAGGCCAATCCCAGCTTTTGAACCAAAAGTTTTCACTCTATAGTCCATCGAGGTTGTCCTAATCGGAGCAGTCGTAGGTTTGACCGGGATTTCCTGCTCTTGGCAGATGGCCGATTTTGATACATAGTTTTGTTCCCCCTGGAGCAGATGTGCGCTGGCTGTAAGGGTCAGCATACTTTTCAGGGAACTAAGCCGATAGTACAGCAGCCTATACAGATTACGAGCCAGCTCATATTTACTCCCCAGGAAAAACGGAAGAGGCAGTAATCATAGCAGTAGTATACGGTCAGAGCAGGAGATCTAGGTTTTGGGTTTATGAAGATTTGGCTTAATTAGAAGAGTTTCAAATTGTTAAGGTCCAATAACATACCTTTAGGCAGTTTTCTAGCATTTCAATCTTTACTCTTGGATAACACTAATTTCTATTGTTTCAAGCACGAGTCATCTTCCTTAACCTTAATTACCTGAGTTTAGCTGGAATTGTTGTTTTTTTTACGTTCATGGAGAAAATGAGCTGGGTATACTAAATTTGTTAAATTTCTAGCTGTTCTAACTGCGACCTTGCTGAGCGGTATATTGTGATGATATTGCTGATGTATGAATGGGGATACTGGTCATTCACGCTCCCTAAAAGATTATTTTCCTTCGATTATCACATTCTTTTATTGAGTTCTATCCGAGAGGAAGTTCATGTAACGCCTTTTTGTTCCTGACGACTGACTTTAACTTTCCCATTTCTTAGAGGATATAGATAGCAATAATGGCACCCTAAAAAGAATGTCAACAACAACGATGTTTTATAATGGTTAACCGTCAAACATAAGATTGGGTGGTTTTGGTAGTCAAGTATGTTTCTCAAGGTTCCACATCGGACGACTCTGACGATTGCTTTTTTATCTCCTTTCCTCTGACAACCCTCTCAACAAGTTATGACATCCCCTTATCTAGCATATACATAAAGAATTTAAAAAATTGAATGTGAGAAGTGTATTTGGAGGAATTAGAAATATAAATGCTATCAAAATTGGAAAGAAATAAGAATAATGATAATTTTTGCTATATTAACAACGTTGATGATGTTATCCATGAATCATTGACACAGCCTGTGCTAATATTCCATTTTATAATATCTAGGTTTTAACTTAGTATAAGATCATACGGCCCATCCCTTTACAATTCCTAGAATCGTTCATAGTTTGGCCGGCTTTTTGCTTTTTTTAGGAGATTAAACAAAACAAATTGAGTAAACGAGTAGGTATTGTGATTTCCAGAACATGTACAAAAAAAAAAAGAACCCAGCATATATATATATATATATATATATGCAGAAGTGTTGTGTTCTTTTGTCAATCAGTCTAATAATCTAAAACTGCTCATTTCAGTAAACTCCTCTTATAGGAAAGGTTCTCTCTCTTATTGTATCAACACACACACACACAATCACACATACACACACGCACTCATATATATATATATATATATATATATATATATATATATATAATATGAACTGATTATATGTATGGTAATAGAGAAACATTCAACTTTGGCTATGTTTTCTAAATACTCCCAGTGGGATAAAGAATAAGAAATAAAGCTATTGACCGAGAACACCTCTCTTGGATAGGTGGGCAGGACAGCTAGAAGTTTAATGAATTTAGTAAATACATTACAACGACCATAATTTTAATTTTGCAATTACTTTGTTTGGATAGATTTTTATAATTTGTATTAATTTACGAAGATTATCTATGATAAAGCAGTTACCCTATCGGTCGTAAGTTCGAAACCTGCAGCAGCCCAATTTTCTTTTGTTGTTTATTCTTTTAACGTTGTCTACGCCAAGGGATACATACATTCACCGTGTAATAACGGGTGATCATTTAAATTATCATTCTGTTGGATCATATTTCTATTTCCTAATAACACACACACACACACACACACACACACGCATATATATAGCGTTACTGGAAGAGAAACTTGATTGTCAATAGCCACATCGAAGAGTTGTAATACAACGAAACAACTGTCTATGGATGACACAATTATTAATTATTATTGTGATTAACGCTCCCTCATTTAAGGTTGAGCAATCTTAGGTTGGGCAATAATCTACAATACAGTATTTTAGCAATGCTCTTCTAACTATGGAATGGAGCACTCTGGTGGATGAAGAATTATGCATGAGTAAATATATCGCTCAATTCGGTCCTACTGACAGTCCAATTCCGCATAGGGCAGGGGTAGAGTATCTGTCTCTAGGTCTGAAGCAAAGGTTTCGACCCTACCTAGCGGTACTGGATGATGTATTTATTTACTGTCCCACCACAGAAAAATGTGACACAAGGCTAAGGCTTAACGTGGGGAAAATAGGAGCCTTCCATCCAAAAATGGCTCCAGCCGACGCAGCTTTGGTTTGCTAAGTAACCAAAGCAACCTCCCCCACGAAAGCGTCAGGACAAGTCCCGACCTGCTCCGTTAAGTGCAATGGAACATATTCCTTGCAGCTTGGCCGAGAAATAAAAGGGAAGTGGAAGGTTCCCATTACGCGTAGCATTGCGCAGCCTCAGTATGACTTCATTGGCTAACGCATTGCACCAGCGCACTCGGTCTTGATACCATTCGACAGGCAAGTATCAGTACCGGCGCCTTGGTCTCTGCCGGGGAACAGATAATACACTTTGATCTTACTGAAAAGGCCAGAGAAAGGGTGCTGGAAGGGAAACTGGATTGTCTATAGCCACACTGAAGAGCTATCTGTGAATGATACAATTATCAGTTATATATGTGGGTGTATGCAAATTAGACAGAGATATACACTATAAGATCCTATATGATAAGTAAAGAAACCGCTATCAATAAAAACCATAAGAGCTATTATTCTACCTAACTGTATATAGATAAACTTTCATTTTGAGACAAACATGTGTGTTTTAAAAAAATCCATACTTGCTGGTACAGACGTAGGCAAACATTCAAATAGTACTTACGCTAAATTACTTGTAAAAAAAAAAGTCTAGTTGTAATTATCGACATATGTGTATGTTTGTAATGTGTTATTTGCTGCATTTTGATCTGCGTAATTGAGGAAACAAAGCAGAAGTCAGATCATTTAATTGATAATTGATTTAAAATGACTTTAAATCGAATTATTAGAACATAAATAAATGTGCGTGAGGTGTATGCATATGTGAGTGGGTGTGTGTATATGTTCTTATAATTTGATTTATTGTCATTGTATGTTCCTGAAAATCAATTAACAATTGAACGATCTGACTTCTGCTCTGTTTTCTCAATTACGCAGTTTAAGTAGAAATGCAGTGAATAACATTTATTTCAGAATCGTTTTATCGATCCGTAGATTTGATTAAAATAATTTGACGAATCTGTAAATCGATCCGTCTCAGCCTGAAATCCAATCGGACTTATAATCTTCAAAGGGGATCGATATTTGGAAAGGAGGCCTTCGTTCGAAATCTCCTCATTTCAAATGTGGTTTTGAAAAAGGGTTCGATTTGATAATCAATGTTTGAAATCAATGATTGATTTGTGCCCACAACAAATTGCTTTCAAAACTCAGTCATTGAAGAGAATTCAACCATTATGAATTTATGGCTAGTGTGACTTCCATCTTAATTTTAGTTGCTTTTCATTGCAATCACTCAGATCACCAGTTCACAGAGCGGAATAGTAATAAAGGATGAACTTTCGGTGAGACTCGATCATCACGTTTGCTTCAGGAAGCTTGGTTTCACATAATAACTGCTCTCACCGATTGAGCTACGAGAACCCTATGTCTTACAGAAAATCAAATCTAAACTTCACACCTACCATCCATTTCCCCAGGTCTCTCACTGCCGTAATTGTTATTTGATTTCACACTAGTTGTATTGATAGCAACAGTATAACCTTGATTATCTTTTATCAGATGAAGTATCGTCAACTAATATTGATATTTTTTCCGATCCGTTTAAAAAGGCTATAGACTCAAGGTCTGAGTGGTTTCATTGAAAATCAACTGAAAGTGAGTGAAAATACTAAAATCGATAATAGTTGACTATGATCATATCTAATGGAAATAGATTTAAAAAAATATTGATCATTGTTGGAATCAGTTAATCTTGGCATAGACAACTTTTGTGCATCAAATTACCAAGGGCCTTCATTAGGAGGCTAATTCCCATCTATTGTGACTTCGATCCTCATTGGGAACCTGACTGAAGAGTCTTTATGCTAGAATAAACCATTCCCCAAACGGTTAGCCTTGTATATATTTTTAGTTGGGTTCTAGATCAGTGAAGTTGTCAGATTTTTGCAGCTTTTCAAGAAGAAGAAGAAGAAGAAGAAGAAGAAGCAGCAGCAGCAGCAGCAGCAGCAGCAGCAGCAGCAGCAGCTAATGCTAAACCTATCAAAAGTTAGAAATAAGAAAAGAATAGGGATATAGAAATAAGCGTTTTGTGATATTTCGTTCTTCCGGGCAAGACCAAATAGGATTTTTTTTCCTTCAGACCCACTATGGTTAGGGTTAGTATAGTGAGTTATAGTGAGAGTTAGGTTTAGGGTTGTTGTTTTATCAGGGTTTTTTTGGGGGGGGGCGAGTACCAACGATAAAAACCTATGATTTAGGGTCTTTATCGATGAAAAAGATGTACTGAACTCTTTTTTTTTATGCTTCCATACTTTGACATTATGGACTTTAGCTTCCAGTGTGTAGTAACAAAAATGGACCCAGGCTTCACTGTGGTGAAATGGTCAGCTAGTGTCGCAGACTGCTATTGCCGTACTGTTGTTATTTTGAGCCTCAATGGGCACTGCATATTGATGCTAGACTAAGCTGGGTTTAGTGCATGACATCCTGCTTGGTAAAAAGGATGGATGTATAAGAATCAGTGGAAAAAATCTACATATATGTGTTCTGCTTTCATAGAGTTTTCCGAGGATAGACAGAACAATGATTTCTCATTTAAATCAAAGTCTTTTATGTATATTGCGTGTTAAAAGTAGCCATCTGGACGTCAGATGATACGTCTGTGGACACGTCAAGTAGAACAGTAAAGATACCGAGCGAAGCTTCTTAGATTTCCACAATTACTTGACTTCTTTGATATCGTCTGACGTCAGAGATCTTCTAGCGGACAGTATTAGTGACAGGGTATTTAGTTTCTTTGCAGCATTGTCTTCCAACACGCAGCAAACAAGCAAAATCGAAGTTCCAGCGATTGTGTGAGGTTCTTTTTTTTTTTTTTTGGCATTTCTCATGGCAACCATATAAGAGGCATGTAGGCAAGATTGATTTAATTGATAGACCTGTCGTCCTCGGTCAAGACACCCACCGCTTGAAATATGTGTTCTTTGTCAGCAATATCAGGATGATCAGTAGACAATTGCAGTTTCAGACACTTATGCTTCTTGATTGTTGTGATGGAACTCTATGACACACAGTATTCGGTGGGCAATCCTTTGTCTCTCCATTTAATACAGTTGACATTTTATGACTGTTCATTGTATGATCTCTGTTTTACCAAATAACCCTGTAGTTATTGTTAAATATTTCAGAACTTGAATGAACACACGTGAATGGAATCCTCTAGTTACAAAAGCAAAAAAAAAAACCAGACCAGTAAGAAAGAGATCATATTATTCGGTGTGGGCAAAAGTTCCCAGCGCTTTTTTTTTCTAAACTTGTGACGGAATACGCGATTGAAATGTTTTTTCTGTAGGGCATTTTTGCACACACCTGAGGGTAAGTGAATTCAGTTATCTGAACTGAGTGCAGACATTTTGTTACTTTCAGTTGATTTTGAATCATTCAAATTTACAGCCTTTATACAAATATGGTGTATCCACTAGAATTCCTTCGTATGC
The DNA here is from genome assembly GCA_963457665.1 of Thysanoteuthis rhombus. Classification (NCBI taxonomy): domain Eukaryota; kingdom Metazoa; phylum Mollusca; class Cephalopoda; order Oegopsida; family Thysanoteuthidae; genus Thysanoteuthis; species Thysanoteuthis major. The sequence goes on from OY735215.1 coordinate 44,023,197, forward strand.
CATTAGGGGTATTTGAACCTCGGTCCTGGAACCCCTGATCTAGTGCGTAAATCTAGATATATGTTGTCTGTTTATATGCCTACTGTTCCCTCATCGTTAAATGCGTTTTTAGTCATCTATGTATGTAAGTTTTGAAAAATCAGATGACGTATAGTGTAAAATAACATCCATACACAATACATTATGATAATACCCCAAATCAAAATAGCAAACTACGTGTATAACATAAGCTATATATTAAAATCATAGCTGAAACAGAAGTTGTGTTCGATCAGCACTGCTGGGTGTCATGTTGATATAACTGTTTTGTTTTTAAAATCCCCGAAACCGTTAAATGGTTAATGACTGATGATCCCAACAAGAGAAAATTTACACATTGTGCCATAATGAAAAGTACATATAAAACAGGGAAAAATCCCTGGACAAAATAAACTAAAAACATTGACAGATATTGGAAATGAGTGACTGAAGTGACAAAATCAAATTTTTGATAAAGTTTTTAATGTTTGGTGTTTATAGCTGTGAAGCTTTGTAGACATATATATATATATATATATATATATATATATATATATATATATATATATATGTGTGTGTGTGTGTGTGTGTGTGTGTGTGGTGTGTACTTGTGTATTAGAAAATGGATGTATATTTCGACAAAATGATTATGAATAGTACTATATCATATAGGAACTCTTATTCGAAATGACCTCCTGTCATTACACAGATAATATGTCACTTGGCCTAGAAAACGTTGATAAAATAAGCAATTAAAAAAAATCAGACTGGTGCAAAAATTGAACCTACGAACGGTATATAATAAGTGTGTGTGTATTTATAAATGCATTCGTGTATAATATTCATGAACATTAATTGTGGAAAAAAAAATCATAAATCTGATCGGGTTTATTGCTTATTTTGATGTGACATTTTACCTGTGAGTGCTGCACACACACAAAAAAAAATAGTAAATAGGACCGTTCTCAATGAAATGAGGATTTACATGCAAATTCTAGAGACTATTATTACGGTACAACATTTTAAGTGCACTGATTGCTCTATGAAAAAAAAGAGTCAATTAAACAAATAAACTAGAGGTATAATTTGACATCCAATAGAAACCGTTAGGTGACCAATGTCTTTTAGCAGCATGCCGTGTTGGGGATGACCAATTAAAGAAATTAGGAAAAGGGGTGATCAGTGAATGACATACTTCTTTCGCCTTTTTTTGATCTCTAAAAGGTCTGAATTATCAAAAAACAAGCATGAGTGCAACCGGGTAGAAAATATGGACCAATTTAGCATAAGCGTACATTGCAATATGAACCCTCACTAAAAAGACTTACGTAGATAAGGGATTTTAAAGAATAAAAAAGAAGAATATGTTTTTTAGAGATCATGATGAAGAGTAAATGTTCAAATTTATAGTCTTTAGATCCATTTGTGCGATGCATGATACATACATACATACATATATAGCCAGCCATCTGGACCAACTTGAAAACTGAAGAAACCAATGCACACAGTTTTGGTTGACGGATCCTAAAAATACACTCTTAAGTCATGTGTGCTAGGTTTCAAATCTTACCATAGTCAGGGTATTTATTCGCTATCCCACGAGGACCAGTATGGCACAAGGCCAGATTTCCTGTGAGGTCGAACACGCGTAGGTGGTGATAGAAATTGTGTAGTTCCTTTGACATGCTCCAGATATCAGATAATGACCCTGTTCCTATTCTCCCTGATGTAATAGGGAGGAGCAATTTGAGGAAAATCTTTTTCTGGAACTAGATGGTTGTTCAGAATTAAGTGACCAAGAAGGATCAGATACCCCGCTCTGATCCTATCTCGAAAGCTACGAAAAGAGAGGGTGATTCATGCAAAGAACCCGATATTCCACTTGACGACCCTTGAATGAAGTTACATAAACAGATTTAGGTTTTCTTCTCGAATGTGACCCAATAAATAATCAAGGAAGACAAAGCTTTCGAAAAATCGATATATTTAATTTCATTTATTGATTTTTCACGTAACTATGGTATAATTCAAAAGTTTTTTTTAGACCTCCTTTTTTCAATTCTTACTATTTTTTCAAAAGAAATTCTTAATCATATTTTGTTCTTCCTTCCTTCCGTAATCGTTTTTTTTTTTCTTGTAATTCAGCTATCTTTTCCCTTTTTCTTTCCCTAATTTCATTTTCTCTCTACTCCGTCTTTCCATGAAAAAGAGAATCTTTCTGTTTCTTTTCCCTTCTTTCTGATTTTCATTTTTGCCTCTTCGTCCGCCCAATATTCAGATACATATTTTGGGTGAGGTAGGGCGAGGATAGAGGAAGGGTGGTGGCCTTCATCTGGACGAAAGGAACTTGGAGGGGGGCGGATAAAGGCAAGCAAAGTAAAAGACACATTGTGTTCGTGATCAATTCTTCAGAAGAGAGAAACTATTTGTGGCCGGTCTCTACCGAACGTAAAAAAAAAAAAACAATTCGGAGCTTCAAGAAACGAACGGCAGTTTGGCCTTGAACCATTTTACGAATAAAGGAATGTTTTGCTTCGCTTCTCCCAGTCAACAGTTAACTAAATAAAAGAACACAATGAAAAGCATTTGTGAGTGTGCTTAGCTCTGCCAACATTGATTGAAGAAAAAAAAAATCTTTCTTTGATCAGTGGCACACGGGACTTTGTACCTTGGGTGCGCTGTGTTCTACGGAAGCACAGAAACACCAAAATATTTTGGTGTCTGTAAAAAGCGATGGACAGTAAAAGGATCAAGATTGTAAATCATAGAATTTTACACCCTCAGTCATTTAATGTTTCAAAGGGCAAAAAAAATAGAGAGAAATGAGAGAAGCGATAGAATAGAAGCAAACTTCGGATTCCTAACTATGATCCTCTGATAATGATTTCGAATCTAAATTCTGTTTTTCATTGATTCTATTGGATCTCTAATTCGTACAGTTGATTCCATCTCCCCTATATTGTACTCAAAAGACATCAACCGTCCATTGTTTTATAATCATCATCATCATTATTATTATCATCATCATCATTGTCGTACATTTTATTGTCTTTTGTTGGACACAAACCTTCCCCAGGATTCGTCACATTTCTTCTAGTTGGTGTTGCAGAGCCAATATTTTCCGACCTTGTCCAGTTTATCTCACCATCTCAAAATTTACCGGCGTCGGTCCCGCATTTGATCTCTGGGGATCCAAGTCGTGAATCGTTGTCTGCCTTGCATCATGACCTGCCCATTGACATTTTGAGCTTCCTAATACTTTTTATGATACTCTGGACTCCTGTTTTTTTTTTTACCTTTATATATACTAACTTGTGGTCTTTCCATTTGATGTTGAACATGATTCTCTCAAGTGAACGTTGTAAGGTTCTCAGTTTGTGGATCTGTCTCTCGGTTAGGTTGCATAATGCAGCATTGGTTGTATATTCTTCTTTTTAGGATTAACTGGATTTTCAAGTTCTTGAAGGTTGAGCTTACTTTCAAACACCGGAATATCATTACGTTCTTGAGCATCCGTGAGACACCCAAGATACAGAGCATCAAACGCCACTGTCCTTGAGACTTACAGGAATAAATCTTATCTTGATTTACTCTCTTTAATGAATAAAACATTGATAACCATGAATGTTTTACTTGTACTTTATTCAATCTTAATTTCACTTATGATTGATTTCCAAACAGCACAGTCCACTCACTGCAGTAGAATGATGGTCTGAGCTGTTGCAATGAGAAGAAATTGAGGTCAAGATAAAAGTATATACAATAGAAAAATGAATCAATGAATATTATTACTTCTAATACTTTTTTATGTATTAGGACAATTAGGAGATATATTTTACATATTTTGACTCTTTGGTCCTATCATACATTTTATTGTAACCACCACAGCAAAAATAATCCTATTTGTCTTCGTATATGACTAAGCTGAGTTTAGTAAGTAAATATTGAATAGAGGTTGAGTCAGTATTCCACACCTTCATTACGGACGAACAGATTTTGTTTCAAAATGAAATCTCATTCAACTGCTGATATTATCAGTGAGGATACTGCTGTAATTTACAGGGAAAATATTATAAATGGGTGCGATTGACAATTATAGCTTACAAGATACTTCAGATGAGCATATAAAACCTCAGAGTATGTTTTTGCCATTTTTCGTGGAAAAGTTGGTCTGATATGACATTAGATACGGTAATATATATATATATATATATATATAGATATATATATATATATATATATATATATATATATATATAAAAGCAGTAGCCATCATAAGATCACAAAAGAACAAAGACCTTTTCCCAGATTCTTCAATAACGTGCGTTACTGTGCTAATCTCTGCCATGTCTTACCAATGAACATTTTTATCTCATCTTTTCATCTCATGTATGGTCTTTTCCTACCGTGTTTGCTATTCTTTGGTTACCAGTTGACTGCATCACTTGATATTTGTCCAGTCCATCTCCATTTTGGACTGTAGATTAATTCTATCTTTTACTTTGCTCCACTCTCGGATCCATGTTTTATCTATCTCTAAAAATCACTCCTAACATTGCTCCTTTGATTATCTCTTTGCAAGGGATTTTTTGCTGTATATATATATATATATATATACACACACACACACACACACACACATACACACACACACACATCTTTTCATGACTACGCCCTCGGCAGGATGCAAGTTTACCGAAAGTACACATCAATCTGAATTACATTGCCCACAGGGTACTCAATCACCTTCTGAATGCACAGAGAAATTTGTCCAAATGGAGAGTTTTTCACTCTCTACGCTCATAACTCGTGTGTGTATGTACAATCATAATGAAAAAAAAAACGTTGAGATTTTGCAGTTAACTAAGGACGAATCTGCAGGAATTGGATCTTCATGTTTTTTCTTTATTTATTTCAAGTAACAGTTAGAAAGCAAATGACAACCCCTTCCCAATGATATATATCTAATCCATTGACTGTTGACGATAAAATACACAGATATTGGAAAGTTCCTTGTAAAACTTAATATAAACTGTTGGAGAGTCGATGGATATCTTTCTCCAACAATATGTCATGTCATTCTATCCACCACCCTATTTCCCTCAAAATTCTAAAGGATTATATCAGTGCTAGCGCAAATGTAGACCCAAAACTAATAATATTAAGATTTCTTTGAGGAATTTCCGGAAAAGAAAAACGCTATAACTAAGCCTAGGGATCCCTTTTGTATACACATAACATTTCATGGGCAAATGTTGAATGATTCTTGTGTCACGCCGTCACATTCAGAATCACTGGCATACAATTTAGCAAACGTAATTTTGATAAAAAACAAAACCAGTGAATATCAAATTACAGATTAGGGATCAACACCCTTGAACTATTTCAGCTGCATGACAAAGTCTACTTCCAAATGCTTCAACCGGTTTAATCTATCCCGAATCGGAATCAAAATATGGACAACTTTCAATTTGCATAGTGATTGTCAGGGACGACACATGGGATTTTTTCCTCTGCCAATCAATTGCAGCCTTCTCAAGAACCACTAATCCAAACAACTTCTAACTCAACTCAACACTTTTTGGAGTCCTGTGCAATACATTTATCGAATTCTACCCAAGACAATGACTGGTACTCGAGATAGATTATTGTCACAAGGGCGACTAGCAGCTATTTTGAATATCAGGATTTGGTCTTCATTCAATTTTCGTAGACTCTTTTCTCCCATCCAGAACCTACTGAGGATCCAAAATCCGCTGAATATTTATTTCCTGTTGCAATTCGTGAAAGGTTGACCCCCATTTTCACCTAAAATGCCCGGACTACTTAAAGACAGATGGGATAACTGTTGAGTAGAGAGATTTCTCTCGATTTTGTGACTATTTCAATATTTCAATTGATAAAGCGTTGGTACTTCAACTTGCTGTCTCCAAGTAAACGTGGGCGAACAGTGATATTTCAAACGTAATTTATCCTTCGACTGATAGCGATAGTACATCAGTACACACTTATAGACTGCCATTTGAGTCGCAATACGCAATTCGAATGTGTCCATGGAGGAGATATATTTTCACTGATCAATTAGCAACATCTCAAGGGCGTCTTGTTCTCCCCGACAAATCGTGCGATAAATGAGAATCGAAATGAATGTAAAGACAATTTGTCGACGGTACACTTTAACTTACCCAGTAATATCATCGGGGAAGTGTCCAGATGCATCGCCTAGGGTATATTTCACCCTACCCGGTAAGGTTATCGGGTTGGTATCAACTTGTCTTAGGTATACTTAAACCTCCCGGGTAAGATTATCGGGGAGGTGTGAAACAGGTCGACGGATTATGTTGGTCAATAATTTTTCTCAAAACTTGGCGATTGCAATTAGCACTTCAAATGTTGAGATGCTTGGTAAACATAACTAATTGATGACGAATTCAACAGAAAACAGAAAATGCACTTTGAATATCAATTCCAAATGACCTTCCAATGTATGTTTTCTTAAAACAAGACAGCGCATTTGGTACGATATATCAAACAAATACATAAAAGACTTATGTCCACTTTAACTAAGGCAACGTCCGTTCAAAATGAGCATGACTGGAAAAGACCGGTCTTCATGTCATTAGAACATCATGTCATAGTAGTCGTGTGAAATAAATTTCCGTCCGTCGTACAGAATTACGGCTTCAAAGTATTTATGTTACTTCCCTTCAGCGTTTTTTTTTAAGTTTCTGAATTCCTAAACATGTATCTACAGCAAATATTTCAAATCTAAATTCAGAGCTATGATTTTAGATAGAAGATGTATAATCAGTCGATTTTGATTTATTCTTATTAGATTTCCCAAGAACTGCTGATCTAAACAACTTCAAACTCAATACCACAATTGTGTAATGATTGATATGTATGATGAATATTGACTTCATGCGATTGTCAATTGTCGAGTTGTCTCTGTTTAGAATAATACAAGGTTTACATACCGTATATGTCAGAGTACTGTAACATATCCATAGACACAGCAGTTCCTCCCCTTATCAGGCTACAAGAAGACTTTGGGCCCTTTCAACCAGAAAAAAGTGAGGCAAGGAGACACAAGCTCACCCAAACTCTTCATAACCTGCCTTCAGATGATCTTCCGAAACTTAGAATAGGAACACAAAGGAATCAGTATAGAAAGGGAATACCTAAATAACCTCAGATTTGCTGACGACATCGTCCTTTTTCCTGAGAAGCTTCACTATCTCCAAAAAATGATAGACGAACTGAATGAGGCAAGCAAGAAAGTTGGCCTCCTCATGATCTTCAGCAAAACGAATGTGATGTACGACAAACACACTGCAATCGAAATCGAAAATGCAGAGCTGGAGAAAATAGTCCACTACATATACCTAGGGCAGCAAATCTCCATGAAACCATCAAAAGAAGAGCAAGTTAGACTTTTAAAAACAAGAAAATCCCTCTAGTCTTAAAAAAAAAGTATAAAACCAATGTAAACACACAACAATCAAAGAACAAAAATGCAAAACAACAGAAAGTAGGGCAGTACATGTACATAGGACAACGAATCTCACTGAAATCCTCAATAGAAGAAGGAACAAAGCGAAGAATCACCCTAGGATGGAAAGCTTTCGGTAGAGCAAGCTCAACTTTCAAAAACAAGAAAATCCTATCGATCTTTAAATAAAGTGTACACAACCTATCTTTTTTTTATCGTTAGTCACATACAGTGCTGGAACATGGAGTCTATCCAAAAGATAGACCCTCAAACTGAGAACCATGCAACGTACAAATGAGAAAATCATGCTCAACCTCGCATGGAGAAAGTAAAGGCTTTGCGATGCCCATGATAGAGAGGTCTGGTGAATCTTCGGGATGGTCTTTGTCCAAAGACGGTCGCTAACAGACTGATGACGATGATGATAGACAAATCAACACAAACACATCCACAGAGATTTCTCAAATCATACGTAGATAACAAGGACTGTTGTTCTTAATATTGTTGCTAACTGACCTAACTACTACTCCCCTATTTCTCCACTCCCTTAGTTTCAGTCAATTTTTATACAGACAGTACCATCAGAAAAAAACATTTCTGGTAGTATAACAAATATTCAATTGTTAAGGACCGGGGTTTGCAATTGTAAAGATAAAATTTATTTTTAGCAAATTTCGGTACTCAATCTGAGAGTTTACTTATGATATCAAAGACTGACAATGGTATTCAAAAAGTTTTATATAAAAAAATATGTTGCTCTGTATTTTATCGTTCAACCAGAATGAACTGAGATTTTGTTTACTTCGTAGAGAAGAAAAATGAATTATAAGGGAGACTACTCTGTAAGTATTTGAGACTTATTTTCCAGGACAAATGTCACAGACAAAAATATAAATAAACACGTGGTATAATGCGTAAGTGGATGTAATGCTAACGTTTTTACTGTGAAAATGCATTGAAAACCAAAACAAAATCGATCGTCATTGTTAAGAACTAATGCGAACAGGAATGAAAAAATTAAGAAAATGTTGAAGTTTTCAGCCCTCTAGCTCATTTAGTGTAGCTGGTATGCGAGATACATACATACATAGACAGCCAGCTAGCAGGCCAGCTAGACAAGCACAGAAACTGAAGAAAACTATTTTGACAGTTCTTGTGGCTGTTCTGTAATTACATATAATGTTTCAATCCAATCTTAATTTCTTTGCTAAGAGAGAGGGCAATGTTTCTATTTGAGACATAGAGATAAATTTATAGCTAACCAACACTTGGAATTAATTTGAATTGGTGTATTTTGCAGAATTTAACGACCTGAAAAACAAAGCTTAAAATTACTGAAGCTATAAAACACCAGTTTTGTAACATGATTACTTGAAATGAATTTTATTGTTAATTTGTATCTCGTTATAAGGTTCTCTTGAGATCAATCATACTTTATTCTGTAAAATATAATATAGAAGAAGGATGGGGCAGATATTTGTGAATGGAACATTTACTGTAAATTGCAAGACGATTATTTACTCATTATCCTGAAAGTTTTTTTTTTAATTCAGAGAATAAGGACAAAAGCTGCAACAATTAAGTTATTAAATAAATTTGAAAAATGATGTTGGACAAGACAAAAGAGAACAGCAAAGATTATCCTAAAAGGAGTACCAGACCAGACACGGCTTAGTGGGGAGGGTAATCCCCTGGGAACTGAATAAGTGACTGACCTTTGATTTTGTATACCAATGGTACATGCACAGATCAGAATCTGTCATAGAGGATTTCGTGATACAAACAGATCTCCCCATCCAGGACAGCGGGTCAGATCCTTTGGTAGTGAACAAGTGAAACGTCGTTCAAGCTAACAACATAGTGAAGCTGAAATAAGTGAAAGATGAATGAATACCCTGACTTTGCCAGAGAGCTGGTAGACGTTGGGGAACAAAAATGCCCTGGTAGTGCCAATAGTGGTCGTATACCTGGTAACAACCCCCAAGAACCTAGCAGAGAGGTTGGAGTAACTAGAAATCCGAAGAAAAACTGAAACTATTGAGACGACAGCACTGCTGAAGTTGGAAAGAATACTGAGGAGAGTCCTATGGTGCTGGGTAGACTTGTTACCGCTTGATCTCTAGTGAGAACGAAATTCAAATATTAGTGATTGTAACTATGGTCTGCATAGGAGCAGTAAGAAAGTCTATCATATAAGTGAATGGGGCAAATTAGTCATTGTAACTCATTGCCATGATGGCAGACATAATTCATTGTTTTATTGTTGCTCTCTCTCTCTCTCTTCTTCCCTTTTTCTCGCCCCCTCTCTCTCTATATATATATATATGTATATATGTGTGTGTGTGTGTGTGTGTGTGTGTGTGTGTGTGTGTGTGTTTCTCTCTTTCCTGCTATCGCTTCATTATCATTCTGCTTCTCTCTTTGTTTCTTTTTTCTTCTTCCCATTTTTCTCTTCTCAAATATTCCCTCTTTTTCTTTCGCCCTGTTTCGGCCAGTATATCATTTCCTCTTCGATTTTCTCACTTTCTTTCTTTTATCAGCTACGATGACCGAACGAAAGCTGATGCTTCTATTTTATCATAATTTCATTTTTTGTCCCTCCCTGAGCTGGTCTGTCTTTTTCTGTTTTCTTTCTCCCTTTTTTTCTTTCTCTTTTTTTCTTTCCGTCTAAATGTTAAACTATTGATACTCAACTAAAATTCTCTCAAGTTCTGTTCCTTCAGCTAGGTAGCTGGCTACGTTTGTACGTGGCACATGTGCAGAACGCAGCAATGGAGATAAAAGGCTGGAATTTTAAACATTTATTCTTTATTGTGTCTACATTTTATTTGTGTTTTTTTTTTTAGAACGACCCTACATAGGCTTTTAGTTTTCAGTTCAATTTGTAAGGTGTACGCTGAATTAATCCCTTTTTTCATGTAGAGCAACTTTTTTTTTAATATGATGTTTTTAGTGATCACTGAACGACAGATTGCTCGAGAAGTAACTTATTCGTTGATCTTTTATTGTAATTTTTTCAATTGAAACCCAAAACTTGGCATGCTGTCAAAGGACGTCGATTACATGATAGTTTCTATTTAGTGACTGAATGGACCTTTCTTCATTTTTTCCGATTCTAAAAGTTATCCAGTCTTCAGTAGATAACCCCGGATGGGAACTGACGTCAGTAAAAAGATAAATGTCGACGGGAAAATAACATTTTCTTTACTTCCTCAGTAAACAAAAACTTACCTGAATCTGTTTTTTTTTTTTCTTATCCCTCGCATCAATTTCTTCTGTCGGCAAATGCATTTGGATCCCAATGTGACTCTGACGTCAATCCATCTTCTTGGAAGCACCTGCTACTCAAACCACTTGGGACGTCACTCCCCATCGTATCATTCCCATGCAGTTTACAGTTAACCTTTATCTGTTTCTGTAATGTGTTCGTAAAAGTTCATTTAGTTTAGTGCAGGGCCATAAGACTCGAACACCGAATGAGAAACCAGGACCTATGCGAAGGCATTTCGAAATCAGTTCGTTGACCATCGTCATTGGAATTCTTGGTCACTAACATTCTTCCTGTTTGACCAAAATGCATAGGATACACCCTCCGTGGTACAATTACTTGAGTTAAGCAATATTGAGCTTGATCAGTGCCTAGATGGATGACCGACTGGGTATACTATGTGCCGTAAGCAGTCGAAGATATTGCATAGAACTACACATTGTGACCCCTTGATCCTCCCAAAGGGAAGACTGATCTCAATATAAAATTCAATAATGCAAGCCATGACCCCTACAAATAGAACCCTCTGACTCGCCTGGCTGCTAGCGACAAGAAATGAATGAGCTTGTTTACAATTGCCATCGTGAGTTCGGGTCCCTTGCCTTTATGTCTTGTACAGTCGTGATCTCTGGACAATATTCCTGCATGTCTATGGTCATTTTTGTTCATGTAAAACTAATAACGTTTTTGCATAATCCTCTAAAACTCATGGCTGATTGCAAATAAAACACACTTAAGTTCTGAAAATTGACTGGAACAAGCCTGGCTGCTGCAGGATCGAACTCCATCACTGTACATTTTGCGTTGTATTTATTGGATAAATGAAATATATATTTCATTGGTACATATGTATTATTAGAACGAAATAACTCTTTACGTATCTGACACATAATTCTTGGTACATATGTAAGAGGACTGCCTACTGACCACTTAGTTGTGATTCCAAATCATAGTTGTGAAATGTCAATTTAATATATCAGTTTGGTTTAACGTGACAGTACAGATGAACACTGGAGTGTTTACTGTCCTGAATTAAGGGAAGATTGTTATTGTCATAATTGCCATTGTTACAAGATAACTAAAGCACCTGATTTGAACTGGGGTTTGACCAAAACGCACTGCCTCCCACGTGTAAAAAGTACCCGTCAATTAGACAGATATTTCGCCTAATAATCAAACAATAGTGTCAATGTCGACTGAGTAAGCCCACAGAAGAGGGTCTTTTCACAGACACACAGTATTGTTCCCTGTGGTTATATGCCAAGTAACATCGAAGCTTTAAATCGGTCCACGAGATATTCAAAATGGATGGATGCTCTCTCGGGGGATTTCATACAGAAATAGAATAAACATATATGATATATATAAAACAAAATATACGATGAAAATACATACATGAATATATTTGATCATAGAAAATGCATCATAAAGCTCTTAGAGACAGGAATGAATGCCTATCTCAGTGAAAATATATAAATATGAAAAGGCACTTACCATCTCAGTCAATTATTGGATGATCGTAGCGTAAAACTCTGAAATCATGCGAAAAGAAGGAATATGGCCAGACTGAATTTTATTCAAGAGATTACTGGCGTTTCTCACTGGAAAACAGTTACAATAGAGCAAAAAAGACATCTGATAATAATTACATTCTGAAGAATCTAAATGCTATGGATTCCTCCATCAAAATAAGGCTCCAAAAGTAGGAAAAACAACTTTTTATCCGATATTAAAAGAGTGGAAAAAATCTTTTTTTTTTTGGAGGTGTCTCAGGGAGTACTGATACAAACACATCACCATAAAACTCCATTGCTCAAGCCTTTGGTCTGTTCAGGAGCAGGTCCGATCAACTTGAGACATGGAAACATTCGGGGAGCCCTGCCTGATTTCTATTAGCGGGGATAAACCAATATATACAATTATATAAATCGATGAAGAAATGAACAAAAAAAATTAAAATTGAAATTAAGGCCAGCGTAAAAAAAAGTGATTCATTTATGTGAGGTACGGATATCATATGAACTAATTTATAATCAGTTTTTAGTGACAATGGTGTTAGCAGAGCTCTTCGCCTGCCGAGTGCTTTCTAATTCCAACTGAGTCAGTAGCGTTTAAATAAGATTAACTTCGATTTACGAACGTTATCGATCAGCTATTCACTGCTACTCTCGTTCTCTTCTAATAAAGAAACGCTTTATTTGCATTCTTCTATAAAGATACTCAACTAAAGATACAACTAAAAAATGAAAGTAAAAGAAAAAAAGATAGTTTTGAGATTTATAAAATTCTACAAAAGCGTATGATGAAACTAAAAACTACATTTATTGTGCATCTTTTTAATTTACTAAAAATAACTGGACTTCCCTTCCAGGAGAAGTTTAGGAAATTAAATGGAAGGGAAGAAGAATAGAGTTTGGTTTTATTGAATTCAGCTGCATGAATCCAGAAAGAGAGGGAGATGATAATGAGTGAGTGAGAGAGAGAGAGAGAGAGAGAGAGAGAGAGAGAGAGAGAGAGAGAGAGAGACAAAGAATGTAAGAGACAGGCAGAGAGACAGGTAGATGGAAAGGGTGTGAGAGAGAGTGAGTGGGAGAGAATCAGCTGAAGAGATTCTTCTGGAATATTTTGATCGTTCCTTATTTCCGTCTTGATAAAGAATTAATTCTAGCAAAGTAAATCATTATTTTTTTTTACTTCTCAAGCCTTTGTCTCAGCTTCCGAAATGAAATATTTCCATCATTTAAAATATAATTCTGGGGAGTATCTCCATCATTGTTGTTTTTTCCTCAGTATTTCGGGTAATAGAGGTAATTTCAGCGCCGGCTGAAATTCTAAGATTGACTCCACTTTCTTCAACACGTTATTCTTATTCCTGGCAGTTTTCATTACCACTTTTCGACCGATATGTTCTTCAGCCTTCTTGTTGGAATCATGCTAAGAAATCTGTTTAGAGAAGAAAAGTCGCAGAAGTGTCGACACTAATGGAGTAGAAGGAAAGGAGACTGAAGAAGAAGAAGAAGAAGAAGAAGAAGAAGAAGAAGAAGAAGAAGAAGAAGAAGAAGAAGAAGATGAAGAAGAATTAAAATAAATGCCAAGAAAAAACAAGTGAAAAAATGTGCAATTACAACAAAGAACGACAAAAAATCAAATTTAAAAGAAGAACGTGAAGGAGAGAGGAGAAAGAAATGACGAAAGAGAACCAAACTAAAAAACTGTAATCGTTATAGTGAATGAAATACATACTATTAGAGAATGTTTGTTGTCTGTAATAGGTCTTTGATAACTGAATAACTGAATAATGATGCTATGAATCTGAATGAATATAACATTTCGTAAAACTTCCAGAAACCTTTGCATCCGACTATGGTTTTATTAAGACAGCTGTAAAATCTAACATTCCCTTTTTTTTATCCATGTTTCGTCACGCCCTATCAATGATAGGTGATAAAATGGTGTCAGACTTATGAAAAGTGTGAAAACCCTAGGGAAATAAGAAACATGCCTTCTCACGAGAGTGTAAAAATATTTCCTTGAGTACATGTCCTCATTTCCTATATTAAACATTTTGATAACATCCGAATGAATAGACATACATATGTATGTTTCAAAACAAAATCATTTTTTCCAAGTTTTCGTGAAATTCTTTTGAATTCCTGCGGGAATGTTTATCTTAGCGGACACACCCTATCTGAGGAATGGCCTGCTAACCTATTTGATAGCAAGATTTTTTAAAAGAAAACTTCCAAAAAACGCATATTGGGCAGTAAAGATATAATAGTAAAGTGCATCTTCGAGGATATTTCAATTTTGCTCATCATCACTTCTTGAAACAAACGCACTTTTAAAAAAATATGTATAAAAGGTTATTCTGATTTTTGAAAGGCTGATGAACAACGAAAAAGGGGGAAAGCTCTTTAAAATCTACTTTTCCTATTTATTATTAAACGAAGATTTTAACTGATGTTCAGTTCCTAACAAATATCCCCTCAAGAATTTTTGAGAGGAAACAATGACTGAAATTATCAAAACGAAACTGGATGTCATTAATCATAGATTTGGGAAATCTTGTTTTGACTTGGGCCGAAGACAGTAGCCATTTTGAATGGTTAAAAGAGGCTAAATGTTTCTATGGTTGGCTTGAAATACGGTTTCACCAGCATTATTTGAAGGACATTATTTTAGAATAAGAAAAAATCATGGCTATATTTATATTAGTATGTTAATATAAACACATTGATATTTTGGGTGGGGGCGTGATTGGGACAGTAGACGGTAGCAATTTCCTGGCTTTTAAATGGCTAAATTTTTCCAACGACTGGCTTCAAGAACGACTGATATTGGATAGATTTTTCCAGATAGCTGTATAGCTGGGAATGTTGTATTTACATTCACACACATACCTTACATCCAAACAACAAACATGGCAGTTTAGCCTTTCATGAAGAACTAAAAAAAAAATTAGAATGCAGGGCTGTCTGCTGTAGTGGGAGGGAACATGAAATTCAACCCCTCCTACCCTGAGAGGATGTTGGAAATTTAACGAATTCCTGAGATATATGGCATGAGTATTTGGACATTACTCCATTTTTCTTATCAGTGAATTGTTCGAAGAGAGAATTTTCATAGTATATAGAGAGCGAGGGATGATTGTGCCCAATCATGAAAAAAATGAGAGAGAGCCCGTGCATCTCCCCATTGCAATACCATTGCTGCTGTCCTGATTTTATTACATCATGAAATCTCGTTCCGTGAATGCATTATGCATAATTGTTAATTTCGGGGCAGCCATATTGTTTTTATGTGATGGACTTTGCAGATTATCCCTCCGTCCCTCTCAGCATGACATTGCATAACATGACAAAAATATCTCGTACTTTTCATTCCTTTTTTTATTTTATTTATTCAGCTTTTTTACCCTCTACGGTTATGTTAATTTTGGGGCATGAATAAAGACTCAGGGGAATTCTGAAAGAATAAATTAGGTTTTGATCGCATGATGATATTAGGAATGTCAACTAATACAGTCACAAAAACTGTTGAAATATTTCTTTCCTTTCTTTAAATCTTCTTCCTTTATCATTCAATTGTTTTTTCTTACTTTCTTTCTTTCTTGGTTTCTCTTTCTTCTAATCTTTTTCCCTCCTAATTTCATATCTTTCTTTTTTCTTATTTTATTCCTTTTTTCCTTTCTCCTCATTGATGTCCATCGTTATTCCATGTCTCTCTTCCTTCCCTTTTTTCTTTCTGTTTTCTTTCTTCATTCTTCCTTTTCTTTTCATTCTCTCTCTCATTATTTCGAATCTTTCTCTCACTCTCTTTTTCTTTCAATCTTTTTCCCCTTTCCTTTTCATCTTTCCCCTTCATATCCTACGTCTTTCTATCTTTGTTTCTTTTCATCTATCTAGTCAGTCTGTCTGTCTGGCCCGATTTGCTGTATATGTATCACGTTTACAGATTGCACCAACGGAGCAAGAGGGCTGAAATTCCTAACATTCACACCCTATTATGTCTGAGATGGGGTTCAATTTACTACGTAGATTTCCGTTTAATGGATGACTAGTTTGAGCCTCTTTTTTTGTTTTTGTTTTTTTAAGTCTAACTTTTTAGTGATTCAATAAAAGGCGAAAAAAGTGGATTATTCATGATCACAAAATTTTTAATTCATCACCAAAAGACGTTGGTTACGTGATGGTTTCTATTTAATGACAAAGCTGACCTGTTCTTTTTATAGTTGTGTTTATTTGGTATAAAAATGCTACGAGTGAGCTGGGTGCTGGGAATTAAAAGGAATAAATAAAGAGCGAATGAGGGGGAGGTAGATCCCCATCGATAATAACCTGTAGATAGTTACTTGAAGTTGATGAAAAAGAAGAAGAAGAAGAAGAAGAAGAAGAAGAAGAAGAAGAAAAAGAAGAAGAAAAAGAAGAAGAAGAAGAAGAAGAAAAAGAAGAAGAAGAAGAAGAAAAAGAAGAAGAAGAAGAAGAAGAAGAAGAAGAAGAAGAAGAAGAAGAAGAAGAAGAAGAAGAAGAAGAAGAAGAAGAAAGGAGGAGGAGGAGGAGGTGGAGGTGGAAGAAAGAAAGAGAGAAAAAGAGAATGAGAGAAAAACAAAAAAGGAAGGAATAAAACAGAATAGATAGAATGAAAGGGGGGAGAAAAGCAAAAAAAAGTAAAGACGAAATGAACAAAGAATGGCTGCTTCAGGCTCTAAATCAACTATCAACGCAAATTTTTCGGCCACAGAGCTGAAATTTCATTGGTTCTGTGAATGAGCGATATTTCAAATTTACACTGAGGGCAGTTTAGGCTGGGAATAAAACAGAAGAAAGAAAAAGAAAAGAATTATAGTAAAGATGAAAAGAAGGAATAAATTCTAATGAAAAGAATAATTCAATCTATCATCCATAGCTTTTCTTTTTCTCTTTTCAATCCTCTTTTCTTTCTTCTCCTTTCCTTTTCTTTCTTCCTTTATATCTCTTCCCACCTTTTCCCTTTTTTTCTTTCTCTTTCCGTTGATTTATGACATGATCTTTCTTTCATTGTCGATCATTTCAAACCTTCCATTTTTTAAGCCTGAACTTGTCATTGTTGTTAGGCAAGCAGTTTGGGATCATATGTTAGATTCTGGGAAGCTTTGGAAGAAGAAGAAGAAGTAAAATAGAAATTCGAGAGAGGAGAGAATGAATTAAAAAGTAAACGGAAGAAAATCAAAATTTCAAAGAGAAGGCAAGAAAAGAAAGAAAAAAATCTGAAGTGAAGTGCAAAAAAGAAAAGAAAAGAAAGATTGATTTAGTAATGGATACAAAAGGGCGAAAGATAATGAAGAGAAAGTGGAAGAAGAAAAAGAAAGAACAGGAGGAAAGAAAGAGTTGGAAAAAGAAGAGGAACAACGATAACAGGAAAGAAATAGATTAAGTGGAAGAAAGAAAATAAGAAAAATGAAGGAAAGATACATAAATCAATGAGAAAGGACACATAAAAAAAATAAGAAAACAAAAAAAAGAAAAGTACGAAGTGGTGGCAAAGAATGAAAAAAGAAAACAAAAGAAATAAACGAATATGAAAGAACGAAGCAAGAAAGATAAGGCGAATGGGGGTGCGACAAAAAAAGAAGTAAAACAAAAAAATAAGAGTGAGAATGAGATAGAATGAAAGAAAGGAAAGAAAGAAATTTAAAGAGAAGAATAGAAAAGAACAGAAAAAGAGAAAAAAACACGTGTTCCAGATTGGGAAAAAAACATAGAAGAGAGGAAAAAAGAAAGAAAAAAGAAAAATAAGACGAGGAACAAATGAATGAATCATTGAATGAATAAGATTTTTTCGAAAAATGCCAATCAACCAAAAATATCTGTGAAATTGTCCACAAATATCCGACGACTTAACCTTGTAGAACTTGTCTGGATTTCTCCTGACGCCATTGCTAAATAGTTTAGTCTCCACATTGGCTGGATAATTATGGCAGGCTTTTGGAGACTTGTCGCGTGGATATCGGAAAGGACAGACTACCTAGATTCGGTAAGTCATGTCCGGCGGTCGGGGGGTGGATGTCATGTAAAGATAATGGACTTATTTCATATGCAAATACTGTAAAAACGACAAAAGGGGGCAGGAAACCTAATTTTGCCCACGAAGTTGCTGAAGTACCCTGTATTACATCGCATGTGTCCGTCTATCTGTCTTTCCATCTTTATGTCTTTCTATTCATTCGATATCTCCAACAGTTCTCAATGAATTCCTACTAAAATGAGTAGAAGGGTTAGCAATGGGCTATGGTAGAAGTGATCAAATAGATCTTGGAATTAGTTTTCGATTGAGATGTATTTTTGCTCTGTATGAAAAAAAGTTCATTCTGCAAGAAAAAGGTTAAAAAAAAGTAGGTTACTGAATTTTGATTGCAAGGTAAGAAATACAATTTTTGCACATATTGTATTTATTCTTCAATATTCGGGTGTAATTACAGAAATTATGTATTTTTGTGTTTGGAAAGTAATTACATGCATTACTACAATAAATCATAAGTCGACCAACTAAGGCAAGGCTAGAGTCGAATAGTTCGGGACGACGCCTTGATTCAACTAATCTCCTATCTGGCAGTAGTGTACAGTAAAGTTTGACCCCATAAACTTATGAATATCCAAAGGATGCTACTGGTGCACAGGCAATGAGAAACATTTGTGAAGTATATCCTGATGCAGTGAAGGCTTGTAAAAGCCAGCTGCGGCTCAAAAGGTTTTAAAACGGCGATTGGTTTTGAATTTAGAACGGTCCTCATCCTACAGTGGTTATCTCCCAAAGTTAGAGAGTCCAGCCAGCTGTGTTTTTGTTAACTCTCAGAGGAAGAAGATAAGAATTCACGCCTTTCATCATAGAGGAAGAAGATATGAATTCATACTTTTCCCAAAGACATCAGCGCAAAATGAACGAAAAAAGCCTCGGTTGCTTGTCGATTTGATTGATAAACGATACGCCACTCTTACCCATGTAAGTGATAAACAGTCATATATAAAGATGATGAAAGAAATGTGTGACGATTTACACATCGTATCATAATATCAAAGTATGTTTAAAACATAAGGGAAAAAACTCCTGAATAAAATTACAAAAATGACATTGACAGATTTTGGAAAATACGTGACTAAAATGACTCAAATTGTTTAGTGTCTCAAGCTATATACATATATATATATATATATATATATATATATATATATATATATATATATATATATATATATATATATATATATATATATATTGTGTTTGTGTAAGGAGTCACGTCTGTGGTTATGCTTATAAATCCGTTGATGTCAAATACGTTTTTTGGGTAAGCTACGTGAGTTAGCCTTTTGTTTGAAAATGAATGATACGTAGTATAAAATAACATTCATATATAGTACATTATGAAAATACTGTATATGAAATAACGAACTACAGATATCATGACGTGGCTCTAAAAACAAAATACAGCTATATGTTATCGTTTTGTTTTTATAATTCCCGAAACGGCTACATAGTAAGCAACTGATGATCTCAAGAGCTTCAATTTCGAATAAAAAATATATTATCCCATGTACAGAAATACATATAACAATGGAAGTTTTGTTCATTCTTCTGGGAGAAATGCGGATAATACAAGTCGAAATTGCCAAGTATCACCACCTACACATTGACGCTACTCATAGCACTCAACATCTTATGACCACACCCTAGAGACGTTCACATATAGGTAGAGGACTGCACAGTTATTGGTCAGTAACTGCCCACTTCCATTCCGATTGTCCAAACAGTATCTCTCTACGCCTACATGTGTATGAATAGCCAGTGGACATCGTCTTTACCTTTTGATGATATCCGCTGTTCAAAGGTGAAGGAGTTATGTACAGAAAAGGACGACATCAATGCAGAGATAATCTGAACAGTAAAGCACCAATTGTTTTTCTCGGGGAAAACTACAATATGTTTCTCTCCAATTACCAAGAGGGTAAAAAGAAAAGATATTTGTTTGCTTGTTCAAGAGGAGCGTTGCTCTCCACAGCTGTCTTTTATACAGTAAACTTCATAACAGTACTTGTTCTAACAACACTATATAATGACACCTACAATCTACTGGCACTTCCGTTTTTTATATTCTCACGAGATTAGTGTCGGAAGTTGTACCTTTTCCCGTGAAAAATTAAAAACTAACCAATTTGCCTGCGGTTTATCTTTTAATTGATATGCCGTATTTTTTAATTGGCATCTGTTGTAACACTAAACTTAATATAACGGTTGTCTACTGTATGAGAGGAAGTATTTGCTAGAAAAATCTATTGTTTCTCAAACCCGAATGGTTGAATAAGTCAGCGTTTTTAACTATATATATATATATATATATATATATATATATATATATATATATATATATATAATCTAAAAAATTTTACAGTTTTAAACATTGAAAATTCATTCATGTCACTTTGGTCACTTATTACAATTTATGCGATTTTCTGTTCGCGTTTTTTTCTTAATGTTTGGCCTATACATTGTTATTGTGGTGCAATGTATAAGTTGTCTGTTGTTTGGATCATCTGTTGTTTACCATGTAACTGTTTTGTGGATATCAAACCAGAACAGTTATATTAACATGGCACACCACCCCTCTTTCAGCTATAATTTTGATATATATCTTATGCCAAACACTTGGTATGTTATTTTCCATAAGGTATTATCACAATCATAATTATGTTGTATTTGGATATTATTTTTTACAATACATCATTTGATATTTATGTAACTCGGCTTACTTACGTAGCTTACCCAAAAACGTATATAGCGATGACAGATTGTTAAGAATAACAACGGACCTGACTCGTTATCGTGTCACTTAAATTGAGTGTTCACCTATGTGAATATTAGATCCATTGTGTTGGTTTTAATCACAGACCGCATTTAGCTACAACGATACATATTACTCAGAAAAACATATTGATTTTCTCCCCCTCTCGCCCACTCTCTCTCCATATATTTTTTCAATTATTTACTTGACAGTTCCAATTTTAGTACGGATTGTATGTCAGTATTTAGTATATTCGAGTTCTTGAACTTTGATCTCATAAAAATTGAAATCAGAATGATAATTCGAGGTTGAGCAGTAAGATAATCTCCCGCAATTTTCAATCTCAGTTGACTAACCACTAAGCAACGACCATCGTGTTTCAGATTTGTGCCTATTCTTGGAGAAAATTAATGATTGTTTAACAAAGTCATTAATTTTTCGCTTGAATGTGTCAAACGCAGTAACCAAAACAATCGTTGGAAAAATTCAATCTAAATTTTTCCAATGAAACGAGCGAAATTTCTTTGAAACCATGAATTGGTTACCGGGAAACAATGACACAGAATATGATTCTAGTTATTTGCCGAAAGCTTGTTCCATTTTCTCACGAACATCCCCGGAGAAAAGACTTGTTTAATTATTAGTATTCTTATTATGACTTGCTTCACGATTGAAAATGTTTTTTTATTTTTTATTAATCTGATTTGAGTTTTAACAATCTTTCTCATTATAATATCTCTCTCTCTCTCTCTCTCTCTCTCTCTCTCTCTCTCTCTCTTTATATTCATATATTCATATATATATATATATATATATATATATACTGCGGACTAGACAGTGTTAATTCTTTCTCGAATTTCTAATATGCCCAATCACAATCCCACTTTCTTTGTCACGGTTTAGAGTGCACCAACTTGTATAGTCATCTGTCACCTGAAAATCGACTGGAAGGTAGCTAGTGTCCTTACGCTGGCCATTGTCCTTGCTTAGACTTCTTGTATCATAATGCTACTTCATGTTTGCTGTGTGTGAAATAGACATTTAGGCGTCACTCTCTTCACCTCGTACTATTTTACCGAAAGATGTGGGGAGAAACCAATTCATGCCTTCTGCAAGAGCATTAGCGAGAGATGAACACAATCTGTCCCGTCCAGTGTTTGTACTTAGTCCATTCTCCATGCAGTTACCCGATTGAAGACTCATGTCTGTATGATTGGAATGTAATTGAGATTGTTAGAGACTGTCAACATAGTCAAGATAAGTTTCTTCAAATTTTGAGTGAATCTGTCTATGCACGTATACATCATGCGTGCAGTCTGCGCCAATGGAGCTAGAGGGTCGAAAATTCAAACATTCACACCTTATTATGTCAAGATTGAACGGATCTTTCGGATTGAAAATTCTACCGAAAAAATAAATCTTAGGAATGGGCTCAATTTGCAAAGTAATTGTATGCTAGATGATCTCTTGGTTTGTGTCTAAGGGATGCAACAAAGTGCTAAATAAGTAACTTATGCATCGATCATTCTTTTTTTTTTTCAAATGTTTTGATTGATCACCACCGACACAGTATGTTGCCAAAAGACATTACTTATATGTCGGTTTCCATTGAATGGCTAACCAAACATCTTTCGAAAAATCTAATAATTTCTGTCAGAGATAACAAAAAAATTTGTTTGTTTATTTAAGAGAAAACAAAACAACTTGTGTACTGATTAGCAAATAAGAGGCAAGAGCCTGAGGGAATGTTCATTAAAATCAGGAGGAGATAACCCTGACAAATGTGAGAAGAGTTATCTTAAATCAAAAATAAAATTCCTTTGTTCTTTCTTGCTAGGTCATTGGCCAGCAATCATAATTCTCCCTAGTTGATCTTCTGGCTCTAAAGATAGAAAAAATGCAATCATCCCATTATCGTTGCTTATTGATAGAATAATTCGATCTTCGTTCCTTCTTCTGACATTTCTGAAACCTCAGGACTAATTCCTGTCTGCCGTTTTTTGCCGGAACTCGAGAAAACGCTGATAAAGTTAGATTTCTATAATTGAACGTTACGTTGCCATTTTCGAAAGGTTCAGATGTTGCTCCTCCAGTAGAGAAGTTGATCCACGGCTGGTGTAGTCTATATAAATAATTCGGCCAGTGTTCGAGTCTATCTCTGGATATCTATGTTTTTGCACCATTTTTATCATTTGTTACACTAGGTTAGTTTTTTTAAGATGATTTGGCCGAAAAATTAATCAAAGAAAGACCATTCTAATCACTTAAAGTAAAGTACTTCCCGAAGTAAAACGATCCATTCATATAATGGACTCAATGATTCTTTTTTCTTTGTGTTTTTCGGTCTGTTACGATGGACTCTTTCACTTTCCATTTTGTAGAATATGTATCTTTTACCCACCATTCGACAAAACGGATTCTTCTACTTAGAACGAGTTCAGTGGGTTTTTTTCAAAAGAAATGTCAACTCAAACAAATTAGAATATGTCAGTAAATCTATTGATGAGATTTAACCAGTAAAACATACACAGCAATTGCTACGAATTCAGCCCTTTATGGAACAAAATTACAAACTATCGCTCTATATCAGGCGTCCTGGCCACTTACCAATGTTTACTTAGTCTGAGCTCTCAGTGATATTTGAAGTAACAACAGTTGCGTATAGTCACAAGAGGATCTTAACTTAGTCTATGACGAGGCTAAAATATTTGGATACTCTGGATAAAACCTACAACACAAGAGTTTTACAAGACGAGCTGGCTTAATATAGCTATACTGCAGGCGATGTGGCTATTTACTAAGCCTTGCTCAGTCTTGAATAGAGTCATAGCATTGAGGCAGACTAAATCAAATTCTATCTAGAAGAGCTTTATGAGACAAGACGAGCCTAATCCTGAAATGCAGTTACAGTTATCATAACCCTAATGTTGTGGACGTGTTCCATACATAGCTGAGTTTAACAGATGTCTCGGATACCTATTGTTGAGTAAAGATACTTGTAGATTAATTGTCTGAGTCTTCTGCAGCTCTCATAGTATTCCACTGTTAGGTGGTATCTTTTCTGCAGGGTAGGCACTTGAAATCAGATCCCGCACTTGGTCGAACTGCATAATTGTTAATCTTTACCGATAGATCAGTACGTGATTGGAAGATTAACGTGACCTAGCGATGTCGTCTGGTAAAGCCACTCTTTATGTTCTGTACGGAACATGTCCACAACATTCGAGTCATGATGACTCAAACTACATTTCAGAATCAGGCTCGTTTTTGTTTTTTTGTTTTTTAAATTCCTCCCCCAACAGATTTTTAGTGGGGTTCAATTTGTAATGTAAATTCATGATGAAATTATCTTTATTTGTATCAGTTTGTTTTGCTGATTTTTTTTTGTTGTCACTGCCCAGCAAAATGTGACAAATGCAACTTTACGATTGATCACCCCTTTTTCCAATTTTTAATTGATCACCCTCATTACGATATGCCGATAAAAGACGTCGGTCATGTAATGGTTTCCATTGAGTGACTGATCATTGCAGTATGTATGACTAATCCATACTTACTTTCTTGATATTACCATCATTTTTGACGATAAGTACAGTACATCTGGGAAGAGACAAGAGTCAGGGACGTCATAGAATCCATTGAAAATCTCAAAAGGCAATGGGCTGGCTATGTTGCAAGAATGGCGGACAACCGATCGACATCGCAACTCACAACATGGATCCCCTAAGATCACATGCACAACCGAGGCTGGCAGAATATTAGATGGAGAGACGAGCAAGAAAAATTCGGAAAGTAGTGGCTCTCCGACGCCCATGATAGAGAAGTGTGGCGAATCCTTGGGAAGGTCTATGTTGAACGACAGACGTTAAAAGAATGATGATGATGATGATGATGATGATGATAGTCTGATGTTGAATCTGTACTAAACGTCCAAAAAAGTACATTCAGGTTACGAGTTCAAGTTTGTCTGCGGGCTATCCACTCTTCCACAATCTTGGTGTATGGCTGAGCGCATACTAGCAGATGGGAAACAGCCCATTGTTCCTCTTGAAAGAAACAACTACGCTTAGGCAGTGGCTGGTGCTACTCAATCAGAAGAGGAAGAAACGGGAGAGAAAAAAACATAATAACACACCAACAAATAAAGAACACGAATGCTGATTATTGAATGTGAAAATGTCAAAATAGATTCTTGCCTGCCCGAAGCCAAAGGTGAAGCAGTAGATAAAACAGTGGGTGGCCAAATTCGTCAGCAGGTGGTAACAGGGTGTTGGAATATTCAATTTATATGTATCTTTATACATATAGTTTACCAAATCATATATTCATATACAAGTATAGATAAAAACGCAAACGTCTTCCGCCTAACGATGGAAAAAGCCATTTATTTTATTCAGCAAATATGTCTATTACTACAAACTCCCTTCCTTTGTAAATGCACTGGATTTACACATGCACATGCACAGGCACATACACAGACGAATATATATATATATATATATATATATATATATATATATATATATATATATATATATATATATATATATATATATATATATATATATTTATATATTTATAGCACGCAGTATGTTGATGGATGTCCTTATGGACAATCATATACCAACACATACATTGACACTCCCAGAAGGGTAGTTAAAAATGAAACTGTTTATTTCAATATTGTAATAAACACTTTCATTTCAATGAATGGATTTTGCTTTCCACACTTTCAACTCAATTTTGTCGAATATATCAAATCATATCGAAACGCTGAATATATATTTATATATGCATGTGTGTTTGTGTAAGCGTTATATATTTACATATACGTGTGCATGTCTAGGCATGTGATATATACATATATATATATATATATATATATATATATAGAGAGAGAGAGAGAGAGAGAGAGGGAACAATGAAAAATATACAACCGGCGTGTGTATATGTATAAATGTAGATATTTGTTTTAAAAAATATCTAACACATGAAAAAATTTTTTTCGAGTGTAACAGAATCGACAATCTATAATGAACCATTGAAAAATCTTTACTATATATATATATATATATATATATATATATATATATATATATATATATATATATATATATATATATATATATATATATAAGGTACTACACAAGTCAGAACTTGATACGAAATGGCTGTTTTAGAGAAAAAAACAAATACTGATAGAAATGAGGTTATTCATTTCCTGATGAGGTGATCTCTAAAAATGTGAGACAATGAGATATGGTAAATAAATTCCATTGAGACAGATGGATCAATACTTTCAAGTTTTCCTGCATATGCACATACATATGCTTATAAGCATAATCATACACACACACACAAGCACACACACACACACACTATATATATATATATATATATATATATATATATATATATATATATATATATATATATATATATATATATATATATATATATTGGATAAGATGGGTCTGCTCTAACAAAGGAGAGCTGTAATCTAGCATTTAGCTGGTCTTAAACATTAAAAAAAACAATGGCGCCAAATATACAATTACCTTCGTCACTCAGTGGGCTTTTTGCGACAGGGGAGGGGGATAAAAGAGAGACTCTGATTGAATTTTGTACGACATATATCAATGATGATGAATTGCATCAATATATCTAAGTAATGTGTTGACTGGATTTGGAATGGGGTCTACATTTTGGTTAAAAAATTATAGCTTGTTCAAGACAATATCTTCTGATTAGTTATAGCAGTTCTTCTTGAAGTGGTGAATGATTGACCCAAAGGTGAATGAAATTATCTCTGGGGTTAGTGAAAGGTGAATAGCCTGACTCTCTCGGATATTTATATTTTTAAACGCAAAAATGAATATTTTGCTGTAAACAAAGACAATGAGAAAATACTATTTCTAAGAATATGATTCAAAGACTGTGGTTCATTCAATTTTGTTTATCTGAAGTTCAAACTTTTAGTTTTTTGTGTTGTGGTAGCTTTCAGACGCGATCGAGGATCTGTACAATACACTTTTCGTTCGGTCAGTTGATATTTGTTAAATGTCAACTTTCTCAGCAGTATCATGTTTGGTTCACATGGAACTTAGTCCAACTTTTTCTTTCTCCTCCCTCTCTCCCACTAGTGTTACCACCACTTCGAAATATGGGCGTTAGTATCCACTTTCGACTTGTAAGACCCTTCGAAGCTTCACCAGAGCTCCTATAAACCGTACGTCATTGGATCACGACTCTTATTCTGACCATTACTCACCTCTTACGACGCCTGACAAAGTCTTGGAGTCAAACTTGTTTGTTTCCTGATATGTAACCAACCGAAATCAAAGAGCTCAGTCTACCCTGCTATTTATCAATAGCTGAGGGGAGAAGATATTGATTCATGTTTTCCCCATGGATATTAGAGTGAAGTGAACACCGTCACAGCTGGAGTTTGAACTCGGTTTTCCGATTCCATTTTTCACGCTGATAACCGTTAGGCCACATACACACCCATTACTGAGTATGAACGTTGCGTAAAGAAGAGCTTATGTAGATTTCTTACTCCTATCAACGTGGTTAGTGGAGGCATACATATCAATTCGTGTCTATCTAAATAAGGTTTACAGGAAGGGTTTGCCATGGACTAAGGAAGGACCGGTTGAATTACGTGGCAGATCCTGGATTTCTTTTTAATTGAAAAATTGAAAAAAGATACTTTTCGTACATTCATGTATTAATCCATGTATGTCCGTACACCATCTGCCAAGATTCTCAATGACATTTTTTGGAAGGGTTGGTCATAGGCTGAGAAAGATTTGAGTAAATTTTCAAAAGTGGATCCAAGGTGTCTTAAAACTCACCCCTCCCCTATCCCATGCATCGTGACGATTTGTGAAATAATTTTCATTCAGTTTTCAGTGACAATGGCGTCGGCAGAGGTAAGCACTCAGAGTTTGCTTCCTATTCTCATCTGAATAAGAATTCCGAATTTCATTTCGCGTCAACCATGGCAGGTGCAAAAATGGAAGTTCTTGTAATACAGTGGGAAAATGGCTGCTAAAAAGACGCCTTAATGGATTTTTGCTTTGATCTATAAAGTTGCAAAACACCGAGTGAAATATTGCACAAGTCACCCATTTCACACCCTAAAAACGAAAATGGAATCCATTTTGGAACACACCTGATATAGTGCATGGTTTTTAAGTGAAAGAAGGAAAGTCATAACTTGAAGTCAACCACTGAAGAGTGCTTATATATATATATATATATATATATATATATATATATATATATATATATATATATATATATATATGTATATATATATATATATATAGAGAGAGAGAGAGAGAGATAATGGGGGTGAGAGAGGGAGACAAGAAAAAACGTTGGTAGATGCTTATGTAACCCATAAAATCATGGGTACAATTCATTGAATAGATACGTCAAAGCTTTTATTTGAATAAATGATTCAGGAGGAAAGAAAACATAGAATTTTACACACCCACTTACACACACTTACACACATATACACAAATACACATACACACACACACACACATGCAACTATATGTATTTCAATTCTTGCCTACCATTGTTAAACTTATCGATACCACATCCTCAAATAGATGTTCCTGAGGTAACCTTCGTAAGTAAGCCCTGAATACTGAATGACGTGTAACGTAAAATAGATTATGATAATATAAAGTAGCAAACTACATGTACAATGATATCAGCAGTGCATTAAAATCATAGCTTAGAGGTGGAGCCATGTTAATATAACTGTTTAGTTTTTCAATGCCCGAAACTTTTACTTTGTAAATTACTGATGATCCCAACAAAAGAAGTTCACACATAGTACCATAATAACAAATCCCGTGTAAAACATTTAAAACATTCAAGAATAAATAAAATCAACAGATGCTGGGATATAAAAGACAGAAATGGCATATACCTTTACAAAAATGTATTTTTTATATAAATTTTAAGTTGTAAAGCTTTCTAGACTATATATATATATATATATATATATATATAGAGAGAGAGAGAGAGAGAGAGAGACAGAGAGAGAGGGGGGAGACAGAGAGGGAGAGAGAAAGAAAGAGAGAGAGAGAAATTATTTCTAATGATTTATCTCTTGTATTATACTCAAGGGTGGTACAAAAACGAGTATTTTCTATTACTGTAGAGTGATTGGTATTAAAAGAGATTTGTTGAGGAGTGCTAGTGATGTTCCCTCAGTCGCCTCTTGACAACTTTTATGTGACAGCACACAAGCTCACTGCTGACTGAGTGACCGCTCAGGAGAGCTTTCGTCGACGAATACTTTGACTGTTCCCCATTAATAGGTTGTTAAGTTATACTGAGGCCCAGCAAACGGTTGTAGAGATATTCAAATTTGATCGATACTTAGTAGATTGACTTAGTATTGCTGCCAAAAACTGAAACATGATTTTTTTTTCAATAATCAGGGCACCCACAATGGAGCAACATGTTGAACATTAGTGGTATAGTGACTTTGATCTTTACTTGGAGTCTGAGCCGCTCCAAATTTGTACTTATGTTACTTGGGTTTTCCTGGCAGAATGTTAAATAATCGAATCCCATTTAATAATTTCCAGTGTTGTACCGTAATGTCATTATCTGCTTGGAGGCACTATTGCAAATGACGTAAATGCTTTCTGTCATGTTCTATTAGAGGTGTGTCGGTGATGTCTTTCTAGCTAAATCGCTGGACATTCAAATCATCTCGAACAAGCAATACATCACATCGCCTTCTACCAAGACATTCAAAATTGACTCATAGCTACCTCTGGTCACATATCAACGTATATATGCTTTCATGGATATATGGACACACACACACACACACACACACACACATATATATATATATATATATATATATATATATATATATATATATATATATATATATATATATATATAGTCTCCTGCAATCTCAAGTAAAGTGTTCCTACGATATCCTAAAATTTGTTCCCATGTGAATTAATGGTAATTGCTTCTTCACCTCACGGACGCTATCCATTCTAGATAGTGGGGGATATGAAGAACTAATGTACGTCTTTTGTAAGAGCAAAAGTGTTGTATATATATATATATATATATATATATATATATATATATATATATATATATATAGATAGATAGATAGATAGATAGATAGATAGATAGATAGATAGATATAAAGTTGTTTATCTCGATGTTCTAGCCACTTTCAGCAGTGGAACCCCTACGGGGCGATGTTGCTGTCTCCACGGTGGTGCATTACCACAGCCGAAATGTAAGCATCTAAACGGTATGAGAATTTCCCGGGGAAAGAAATGGCACATGCAATCACCATTTTGTGTAATAATATAAACCTCTCAAAGAATCTAAAAATAAACTAAACCTGCAGTGCTTCTACCAATATCCTCTGTCACTGAAGTACGTAACGGAAAATAGCACTGCGAATGGAAATGTACATCAATCACATGATTGCAACTCGGTTGCAACTTGTATACTACCGGGCAAAAGAATGAATCAATTTATTTTCACCCGACTTTCAGGAATCACTCTTTTATTTATTTTGATAATTATAGGCAAAGTATCCAACTATATTGTATAATAGAAAATCCAGTTTTTATGCGCAGAGTACGTTTTAGTATGGGATAGCTTTTCCCAGTTTTCTTCAGAAAACTGGGCTATTTGGTCAAGCTATTTGGTCAAGCTGTCCTATAGATGTCTCCAGATTGTGCTGCTTCGATGCCGTTCCGTTTATCTTCCCACTGCAGCCAATAGTCCGATTACAGTCATTTATCTCTCTACCAGTTTGGCCTTGATGTGTGTTTGAATTTTACTGTTACTTTCATTTTCGATATCATTTTGATATGCCCTTTCAAGAGGTGCTACATTTGTGGAGTGTCTGTTTTACTTTCTACTTAGTTGAGACCATCTACAGTGTCTCAGTGATAAATTAGTTCTCATCTACTGAATCTCAATCATCAAAATATATCCCTTCATTGTAACGGCATTTGTTTTGACAGCACGTGCTTCCTAACAGCCTGTTTTATGTACATTCTTGCAAGGCTATAACCAACAGTACACAAAGGTTTCAGTGCAATGAATTTGGTACAATTAATTTCTGTTACTTTCTCTGATCTATTCGGACTAGTGCCCCTATCATGGTTTTTATTGCCAAAACGTTTATATCGTTGGTATTCCCAAGGTTTATGTGATCTTGGAGGAACTGATTTTTCTTAATGCTTATTCTTCCGAGACAATTCGATATTGCACTGTGGCTTCTCGACCTCTTCTTTAGACCAGCGAATATGGCATTTTGATACTAGCTGTCCCACAGATTGAACCTGCAATCACTAGCCAGGTTGCACTTAAGCAAAGTCTGTATCCACTCACCCATTTGTACCCTGGGAAGGAGTCCGGAGAAAACAACAGGGGGTACGTTGAGACAATACTGCTGAGATGAGGACACTAGCTCGAATAAATCAGTGAATAATTATGAAAATTCCTCATCTCAGAAAATCAAAACGAAATTACTTTTTGGTTTATTCTTTTATTAGCAGACTTGTAACCTGTGTATGGGAATTTAGACTGAAAGGGTCATAAAGAGTCATTTTTTCAGTACTTTTTGGTTTCTCATTATTGGTACGTTAATAGATAGCTACAAGTTATTTATAACCCTCCTCTTAAAAATTGAAAGGGTGTCTTTTATAGTTGGAGTGATTCAAATATCTTAGTATTTTAATCTCACTTTAGAGGAATTTGAACCTCAAAATACACACATCTTGGATGGGTGTATAACAGCTGGATATTTTTGCATTACAAAAATGAATTGATAAGATTATATAACTGCTGCATCTATAAGAGCAGCGATGCTTAAAACAAAGGCTTCATCAGATGATGATCTGAAATCGCGTTTGGTTTTGAAACATTATTATCACTAACCCCGGACGCCCCACCGTTACCTCACAATACTGCTAGGCCTAGTACTTTATTTTTTTTTGTCACTGTGTGGGATTGTTGGATCCATGAAGATGAAGCTTCAGTTCGATTTCAGGACGTCTAGAAATGTTCCCAATTTCCTGTAGGTGTCAATCCGAATTTATAGATAGAGCAAACTTAATTTTCAAGAACATGAAAATCCATCTGAACCTAAAAGATGGGTATGCAACCAATGCATCCTCCTGATAGTCACCTATAGGGCTGAGATATAAACCTGACCGAACAAAATGACCCATGAATTGAAAACTATGCAATATGCACATGAGAAAATTATGTCCAAAATCACATGGAAAGATCACAAGATAGCACAGTATATCGTGGAGTCAGAGATCTCATAGGATCCATCAGAAAACTCAAATAGCAATGGGCTAGTCATGTTGTAAGAATATCAGACTACTGCTTGGCATCATGACTCACAATGTTGATCCCCAGAGATCAGATGCGAAACTGTGGCGCATCTTGGAGGAAGGTCTATGTCCAACGACAAACACTAAAAGGCTGACGATATTTGTCGTATAGCCATGTCTGATACATTGCTGTAAATTCTTCTAACTCATGGAGATGTTCTCAGTCGATATTATTTCTGGAAATAACTTTCAATTCAACGACGTAAACTTATTTTGGATTAAAATCGTACATAATTTATTACTTAGGAATTCTCTTGTATCGCATGCATTCCGAAAGAGGCTTGTAACTTTATACAACTAAGACCCGGATTTTTTTTTTTTCGATTGACCAGTACACATTGTTGCAAATTGCAAATTACTGTCTGGGAGTCGGAGATTTGTAAGAAGCAAAACATAGACAAAAAGAAAAAGCAGTCGAAAAGAAATAAATTTAAACAAAATGGTGGGTATTTCATTGGTTGTTTTATTCCACTTCGACTGAGCAGAGGCGCCATTTTTGTATGGTTTTCCCGCCCAGAATGGAATCTTGTCTGCCTGAGACCCTATAATGTTGTGCAAAGCGTCACAACGAATATTCGATGATTGGTCGAGATGAAGGATGGGGGGATATTTGGAGAAATCGTGTAGCGAGCCAGAATAGCTAACTAGCCAGGAATACAGAAAGGAAATTCAAGAAGAAGAAGAAGAAAAAAACAAGTTCGAGTATCGGCAATACTAGAATCAATTATTCGTTCATATCTATCCATAATATATACATATATATATATGCCAACATGTATCACAATCTGAACGTATCCATCGATTCATCTATATATTTATCTATCTATCTCAGTAGTTTAATTTTAATCAATCAATCTGTCAATATCTATCCATATATCTACCTTAGTCTATTCATTTCTATCTATCTATCTGTCTATCAATTTGTTTATAACTGTTCATATCGATCTATCTGCCTCAGTCTGTTCAGATTTATCTATCTATGTTTTAATGATCTTATAAACACAATCATGAAATAACAAAATGTTGCTCTATCTGCGCCCCCACCACGAAAAAAAAATTCCTCTCTTCCCAAGAGGAACCAATAAAACTATACAAGCGTACTAAATATGTTATGAAAAGAGAGAAAAGAAAAAGATATTGCCGTCAAATCAAATCCAAAGCGGAAATTCAACATATGAGCATTTCCGCCATTTTTAGCCTCAATCAGAAAGATAACAGGAAGTAGAAATGTTTTGATGAACGTTAATCTGCGTCATGATTTCTTTTCAGGCGGTAAATATAATAAGGAAATGCAAGAAAGGAATTATAATGCTTAAATGAACAAATATTTTGCAATAACAATGAAAAATGAGTTTTTGCAAAGCACTTGATGTACTCTTATAGATTCACTGATAATCTCACTGTAATTTGAGAAAGCCCCTTCTGTGTGTTTGCACCGAAATATCTTGTGATTGATAATTGTCTGATTCGTTAGCCTTTGAACCGGATATACGGTTCTCTATATGACAAGGGGATGCTCAATTTACAATGAAAATTCATCTTGAGGTTGATATAATTCTTGGTCGTCAGTGTTCACGAGCGTTCGTTGATAGGAGAGAGAGAGAGAGAGAGAGAGAGAGAGAGAGAGAGAGAGAGATGGAAAGTGAGGAAGAGATCAAATCAAATCATAGTAAGGATGGCAACAGAATTGAAACAAAATTATGCTGCAATTAAAATTGTTGCTATTAACGTCATGATAAACAAAGAGCAACGTCCAACTATTTCAACTTCAAACCTTCAGAAGATTTTCAAAAAACTTGAAAAGGAATAGCCGTCTGAAATATTGTCGCTGTCCGTTTTGTTTTTTTTTTTTTGCTTTCTTTCATTCTATCGAACCAATTTTGAGAAATTATATTCTATTATCTACTTATCACTTTTTTACAATCTTTTTTTCTTTATCAGAAACAAAAGTACGAGAGATATTCATCCAATGTGGATCAATTTTTAGATAACAGTATGTTTACTCATCTTTTATTTAGAGATCTGAAATATCTAAACTGAAAACAGTGAAAACAAGAAAAGATTCATAGAAAGCTAACAGATGCCTACATTTTATAAAATATATGGAGAGTGTGCTCAGAGATAGCAAATAGTTATTTACTAAGCTTAGCTTAGTTTGAACACACAAGTTAACGAGTATGAGTGACTCCGTGAGGATCTCATTTACTACTCAGAATTAATGATTCATGAAACCAGTTTGTCAAGGATTACATTATAACAAGACCTCTAGGAAGAGCAATTATCTAACTATAATTGGAAAAAATCTTTGTTTGTGTGTTGGTGGGTGTGTTTGTGTGCTATTTATTTACTCTCCCACCAGAGCAAAATGGTCGGGGCTTTACGTGGGGAAGATAGGAGACACCCTGGAAAAATAGCTCCAGCCGACGTGACTTTGGTTTGCTAAGCAACCAAAGCCACTGCCGCCACGGAGGCATCAGGCACGATCCTGACCTGTTCCGTTAAGTGCAATGGAACAGTGCTGCCCGGGGGCGCCATATTCCCAACAGCTAGGCCAAGCAATAGAAAGAGAACCCGAAGGTTTCTAATGCGCGTAACAATGCACAACCCAAGTAAAACCTCATTGGCTGACGCATTGCGCCTCCACACTCGGTCTTTGACACACTCCCTCTCCAGGCAAGTGTCAGTACCGGTTCCTCGGGCTCTGCCAGGAAACAGATACTACACCTTGATCATGCTGAAAAGGCCAGAAAAAGTGGGGTCCTATTCATTTATTCTCCCACCAGAGCAAAATGTGACACAAGCCAGGGGCTTTACGTAGGGTAGGGGCGTACGCATCCAAAAATAGCTCCAGTCGACCCGACTTTGATTTGCAAAGCATGTGTCAGTACTTTAATCCATGCCATTATGTGTAAGTACCGAGATAACTGGTCATTGTACGAGACAGGCCGGTCCCTACAAAAAAACATACAATCAATGAGTCTCCATAGATTGTTTGAGAAATCGTGTTAAACCCATTGTGTCGTGAGAGACAGGGAGAAATTTCGCTCTATTCAGTATTGACCAGAAATGTGGTTGCTTAACTTGAACAAAGAATGAGTTTCGTCCATAAACTTCGAACATAACAAAAACCGAAATAGAATCAAGTGATTGTCTTTGATTTTTTATGGTTGAAGCCACGACCAAGATTCACGTACAATGAAAAATATTAGATATATTGCCTTTCCTTTTTCGACTTTGAAATTGTTGTCATAGCAACAGCTTTTCGAAAATTTATGTCTTCATTTCTCGCAGATTTCCGCTTGCGTTATTCTTTCGCCGATTTTGACTCTGGCGTAGCACTTAGTCCCCAGTTACTTTGTTAATTCCTATCTATTTAAAGCCAGGCAATTTCCATATCAATTTTCTCATATCATAATATAGCTTCCGTCTACAAAGAAGTGGTTTTATAACACATGCATCGGTGAACTCTTGGAGTTTGGAGGACGGTTCCGTTTGCGTTTAAATTGGTCGCTTACCTTATTTAGTCGAGGTTAACACTTTGCAGATTGAAAGTTTGCTCTGAATACCGTCCCTCACTTTTTTTTCAGTCCTTATTTCCATTATCTCATTTACTGTCCTTCTTCGAAAGAGAATTAGACGTAAAATGATGGTTAGCAAAGATATTCACGGACGACGATTCATGTTGTCGAGGGTTGTCAGGAGTCAGAAATGAATGAAAGCGTTACTGATTGAATAAGCCTATTGCATTTATAATGTGAATCCATAATTAGTCAGTAATTACTACCCGCAAAATATACACGGTTAGATTTGAATTACTATTTCAAGAAAAGAAACTGCTTTCTTGATGATTGATAGTTCAAGAATATGAAACTGTTGATAGTATGAGTAATTTTCCGTTGTGCCAATCCTGACTATAAGTTACTTTGTCTGCCCCTTGTTAATCGACATGATTTATCTATTTTTTTAATAATGAATGTTTGCAGTAGAAAAAATATGGATGGTTTTCCTTCATTGGTATGTCTGCCCCTTGTTAATTGACATAAGTTATTCATTTTTTAATCAATGTTCGCAGCAAAAAATATTAGCGGTTTTCCTTTCAGTGGTATGTTCTTTTTTTGACATCAAAGAACCATCATTTTTTTCTTCTAATCAAATCTCATGATGGATATAAAATTACACCCTCGGCGTTCACAAGCATGGGGCTATAGCTTAAAATCAATTTTTCAAGATATAATTCAAAGTATCCCTTCTAGTGGATCGCTTTATCCGCACTTCCAGTGGTCTCCCTTATTTCCACTTTCCCTTCCAGTGGTTCTCACTTATGCACGGTTTACTTTCCAGAAGCCCACCTTATCCACGGTTTTCTTTTCAGTGCTGTGTGAACATATCATAGGAATTTCGTTTCGCCCAAGTCTTATCGATTTCGTTCATCAAAAAGTGTCAGAACTCATTGAGCGGCCATTGTTTCTAATGGTGATCCATATCAGCAACATTGTTACTTTCAAGTGGAAGAGTCCATTGTTGTAAACTAAGGAGCAAAAAAGAGAAAAGCTTCCACTGTTCATCAAATGAATAGATTATTGAAAAGGATTTTTCAATAGAAATACATAAAAAAATTACAAAGGAATCGTCAATGGTCGGTAATTAATGCAGGAGTTAGAGACAGGGAAGATTTTTATATGTATAATATATACATACAAGAACATACTCGTGAGTCTGTGCGCAAGTATGATTAACAATATTTTGTCAGAGTGAGCAAATATTGCATATATATATATATATATATATGTGTGTGTGTGTGTGTGTTCTCGAAAGTTTTACAATTTTAAGCATTAAACATACCAGATTTCTCCACTCACTCAAGTCCCAATATCTGTTAATATAATTTTATTCAGTGATTTTCGTATTTTAATACGGACATAAGTACCAAAATTGAAAATGCAAAACTGGGGAAAGTAGACCACTACATTTGCTTAGGACAGCGAATCTGTATGAAATCCACAATAGAAGAAATAAAGCAGAGAATCACTCAAGGATGGCAAGCTTTAGGCAAATCAAACTCAACCTCAAACGAGACAATCCAAATAATCATAAAAGGAAGAGTATACATTCAATGCATCCTCCCGATAGTCACTTATGGAGCTGAAACATGGAACGTAACCAAAAGACAGACTTGCGAACTGAGAACCATAAAATGTACACATGAAAGAATCATGCTCAACCTCACATGGAGAGATCACATGACAGATCAATGTATTAGGGAAAAAGCAGGAGTCCGAGACATCATACAATCTATTAGAAACTCAAATGGTGAAAGGTTAATGATGTTGCAAGAATGTCAGAGAACCGATGGACATCAAGACTCACGACATGAATCCCCTGAGATCACATGCGCAATTTGGGCCGGCGGAATACAAGACTGAGAGACGAAATAGACAGATTCAGAAAATAATAACGGCGGACAGACTGCTGCTGATGATGATGATGATGATATATATATATACTTTGATATTATGGTAGTATGTGTAGATTTTCTTTTGTTTTTGGATCATTTGCTGTTTACCATGTAACAATTTCAGTCATTTGAAAACAAAATAGTTGTATTAATATGGCACCCGAGCTGTATTGATTAAACACCACATCTTTTTCAGCTTATATTTTTAAATGTATCGTATCTCAAACTATATGTAGTTTGTTATTTTTTATATGGTATCATCATATATATATATATATATATATATATATATATATATATATATATATATATATATATATATATATATATATATATGTGCATATATAAAAAAACGCACTATTATCTCCGAGTGCAACACTTTTCACTGCGACAACATACTACACTCTGATCTGAGACAAAGCATGCCAACACTACACTATATGCAGTGAGTCAGGGAGCAAAATTTTGATCCCATGGTGAGCTCGTAGATATTTTGATGCTAGGCAGAAGTGCAAATAATCATTTTACAGCGAATACTATATATATATATATATATATATATATATATATATATATATATATATATATATATGAATCTAAATGTGTGTGTATATATATATGAATCTAAATGTGTGTGTATATATATATGTGTGGATGAGAGAGAATTGGGAGGAAAGAAGAGAAAGAATATTGACTTATCTGTCAAAACGTACGTACATATCTAAAATGATTTATGTATATTAGATAATTATATTATTTATAATATGCAACTATTCATCTACATGAATTCCTATTAGGTTGCTTGGTTGGGAGATCATTGGATTGGCACGCTGGGTCCTCCAGGTTATACCTCAAGAAAAATAACTTATCCAAAATTGATTCAATCTCATGTCACAAATCAGATAATGCAAGTTTACCCCGCTATTCAAAAGTAGAATGCCTTAATATAACAAAAATAACCTTTTGTGTGAAGAGAAAAACAATTACCATTGTTTTATATGATAAAACTTTTTGAACGATCCAAAACTAAAAAAAAATACTCGTGATGTTAGTCTGAATAGTTGGAGGTTTGGGATAAAAGAAATATAGTAGAGTGGAATGTAGGGAAAAGTAGAACAGAGTTCGCGCTGCTCCTGTCATGGTCTGCAACAAAACAAATCATTTTGATTTTTCTTTGAAAAATCAGGGTATGAATTTTCTGATACACATATGAAGAAATCCTCCGCCGAAGTTCTCACCTATCTGAGCACTGCTTCGAGAAAATCGCACACAAGATGATCTTTTTCTCGAGTAAACCCAAAAGGTTGCTTAAAATGTTTTCCACGCCAGGGTAAACATGGTATGAAATATCCTGAGTATGGTTGATTAATTGGTGACGCTGATCAAAGAGGTATGAAACTAGATACCATAATAGCATTAAGAAAGAAATTCCCGACATTCTTAAACTATTTTGACATGCCATTGACAAGACTTTTATATAATGGTTAGGAGAATATCAACGCCTTAACAGAAAGCGTTGGAGTAATATGCATAAAAATTTGAAATCTTTTAGCGAATTCCAATTTCTTGCTCCTATAACCATTGCAAAACCTCTCATACCCGATATATACAAATATATAGTAGAGAGAGAGAGAGGGGGGGAAGAGAAGAGAGAGAGATGTGTAGCTACCGTAGACGTCAAATCTCTCAACACAAACATACCGGTCAGAAAAATTTATCTTTTTTACAAACTCCCTTACGCACTGATAAACCTATCAAAATTTGCACTCAGTGAACTCACAATTATTTTTATCCCCGCAAAAGGGCACTCCCTTTAGCGGGGAGCTTGCAACCCTTGTTTTAGAATGTTTAGAGTCCGGATCCTTCAAACGCATTGCGCCTAAAAAAAGCATACAATATCCGAAACATAAATGACGTCTTACCAACATGATATAAGCCTAACTACCCTAAAACTAAATTCAGTTTAACCCACCAAAGACTTCATGTATGAAACGGAAAACAAGAACATTCAACCCTACCTCTACGTCTCATAGCATAGATCTAACACTGACCCCCAACTAAGTGTCTGCCTGGTATCTAACAACAAAAATGACCTTATCAATTTTTTCTCACATCACAACACTAGAATCTAGGTTCTACCCAAAAGCTGGGAGGATATAAAACCCTTTATTTCATATGCAACGTTTAAAGAAAAATAAAGAAAATACTCTACATCTTCAAAAATAACAAAAGCAACGCCTAATCATCACCCAATAAATGCATCTCCCTACCAACTAATTTACAATCAATGATACTTATTAACATCAGAGACTCGGGCGCACATGATTTAAAATCTCATTAAAAAACCCAAAGAAGATAACCCTGTGACATGTGTTTAAGCAGTAGACCACTCAAAATAGATGACTATCCCAATGCACTCACAACACATAGAAACACAATTTGAACTTACGATGCACCTGGATCATAAAATTGAACATCACAAATACAGGAGAAAATGAATCGAATCGACTGTCATTTCCCAAGTCTTGTGTTCAGTGACCGGGCTGTTTTGTCCACATTTATCAAAACATTATCAAACAGTACAAACTACCTATACATAATAACAGTCCCATCGCCAATCCTCATCGAACCCTCCCAACTGTTAAAGCATTTTTATTCACTACCTACATGCACACATCGTCAACACCCACATGTGCACAATCACTACATACATACATAGCCAACGCATAGTCTGAATCTCATCGACATAGGCCCCTACCCATCACATTTTCAAACTTCATATCATTGCCTTCAGCTTCAATTCATTCGCATCAAACACCCTGATTGGCTTGCTATACGGTATCCTGCTTCTGCTCTTAAGGAATAAAACATTTTTGACGTCAACTATCCACTAGTCAATCATTTCAATTAACTTACACACACAATCATTGATATCTAAAAATATCATCTGAAGGTCATGGATTCGTTTATCAACTCTCACACAAGAACACCGATATCCCTGGGGACTCATATCACTGATCTGCCGCCCACCCATTCCAAGTCAAAGACCACTTATAAATAGACTATTTTCTTGCATAACCTCTTTATTTCTTGATGAAACCAAGGTAGGCAAAACTTCAAAATTAAAGGGATCATTTGCATATCTTTCAGATATTTCTTTTCAGTCTCATATATATATATATGTAAATATGTACATATGATGGGAACATTTTTTTTTAACTCTTGAGGTATAAGTAACACCGATCAGCCCCATTCTCTTTCTACATTCTGCCTAACTTTCTTCTCTCGTTCCTCCATTTACTACCCTTTTGTTAAATTACCTAACTTTCTTTCCTTATGGTTATCGAAAGAGAAGTGTTTGTCATGAACCATTAAAGATAGATAGATATGAACAGACTCTTATATATATATATATATATATATATATATATGGATAGATATATCCATCGGTATGCTGACATTAATTTCCCTGTTTACTAGAGTTTGTCCTGCAGTGATCAAATTTGATATCTCGAATAATTATGTGATGAGTTACGTCAAAATCAATTCAGCAATACTAATCCCAGCGGCGGTAGAGCAGCCCGGGGGTGAACGTGAAATTATTGGATCAATGCAGATTCAGATAGAAATGATGATACATCAAACCTCGGGCCAAACTTCAAATTATCTATTAAAAGAATATAATGCGATGAAATGGAATCGAAGAAAAACACATAAGAAAAGAAAGGAAGCAGGTGATGCCCTTCTTTTCGTTGTCCGTACTTGGATAAAAGTTATGATGTCAGCTGCTAATTTTCAAGTCAAGCAAACTCAGATCACTTGGAAAATTGGTGCAACAAAGCAGATCTCGCTACTATTTAGTCAATATCATATATAGTTTGTTGTGTATTTCCAAATGTCCGAGCCCAAATGCTGGCATCGAATGTTGAAATTTCAAGTCTTTTTGGCCGTCCCTACTACCAGCAGGAGAGTGACTACATTCGTATAGCTGTATAATCTGCACTATGTATCAATAGGGTAATGTTCATATATACAATAATGACTTACCTGTCTTTATCTATAATTTCGAAATGATTCATTGACATACCAACTTTTTTCGGAAATTTTGATCTCTTTACTTTATCTTTGATGTAGTAACTTTCCTCACAGTTATTACAATTTATACTCAAAGAAGACCGTGAAGATAAATCGACCAAAACGTCGTGACTACATCGAAGATGAAAGGAATAACAAAACAAAGTCGGTATACCTTGAATTTGAATTAGGTTTTCTTATCTAATTATTTATTCACCTCTTTTTATGTGTATATACAAGTCCGGGGAATCAAATGAAGATGAGATTGAATTCAATAGTAATGTTCAACAAGAGTAGGTGACTAATCATTGCTCCATTGAAAGGCAACCAAAGTATTTACTATCACTTCATTCAGAATGAAACTTGGAGACAGAACGATTAGTATTTATTCACTTTTGAGTTAGGACGACATAGGTATTTTGTGTTCGACTTGGCTTAGATAAGTCAGGTACAAGACTGCCATAGTCGAGCCTGTGTTGAAAATCAGAGAATTTCGCTCGAATACATACAGTTAATGCCATTGTGGAATACACAACTGTATCATCTACAAGGGAGGCCAATAAAATGCTTTACTGTCGATTTTGATAGATAATTTGTTGCACTCTCCAGGTTTCCATTGACACCGTTTTTATTTGAAAATTCCCTCCGAGAATTTGAGAGCAGGTTATCTTTTCTTTCGTTTCCAAGCAGGAAACGTAACGATTGTCAATTTCCAGTCAAACAGCAACAAAAAAAAATCCTCACCAAATTTAGAGGAGTAAACTCTCCACCACTTCTGCTCCGTCAAATTCAACCAAAGTGATTTATGAAATCAACAATCCTGTACCGTAATTTAGAATCAACACCAAGTTATCGGCATGCAGCTCTCAAACCAACTGTGTAAAACTACCATGTCCTACATACATATATATATATATATATATATATATATATATATATATACCAACAAAAATTAATGTTAGAAATACACAAGGGCTTACTTCATTGTAATATACAGATGCATTTATAAAAAAAAATTCTCATATGTTTCTTATATTATGTATATAGAATACAATAGCTGCAGTAATATTTTTCTGTCGGATCGGAAGTAGGAGTGGAGTTTGACCCTGTAGCAGGCAGGCTTCTTTTTTTCCTCCCATTAAAAATTCTATTGTGAACGTATTTATGTATAGAATGATAAT
The DNA here is from genome assembly GCA_963457665.1 of Thysanoteuthis rhombus. Lineage (NCBI taxonomy): Eukaryota > Metazoa > Mollusca > Cephalopoda > Oegopsida > Thysanoteuthidae > Thysanoteuthis > Thysanoteuthis major. The sequence continues at coordinate 44,066,423 of OY735215.1, forward strand.
AAAAATACGATGATAACCGATGCCTTTTAATTCATTTAGTTATTTTCTGTTTCCCTTCCTTGTGTCGCTTCCTATGATAGCAAGGTGTTCAGTCGTATTGAATTACGTTTTTATCTTTTATTTATCTATATTTTCATTTGTTTATTCATTTATGGCTTTATTTATGTATTTGTTTCCTGTCACGTTTCGAGAGATAAGATAGGGAAGATTATTTCATGATTAGATACACGCGTTGGTTGATGTGTTAAATTTTTGTCTTATAATCGAGCATCTAAATACGATATATATCAGCGTTACAACTTGATAAACTATAAACTCTTTCAATTGTATGTTACGCCGGATCAACGAAATTGCCTAAAAAGCGAATAAAACTACCTACTTCTTCATTTATTCAATCATATAAACTTTTTATAGTAAAAAAAATAGTTTTTTTCCACTTTGCTTAGATAGATAGAACTTTCGATCAAATTAAAACTACGTATCTATTTATTTTCCGTACAAAAAAGACAGAACTACTTTTATTCAACAAAGCATAAATAGATACACCTTCTCCAAATGGCATTGATACACTCGTGACAGTGGTAGCAATGCCTTGACCCGAGTTGAAGGATTTGAAATCTGTGCGAGAACTGAGGTTTTCTTTCTTTTTTTTTTTTTTTCAAACTCCAATCTTATTGGGAATTGACTTTGTTTTTTCCCTGTGACAAGAACAAAAACAATCATCATCTGATTCATTGGGAGTATCTTTTAATTATTTGTCTGCCACGTCGCGTGAAAGTAAACATTTCCTCAATGTGATCTCAGCCAAGTGATTAGAGGACGGCATTCTCGCCAGATGAGCCAAATCTCACAGATTTACGAATTCTTTTTATCATGTATATACAAAACAAAGTTGTAGTTGTAATCATCGTCATCTTCATCATCAGTCTTTAATCCTCAGGCGTTGGACATAGACCTTCCCCTGGATTCATCTCATCTCTCTATTGTGGGCGTTGTTGAACCATTATTTTCTGAATCTGTTTAGTTCTGCCGACCTCAGTTGCGCATATGATCTCTTGGGATCCATGTTGTGAGTCGTGATATCCATCGGTTACCTGACATTTTTGCAACATCATCAACCCTTCACCATTTGAGTTTTCTAATAGATTCTATGATGTCTCGGACTCATTTTTTAACTTATGTATTGCTCTGTCTTGTGATCTCTCCATGCAAGCTCGAGTATGATTCTTCCATGTTCACATTTTATGCTTCTCAGTTTGCAGGTCAGTCTCTTGGTTAGGTACCATGTTTCAGCTCCATAGGTGACTATCGGGAGGATGCATTGGTTATATACTCTTTTTTTTAGGACTAATGGGAATTTCTTATTCTTGAAGGTAGATCTTGCTCTACCGAAAGCTTGCCATCCTAGAGTGATTCTTTGCTTTATTTCTTCTCTTTTTGTGGGTTTCATAGAGATTCGTCGTCTTAGGCAGATGTAGCAGTCTACTTTCTCCAGTTTTGCATCTTTGATTTTGACAGTTAAGTTGTAATAATCATCTTCAATTGAAATAGAAATAGGAGTGGAGTCTTGATCTTTCAAAAGCCAGGCAGTTCGGCAAAGGAATCGAGGAGATGTCTGGACTGGAGAATTGATCTTGAGCTAAAGCCACCAACAACTTCTGATCTGAGCAGTCATTTAATCAATATGAAAAAGTGTCTGAACAAAATTCGCCTGAAACCTTCTTTAAATGGACAGCGCAAAAAACTGAAAACCATGAATCGATGAACTAGACATTAAATTGGGTTCCACACCGAGGCAACATTATTGGCAGGGTCAACGTAGATAATAATAATAATAATAATAATAATAATAATAATAATAATAATAATAATAATACAAGTCTAGTTATGGTCCCTAGAAACTACTACGTGACCAACATCTTTTGACAGCATGTCATGTTGGGCGCGATCAGTTTAATAATTTGAAAAAGTGTGATCAATGAATAAGTTTTTTCTCTTGACTTTGTTGGGCGATTGGAAATTTGAACTTTCAAAACAAAAACAAGTTTGAAAGCAACCGAGCATGAAGTAATGGCAAATTCAGCACAAACTTTAATTATGAATTGAACCAAATACTAAAATCTGTTTTTAAGGACATATTAAGGTGTAAATGTTATAAATTTCATATATTCATACATACATATGTACATGGACGATCAGCCATTTTGACCCACTTAAAAATTGAAGAAACGTATATTGACAGCTTTGATGACAATGCTGGTTGACGGTTTCTAATGGAGACATATATACATACACACATGCTTTCCCTAAACGGAGTTATGGGTTTGGTTAGTAGATATAAATATTAAGGAGAGGAATAAATAAAGATGGAAGTGCCGGGGTGAGGACGTCGAATGAAGGAAGGCACTTTCCAGTTGAAAGAGGAGACGTTCTTATCGATGAGGATACTCTTCCTGGTATGATGGATGACTGAAGCGAAAAATCGACAGATTTCGATCAAAGATTTTGAGCGGAAAGAAAACCCTTTATTTATGATTGATGCTTTTTTATATACAAAGGGACAACGGAAAACGAAAAAAAAACAAAAAAATAGAAACATTCAAACAAAAAAATTCAAACTTTATTTTTTCTCTACAGTAAATAAAAGTCTAAAATAGTAAGAACATTCAAGGAGCTCTTCAGGAAATCTGCGTCATTCGATTCCAGCTAAATTTGTCAGCTGTCTCTACTACTACTACAACTACTACTGATGATTGCTGCATGAGCTGCAACATATACTACTACTAATAATAATGATACTACTACTACCAATATTAGTAATAATAATAATTATAATAATAGCAATGATGATGATGATGATGATGATGCATTGTAAAAGCATTGATCGATAATGCCTTGTTTGATAAGATTTTGGAGGAGAAAAGGAAGACAGTTTTTTTATTGATTTTTTACGAAACTATGAACATTTTTCTTATCTTTTATATCTTCATCAATCATGAAAATTAAATGAAATGTGATTTACATGTATTTGACGTTTGAATCTTGTAGCTTAGGAATACGATTGATGGAGATATACAGAATAATGTGTTGTTTTTTTTCTTCTCCTTAGTTCGCACCACGAAAGCAAAAACTCTAACACTAATTTTTATCCCTAATCCTAAACCCAACCCCAACCCCTAGTACTGTATAGAATAGGACTGAAATAAACTTATCGTGTCAATTCACACCCTTTATTTAATTTTTGGTTGGGTTGGGACTTTGGAAAAAATGTTATATCCTACATTGTTAATTTTCTTTATTCCAAACTTTTGACAACATTAGCCTCTACTTAAGGGAAAGCTGTAGAAATTTGATACTTTGGCTGAACCTATCCCAATCAAATACATGTATATTAAAATACATGTATTTGATTTAGATGGAAGGTTGAAATTCTCTCAGTCTCAAAGATTTAATAGCTGTTAAAATTTGACATGAAACTAATACCAAGAATCAAATTTCTACTTGGCGAAAAAAAAAATGCAAGTAGATTTTTTTATGTTCAGTTCTCATTACTTTGAAATTATGCTTTTGGTGCAGACTGATGGGAAAGGCCCCGAATATTGTTAGTTGTCGGATTTATTTCCGAATGCACTTAAGCTGGTATCCCTAGCCTTGTATCACCCATGATAAGCGGAGATTACATTAAAGTTTACGGTTATTTCCCCTTCGATAAAACGGCTGTTTTTACGAGGTCAGAGAGAAATAAATACTAGAATCGAGAATTGGGGCGGAAAAGGACTGAGGGGTGAAGAAAAATAAAGAATGAAAAAAAAACTTCTCTTTTTTATCGGTAGTCAACAAAAACTATCTCATTGCTAATAAAAAGAACCTTTTTTTTATGTTTCAACTTCCACCATATCTTATCTATCTACAGTCCACTCTAAAGCTGACTCTAGCCTCCTCGCCTCCAGGTATTGTTGATGTTGTGGACGGCTTCAGTAGCGCATTGGCTGGGTTTGAACTCATGGAGCAGAATGACACGAAAATCGTGTTTATCTCTCTATGCGTTGATACCCTATAAAAATAAAGATAACCTAAAAATTAAGACCGACTGCTGAAAGAAGAGACGCAGAGGTTTAAAATGATATATGTATTGGCCGGAGGGAACGATGCAAAATAACCAATCGCTCTAATGCAGCGCAAATCCGGCTACAATGTCTTCTTTTCTTCTTGTTTGTTTGTTTGTTTTTGGTCTGTTTTTCTTGACCTCCCTATGCGGCCGCTAAATTTCGCCTCATAGAGGGACCATCTCTGTTTGTAAAAGAGGAATATTTGGATCACAAGACACAATCTACGTCATACGATATTTGCTAAGGCACTGTACTGCAATGGTAATCAACCTCATCTGGTCGACCAATTGGAAATCCAGTAAGTTTAGTCATTTCTGGGTGCTCCACTAAGACGACCTTGTACCAAACTAAGCTATGTTTAGTAAATAATTTTCAGTTCTCTCAAGGTGACCAATTACTGTGGGCTTGGCTAATCTCGGTTTAGTAAATAGTTGTGACTTCCTTCGTGGTTGAAATACTTACCTAATTCCTGCTCAACTCAGAAGTTGCTGTTGGAGCCGAAGATTTTGAATGTTTATGTTTTAGGCAGATACACTTGCAAGATTGGCGTGACTCAATCTTCCCACCTCCTACACCACTGTAGTCCTGTGTAGAACAAAGGTAATCTTACAAAACATCGAAAAATACACAATTGTGTAAGAGATGGCTCAGTGGTGAAAGCGGTCACACAGGGAAGAGGTCACACGGTTTGTATCACACTATGAGTAATTTATAAAACCGTACAACTCTGTTCACTTTTTCTGTTCCTGCATTTTAAAAAAAGTTATTTCTCGATTGATTGTATCTCAAAGGTATTGAAAATTTCAATTAACCCCTTCAAGCTTTTGTCACCAGGAATGTGATAATTTGAAATCTACTTTTATTTCCAGTTGGACCATGGGTGCATTTGCACACGTTTAATCATACATACTAAAAGAAGCAGTTGTATATGAACAACACTATCCAGGTCACACAAGCAAAGCTTGAAAAGAATAATAACAATTTTCAATATTTTCTGCACAAAAGCAATCACTAATTGGGTCTGGTTTGAAACTCAACAGAAACTGCCATTTGATCAGTGTCTTTTTTGCAGTTCTTCGTGTTTGGGGTGATCATCGAGAAATTGGAAAAAAGGGAAATCAATGATTAAGTTCTTCCTCTCGCCTTATTTTGGACCACTAAATAGTCCGAATTCGAAAAACCAAAACAAGCAGGTGCAAACTAGGGATCGATTTAACATAAACTTACATTGTAAATTAAACCCTTACCACTAAAAACTCATCGCTGGGATCAAAAAAAAAGTTTTTTAGGCATAATAAAGTGTAAATGTTTCAGTAATTATCAGCCTCTAGCCCCGTTGGTGCAGCCTGTACCCATGACATACTTATAAACATAATCCTGATAGCTGGACCTAACTTGAAAATCGAAGGAACTTATTTCGATAGTTTTAGTGGACAGTTTTTAATAACACTCACTACCCAGAAACAATAAAAATCATGTTGCGCAGTGTAATCAATATCATAATCAGCCCTCAAGTCAGTTATCAGACACAATCCTTCCCTAATGTTTGTCGTTGCACGTGTAAGACATGGATATGAAAGGAGGTAATTGGCCTTACCCTGCCATGCTGACCCATGACGTGTTAAGGAGTGGAGTGATGAGAGTCTGGTAGCTCTGGCCTCCTTGATGATATAAAACGTACAGTCTTAAACGTCTTCACTGCACGTAAGCCTTCTGATTACATCCGTTAGAAGTAATAGATTTTGAAAAAAAAAACAGATTGGAAGAACTATTCAGTACATAGAGTTACTAAATCAGCTGAAATACTGAGAAGATTGGCAAATATCGTTCCTGTGAAGAAAGACGAGACTACCAACCACACTACAATTGAATCTTGCAAGCTAGTACAAAAAGAATACAAAATCATGGCCGAATAGAGACATTCACTGGGATCTGTGCAAACAACTTGAGTTTCATAATGTGCACAAAACAAAAGTTGTCTTAGAAAATGAAAAGGGCCAATGATCCTGTTGTGAAATTGGATATCTAAATCGTGAGCAAGGAAAAGAAAATCAGCTAGAATTGGCCCTGCTAGTGGCTGACGGGATGACATCGTAAAAAAAAGACAAGAAAAAATACTGGGACTTCACTCGGTAACTGGAAAAGCTATGGACTATGAGTATTGAGGGCACGTCCATAATATCAGGAGCACTTGGAACAGTTGCCAAAACACTAAAATTAAGATTGGATGAACTGGAGAATAAGGAAATGACTGGGAGTCTGCGCCATGGGAATGCTGGGGACTGCAAGAATACTGGGGAAAGTGCTGGAATTCCGAGTACTTGTGCTCCCTTGATCTTCCGCCATGAACATTAGACACGTCAAAGACTGAAACATTCAGGGATTCGAAGAAAAGTTGTGTCGATGCAGACCAGGCCACTGGACAGACCAAATAGGATGTCAACGTTATTATCCTATTGATAGGTAAGGACTTATTGTCACTTGTTCTTCATCTGATGGGACAGAATAGCTCTGTTATGACTATACATGGATGGCCTCCTTCTGTCTAAATAGACAATGGAACGATTTTGAAGTGACCCTGCAAGGGCACAAATCTGGGCGATGCGAATAGAGATCCTGAGATGCATAGTCGGCAAAATCCACATTTCGTCCTCGATGATATAGTATAGCAGCCCTAAGGAAAACAGAGCACTATATGCTTCGCTGCAGGACCTACCGGAATATCCAACCACCGTTTTTTTTCCCATTTTCTGAGTTATCCTTTCCGTAGACTCCATTGACTCACCGTCAACCGTTACTCCACTCACACATCCAAGGACAAAACATGAAAGAATAACTTGAAGCTTGGCTTCAAGGAATTTTTGCAGATTCCAACAATTTTCTCCAGGAGACATTTACCAAAATTCTGCTGATATTTCGTGCACTTCAGGCAAAACTGAAACGATTCCATCATTATGGAAGATTCCGAAATATTCGCCCCACCCTGAGAATTATCCCTTAGAGTCGCAGAATTGAGTCTCTCGTTTTTGTTGATAATTTTGCAAAAAAAAAGTTTAAAAAAACAAAAAAAACTGTAGGAATATTCTCTCTTAAAAAATCTGATATTTCATTTTTTGAAATGTTCAAAATAGAGGAGATACAGCAATACCTTGATAGTACGGTTTTGATTTATGCACTTTTGATTAGTACGGGTTTTGATGTAGTACGAAATATTGCTGCCCTATCTAGTATAACAAATTAAAAGCTGAAAAACGAAACACATTGAATCTTATAAAGACAAAGTTACAGAAATTGTTGCTAAGATTTTTTTTAATCGAAAATGGTAAGGAGAAAAAAACGAAGCAAGGACTTACGAAGGAATGGAAAAAAATATGGGGAAGGAGTAGAAACGGGAGAAAATTAAAGATAAGGAATGAAAGGATGCAGAAAAAAGAGAAAAGGAAAATGAAAAGAGAAAAGAAAAGGGGGAGAAAGGATAAAGAGAAAAGAGAGGAATAAGGAAGAAAGAAATGAAAAAGAATGAGGAAGTAATGAAAAGGAAAATGTTTCGAGCTATGAAGAAAAATGGAAAAGAAAAAAGAGAAAAAAGAAAGAAAAATAGAAGAGAAGAAAAGAAAAAAGAAGGAATAGAAGCAAGGGAAGGAATAAGAATGGGGAAAAAAAGAAAAAGAAAGAAAGCTGAAAAAAATGAAGATGAAAATAAAAATTAAAATAATAGCGTGTATGGAAAGAGTGTGTCTCATTGAGCAATAGTTAACAATTTGATTTCGCATTGTAGTGAATTCAACCCGCACTGGGTGTGATCAATTCAGAACTCAGCTTGATCAATTGTAGTTTGGCAGTTCCTAGATGCTGGATAAACAAATAGCGTATTCTCTATCTTCAGGCGAGACAGGCTCAATTTACTAATGCTTGGTTCCTGTGCATCCGTCTTCCAGGCAAAACCTCCCCATTGCACTGAACAGGGTTGGGTCAGTGAGCACACCTTGAGGCCTGCAGATGGAATTCGGCAATGTTAGTACCCACAGGTGTGTGTGGCTCCCAAAACAGCAACAAGACAGTCAAGGAATTGCAGTAAAAATAATATAACTAGATATAAACTAAAAGCAAAAACACATGGAGCTCACCATCTCAGTCAATAATTGAATAATCGTGGTATCAAATTTTGGAGCCATGTAAAAAAAAATCCATTGGAGGATAAATATGGTTGAAAAAATTCTATTTGTGATATCACTGGCGTTTACCATTGGAAAATAAACAAATAGAGTAGGAAGAAAACAAACATCTGAAAACACCTGGATTCCCAAAAATTTAGATGTTGATTAGACTGGAAAACATCTAAAATAGAGTGGAAAAAACATCTAGGAACATCTAGAAGCAAGAAAATCCAGACGTTATTAATAAACCCGTCGCAGGCACCCATAAACATTTTCAAGATTTTTTAGAAATGGTCATGTGAAATACTGATGATGATTTCCAAGTAAAAAACGATATGGCAAAGCTCACTGGAACATACTTCCACGCACACACACTCGAACACATGCATCTATATATAAAAAATAGAAGCGTACTCCACCTCTGGGGACTACTGTTATTCAATTCTTGTGAGAACTTGAACAGTCAGGTTTGGAAATCTACGGATAATTGGGGAATAAATCAACCGCACTAATTGAGGTATGACAGAGGAAAAACTGAACAAAAAAGCTGAGACAGAATGTTTTGGAGCTCTCCAGGTTGCATATTCCCCATCGATTCGAGAGGTTTGATATTCGAACACAGGTAATATTAGAATTTCAAATGCTGATTTTCAAGTTCTATTCTCTCTGCCTCAACATACTCCAACCCCTTCCCTTGTATTTTCAACCCGTCTCTTTTTTTCCTCCCGCCAGGATTCACTTCTTTTCCTTCTATTCTATTCAGTTCTCCTCAAACTACTCCCATCACTTCGCTTCGTATTTTAAAAAAAAATTCTTTCCTTCTCGTCCCACTGACTTTCAACGCTCTCCTCCTGTTCCTTTTAATCTGTTCTTCTCACCTCAAGCTGTTTCTGACTCCTTCCCTAATATCTATCAATCTCTTTTCTCCCCACCTCCTACCGGCTGACCCAACCACAGGTCCTCCCTTTTTATCTATTTTCCTAGCCTCTGCCTTCCCCTAAACTCCCTCCTTTGTATCTCTCATTTACCCTTTTTTCCTCCCCATAGCTTTCACGTGCCCTCCTCCTTTTTTCCCCTTTTTTCTCGCCTCACCCTTCTCCTACCATCTTTCCGTGTATCTTTGACCCCTCTTTCCTCCCACTAGATTTTACGTTCCAAACTCCCCCTCTTTGTCCCTTTCCTTTCTCCCCAAAATCCATCAATAAAAACCTGCACATAAATGGGACAGCCATTTCCCCCTTCCTGATGAACAACATTCCCGAATTCCATCAGAATGGCGTGTCCGCATCGCCATAGTCACCATCACAACAAGTGCGAAATGACAGAGTCGAAAAGAAAATATCGAACACAGTTTATTCAATCAAAATCTAAAACGCGAATGAAACAGAATTCATTTCTTTTTACAGATATATTCCCAAACTGTGTGTCCAATTTCAATTCCTTTATTAGTTCCTCTAAATGGGATTGTAAAACTTTAGCACAAGTCAACCAGATTTAAACTCTCGAAGGGGTAATGAATTAGGCGTCTGTTTTTGTATACGTCGCTGTGCCACAGTTATTCGGACATGATGTCACTGGCGTTCAGTCTAGTCATTGCTATTTTTGCCTGTCATGGTAGTTACGTACGAAAATAAAGTCAAAACTCAAGACGAGATTAAATCCTTAAATATGCGAACGTTGGAGCTGAGTGAATCAATAATAGAATGTCTGAAGACGTGAATAACCTAAACTCAACAAAACTATCTAAACCGGAGTTGTGCGTAGCGGTGATCAATTAAAACATTCTTATTTTTAACTCGCAGCAGCTAAATTTCAACCTGAAATTTTCACTGCGTAATTCTCGATTTATATGATCAACCAAGGAATTAAGAGCACTGATAAGGAAGGAACTCATGTTGAAAAATAAATATTTGTCGTGTAAAATGCTGTTTTTAATGCTAGAGCTTTAGTTATGGGAGACTAGTTAGCTCACTCCCGGAACCTCTTCTCCGTCATTGACGATACATTTCTGTCAAAATATCTCGCAATAGCACCGGAAGATATGGTTTCAAGGCTTTTCCAAGAGCATTAGTACTTAGTGAAATAGAACCGGATTGGGTCATATTTTGATTAAATATTAAGTTTCTTGTTGTTCATATCGGGGCTCCTCAAATTCCATTTCATTCGCAACCCGCTTTTGATGAGACGAGTTTTTTTCGTGACCCCTTTTGATGAGACAGGATTATTCATGACCTTTTTTGACGAGCCGATTTCTTTTTTTTACCCTTTGTCAGGAAAGTCATAGGAACTAAAGCAATACGCCTTTTCAAAGGAATCTAACAGACAACTAACAATAAAACACGTTTTTATTAGAGCAAAATCTCTAAATCTCATAATAACCGTAATCCAAACCCAAATCTAACAATGAAGTACAACTACAATTTGAATCCCACAGAGCGCTTTTATGTACGCACAACTTACTCAAAATATCAGTTTTAAGAGGAGATCTGCAATCCTATCCGGTGTTGCACTGCATGGTACTGTGCACAGTTGTGTGAGGGACGGTGCATGAAAATTCACCCTCATCCCTTTTTCTCGTGAATTTTAATGAAATATCATTTGCTTTCAAATATTGTTAATTTTTTTCCTCGGGTAACAGCGGGTAACCCAGCTAATATTATATATTTCTTCAATCTATCTATGTAAGTGAACACTGCAACAATTTTCTATCTGTTTTTTCGTTCATTTGTCCGTAACATGTAATGGAGGTATAACATTCATATTTTCCTGATAAAACGATCTATTACCTATCGATTTGAAACAAAAGACTTTTCCTCAAACATGTCCAGACACTTTTCAATGATACCTCAGATGAAAGTCTCGAGACGCAATCATCTAATCACATTATTGAGGGCTTCGAAATCAGTGAACTATCAAATCTTCCCCAGGAGTTGCCAGATCCATCAATCATTAGCGTCGCGGAGCCAATACTTTCTGAACTTGTCAAATTCATCCCTTCATCGTGTATTCTGCCGGCCTCCGTTTCACATGTGATCTAAAGGGATCCATATTGTGAGTTCTAATGCCCATCAATTGCCTGCCATTTTAGCAATAAGACCAGTTCATTGCTATTTGAGCTTTCTAATGAATTTAATGATGTCACAGATTCTTATGATCTATCCGTGTGTGTTTGAGCTTGACTTTTTCAAGTGCACGTTGCATGTTTCTCAGTTTGAGGGTCAGTTTTTTGGTTGGGTTACATGTTTTAGCCCATAGGTGACTATCGCAAGAATGCATTGGCTATATACTCCATTTTCTGTAGGATTAATAGGACTTTCTTGTTCTTGAAGGTTAAGCCCGCACAACCGAAATTTTGCCGTCCTAGAGTGATTCTTTGCTTTATTTCTTCCTCTATTGAAGATTTTGTCCTATGCAGATGTGGTGGTCTACTTTCTTTTGTTTTGTGTTTTCGATTTTGACCGTTGTGTATTTATTTCCAACGTGATTATTGCTCATTGATATATTTATCTTTCATTTCCAGAATTTTATCCATGGTCGAACGCCAGACATTCTTCCCTGATTTCTTGAACCGAGCCTCTCAATGCTCATTGTTTGAACACCTTTCAACTTAACAAATTCGGTAGCTCATCCGGAAACGTACCGAAATTCCAATCTCTGAATATGCAAGCCTCTAAATTGTAGACAAATTAGGTATGTCCAAGAATATATACGGATGCAGACCTTCGAGCTGTCGATGACAGAAGTGCTTCATCCAAGAGAGGTGAATCAATAGACATGGTCTACAACTGTATACAAAAATTTCATCAATTTCAAAGATCAATTTCACAGATCCGACAAATCAAGCACATTTCATTATGAGTATGGATGTAGAATCTGATAATATTAATGCAATATGACACCCTCGAAAATTTATGATGAAACTGCATAGGTTAAACAAGTAAAATGAATTTTCTTAAATGCCATAAAGATATTTTTCTTCAGTAAATCATCTCACTAAAAGAAGAAATTTGGCGACTGGAAGAGCGTTGGTCGGGGTTGGTACAATTGCACTTCCCATTTGGTACGTTGCTAACCTCATTAGCTTGAAGTTTCATCTGTCTGCTCTGAACGGTTCACTGAGACAAAAAATGACAAAACTTTAATAATTCAAGAACAGACATCATCAAATATTGAAACTCTTCTGAGACGTCAAAATCTTTTTGGCTCGTTTTTTTTTTCTCTTGAGATAAGAAATATTGAAAGCAACAACTTCACATCTTTAGACTTCCTTCCAATTTTAACTTTCATATGTATTTTTGAATTGACTGAAATTTCATAAATGGAAAAAACTTTGGTTCAAACTCTTAAAAAAAAGTCGGTTCAAATGTTGATTCTCGAAGCGACCGAATTGAAAAAAAGAAGGAATCAAATAAAAAAATACAAGCAATCTAAAAAAAAAATACGGCATACAAATTTTAAAAAAATACTCAGGCAAATCAAAAAGTCAGACAAGTTAAAAACGATACGACGTACAGAAAAAAAAAACCAGCACAAGAGTTAGGAATATATTTAGTCGCAAACAGATTAATAAGTTAGCGAATGGAGTAAATAGATAATCGTAAAATCGATGTCCTGCTAAAAGTACACACAGACATACAGACAGAAAGATGAACTTGTGGATGTGTCATCCCAACAAATTTCGAGCGAGTGCTTTCGTCATCGCTCTTTCGTTCGTCATCGCCATAATCACTGGCTTCCGTCCAAGACTCATGAAACATTCCATCACTTATTTTCAAGCAATGTTTATATTGCTTAATGCTGAGATTTCCAGGGATTTTTAACGAGGACGGGAAAGGTTAGAACATCATATTGAATTACTGGGGAAATGAATGGGGGAAAAGTTATGCATTGCTTTTGTGGTCGATAGTTTTTTTCATTACTGAAAAAAAGAAGATTCAAAACTAAATCAATTGTTGAGAGAGCAAATACTCGAGGCTTCTTTGTTAATCCCTACCAAAAGCTAACGGTCATAATTTCAAAGTACGAAGTCTTTTTCTAGCCAACTAAAACCTCAATTAGTGATTTTTGTTCGGGTTCAAATCAATTCAAAACACTGCAACCTTTTCTCCAAAACACCAGATCAGCCAACTTGTAAGATTTTGCACCTTTATCAAAATAGGAAAACAATGCTGATAAAAGTTAGTAATACGAAAAAAAATTCAATATAATATCTTTTTTAGTTTGTTCCCATCAGACGAACATTTTCATAGCCAGTAGGAATTGATATCTTGAATTTATTCCATTAGTCCCCGGTACAGTCTTGGTGAGGATTATGGGGTAGAGTTTAGATTTTCAGCACTGAGGATGAAGTATTTTGGATCGTAATCAGCGAGCAAAAGAAAATTCAGCGTTCTTTTTTTTTTTTCTCCTTTAGGCTTTCATGCTTCAAGAAATAGGACGCTAACTTTTAGTTGGGTCAAACAAAAAATTCCAATTCTCAAAAGATAAATATTTGTCACTTGTGAGCTGCTACTATGACTGATATATGTAACATTATGATTATGAAACTATTAATTTCATGAAATCCCGTTGTGTTTATGAAATCCCAGCACTTTTAGGTTAAAATGTAGTAACTATTTTTCCCAACAGTATGATCATTATATGCGAGTAGAAACCCCAACTTCTCAGGCAGTTACATGCCATTTCCGACGGATGGCCCCTCTCCATCCCCCTCAAGGGTTAGCTATATTCATCATCATCATCAGTCTTTCAACGTCCGTCGTTGGACATAGACCTTCCCCAGTATTCGCCACACTTCTCTATCATGGGCGTCGCAGAGCCAGTGCTTTCTGAATTCGTTTATCTCGTCTGTCCATCTTATATTCTGCCGGCCTCGGTTGTGTATGTGATCTCGGGGGAACTATGTTGTGAGTCACGATGTCCATTGGTTGTTGTTATACTGGCAAGCAAATTGCTATTCGCAATTTTTAATGGATCCTTTGGGTATTGTTTGTACATGGCCACCCCAGCAAGTCACGGAGGTGAGCGCATGCTCTACCTTTGGCTGACTGCTGGTTGAAGGCTGTCGGCTGGATAGTTATCCGATACGCAAAAAATACATGAAATGTGAAACAATTTATTAAAAATCTTTCCTGAATTCGTCCTGAAAATGTGTGCTGTAAGTAAATTGAAACGTGCCGTTTTTTGTTTGTTTTTTTGTTTGTTTTTTTTTTCATCTCGGATGTGCAGTTCTCGAATAATAAGAATACACACGCACACGCACACGCGTGCAAATACACACACACTCACATAGATATAGATAGATAAGTCTGACGAAGAAAATGGACGTCATTTTCGACGCTTTTTATAAACAATGGTTTTTAACAAATGTAATCAAATGTGATTATTCGTATTTGTACTAATAATTTATTTGGAGGCTGGAGATACGTTCTTTCATCAAAGAAAATGGACCTACTGCTCGAACCTACGGCCAAATATTGTTTTTTTTTCTTCTTCTTCTCTGTTTTAATGGATGTAATAAAAAAAATGTTTTTAAAACTATCGGCTTTTTAAAGCCAAAGCAACACATCCATCGTCTTCAATCGTCTTCGTTTCCTTGATAATGGAATCAGTTGGAATATTTCATGTCTTCCTTGACATGCTACAACAGGGACGCATTAAATACACGCACAGGCGTCTTCGATGCTAGGTAGGACATCATTCTCATCCTTTAAGGCTAGTCACGATATCGATGAATTATTAATTTGAAGTCGTTCCAGTTTCTTCATATGCTACCGTGATAATTAATTGGGGACACGGATTTCGTTTTAAACGATTCTAAATTACCATTTAAAAAAAAAAGATATGAAAAGTGAGTGAAAATAAACCGTTCCGTTGAAGGCCATTCGAGTATTATCTGGATATGGAATCCGACAATATTAGAATATTTTGAGGCAAATTCATTTTATATATTTCACTTAATAGAGACGAATAAGAAAAACATTGAGAATTTTTTTTCTAATCGTCATAATACCTGTTGTAATCTGTTTGATAATTAAAGGCAAGCTGGGAATTTTAAAGTTAGTTTCAATAGCAAACTGCTTTTTTCTTACGTTCACTTCTTTTTATGCTTTATTTCCTCATTAGCTTCATTTTGCTGTGAAAATGATGGCATATATGAAATATATGGATATATGCATTGCATTTGATATACGAGGATGATATAGATTTGCATTGATGTAGACTGGAAGAAAAGCGTTCTGTTGACCATGAACGGAATTAAAGAACATGCAGGATTCTCTATTACGTCATCAAAACATGGAATTTTAATATACTACGTTACTCGTGTCCCTTTAGCGTGACAGAAGACGAACACTCATTGCTAATTATTAAATGCATTGATGGATATATTTCATGTTAGTTGAAGCGCAGTTTCTCTCTGTTTATGTGGTATTTGAAGGATAGAGCGGAATATATCAGGAAAAAAAAAAACAGAATTCTGAGACATTATTGAATCCATCAGAAAAATCGAATGGTAATGGGCTGGTCATCTTGCAAGAATGTCAAACAATCGATGGATGCATGACTCACAACATGGATCCACATAGATCACATACAAAACCGAGGCTAGCTGGATACAAGATAGGAAGAGGACAGAGAGGTTTGACGGATCTTGTGGAAAGTCTATGTCCATCTAAGGACATCAAAAGACTGATGATGATGATGATGATGATGATGATGATGATAACGACGACGACGACGACGACGATGATGATGATGATGATGATGATGATGATCCACAAGTCATTCAAAGCAATTTTATGGTCTTGAGAAAAATATACCAAAAAGCGAAAATTTCTACACCTTTTTTTTAATCTAAAATGCCATCTAAGTCTTATAATATAAAGTGACTATTGCACCATCCCATATCTATCGATCTATATATCTATATGTTGCATACTGCTGCCGCAGCATACTGGGTTTAATATTAGTTTGATGTCATCTAGTCCGACATAAAGTAGGGTATTAAAGAATTCGATACAACGTCGCTTTTTCAAGAGAACGACTCCAAGTCGGTTGGAACAAGTTGATACAGTTCACTCGTTTCATACCTCGAGGCAATTACTGTCTGTTCGCAAGGATTTGGAATAACATCTCCCCCACACTGTTCTACGCAGGTGATTTATAGCCTGCGTCATCACACGAGTTTTCGGGTTGATCCAAACAAAGAATTGGGAGTCATTTCAAGCACTATGTATCTATCTTACTGCAGAGACGTACAGAAGCTAACTAGACCCGGACCAAATATCGATAGACCCTTTGTTTCACTAGCAATGGACCACAAGATTCTTATGTTAATTACTGGTTGATATCGTTGAACATTGTTGGTTCTGGGTAAATTTGTGTGTACACTGTATGTGTACGTCTGTGTGAAATTTGTGTGTCGACCTGTGTGCACATATTTCATCATCTGTCTTTTAACGTCCGTCGTTGGACATAGATCTTCCTCAGGAATTTGGTCCCTACAAGAGATAATGGACTTGAATTATATTTCTATTGAATGATACCCTTATTCGAAAATCAACACTATCATAAACTTATTCAGAAAAGTTGAAATTTCACAAAAACTAAAGGAACCATAGATAGATAGATAGATATGCTTCCCATCGCAGTCAATAATTGACCAACTGTTGAGTCGAATTTTAAGTCATGTAGAAAATTTCCTTCCAAAAATAAATATGGTCAGGATAAATTCTATTTACAACATCATCGGTGTTTACCGCCGGAAAACATCTAACATAGAGTACAAAGATCGAGAATATGAAGAATCTAGACGTTATTTCCACTGAGGAATATCTTAAATAGATTAGAACCACCCAAAACATCTGAATACACACATTGCAGTTAATATACGAAGATGATACAGATTTGCATTGTTGTGGGCTAGAAGAAAAGTGTTCTGTTGACCATGAACGGAATTAAAGAACACGTGGTATAAAGAGAATCTAGATGTTATGATTAAACCTGTCATAATAAGACACTAAAAGGTCAAAAACGCTTTTTTTTTCTAAAAATCGAAATTCATATCTCAGAAATGATCTAGTGGAGTACTGATGCCAATTTTCAAGTCAGCAGACAAAACAGTTTGGACAAAAGCGCTGAAATACAAACACACACACACACACACACACACACACACACACACACACACACACACATACATGTGGGAAGGGGACAGAAACCTTTGCTTTTTCAATTGCTAAAATTATGCCAGAGGTCCCCATTAGTACAAACAGAAAATGTCGTGGTTTGGACAGACAGACAGACGTGCGTTTATTGATGGTAGGGTGTAGCAGCATGCGTGTCTTGGTGATTATGCGCACGAACCAACAGTCCAAGATCTCTCTCCTCGACTAGATTATAATTGTCGTCAGTGAATCGATCGAAAGAAAGGTGGGAGTTTTTATTGATTTTTTTCAGCTCCCAATTTTCTTGAGAAAGGGGGAAAAGTTAAAAAGGGAGAAACGGTTCTGTGAATAGGGAGTGGAAGTGAGCAGAAGGTCGCAACCATTGCCCCTAATAGAGACTTGGTTAGTCACTTAATAGAAACTGTCACGTGAAAAACGTCTTTTTGTAGCATCCCATGTCGGGGATGATCAGTAAGAGAAAAAATTGAACATGGCAACGATCAATGGATAATTTAATTCTCTAGCATTTTGTTGGGCGGTGATCATAAAGAGAGCCGAGTTTGAAACTATTCTAGAATGAAGCTCTACTTGAAATACCTTTCGGGCGGCTCGGGGGGGGGTGTTAAGGAGAAACAAAAACACTTTTATTTCTAGACATAATAAAGAGAAAATATTTGAATTACCAGCTCCTAGCCCCATCGGTGCGTCTTGTACGTGCGACATACACAAAGCTATCCAGTCAAACACACTTAAAAACTGAAGAAACATATGCTGTTGTTGACTATGTTGATATTGACAGTTTCAGTTGATGATCTCTTATAGCCATTGCTAATGGTGTGATGGAGGGAGGCGTTTATTTCCTCAATTTCCTCTCGATATCTGATTTTTTACAGCAACATTTTCATCTTATTTGAACGAAATCACTGTTTTTCAGTCATGTGCCTGATCTGTTCAAGCGACCGATAGTTCATCAGAACATCGAAGTATATTAATCTAGATAAATTTGGAAATTCTATAATCCCTGCCGTAAAGCGTGTCACTATCGCTAAGATTTTTAATTTAAAAATTAATCTCATCATTATCATCATAATCATCAACGGCAGCGGAAGGAATTTTTCAGCGTTTGTCGTTTGACATGGACTTTCCCCAACATTTAACAAACCTCTCTAAGATGGGAAGCCAGTACTTTCTGAACTTGTCTAGTTTGTCACGCCATTTCATTTTCAGTTGGCCACTGTTTCACATATGATCTCAGGGGATCCATTTTAAAAGTTGTGGACTTGAGCGGTTGTCTGACATTCTTGCAAAGTGATCAACCTATTGCCATTTAAGTTTTTTTAATGGCTTTGATGACATAATTGACTTCTGTTTTTTTTTTTCTCATATATTGAGCTGTCGTGATATTTCCTCGTTATGTTGAGCATGATTCTCTCCAGTCCGCGCTCAGGTTGAAGGTCAATGCTTTGGTTAGTTTCCATGTTCCAGCTCTAGAGGTGGCTATTGGGTGGTTCTATTGGTTGTATGCCCTACTTCTTAGGTCTTATGGGAATGTTTTGTCTTGAATGTTCAGCTTGTTCAACCAAAATCTTGCCAACTGAAAATGATTCTTCACTTAATTTATTTGAAGATTTCCTGGAGATTATTTGTCCTAAGTAAATGTAATGGTCTACCTTCTTCAGTCTTATGTTTTTGGTTTGCATTGATGTCTTTGTTTTCAGCAAGTTTATTATACATGATATTTGAATATGAAATGTATGCAGAGACTAACTTTGTCTCCATTCAGTCCGTCTAACATAATTTGGAGATCATAGAAGCTCTTAGCAAAAGAGATGATGTCGTCTACAAATCTTTTATCTTCCCAGTCTAGGTTTCGGAATATCATCTTCAGCTGAATGGGATTTTTGACTGCTGATAGTCGGAAGATATGTTCAATTACGCTGACAGTCAGCATTACACGGGGTTGGCACCCTTTGTATGATGGCATCGCGGGCTTTTGGATTTTCGCTGAGAGACTTCTTAAAGTCAACAAATGCTACAACGAGTGGCATTTTATATTCAGCTGTTTTCTTTTTCGGTTGATTTACCGAATGAATATGGTCAATGGTCGAGTAGTTTATTCTGGAGCCAGTCTGTTCCCATGATTGGTTTTAATCTAGGTTTCTGGTGATTCGGTTGGTGATCACTTCTGTAAGATGCTGGTAAATGTAGTTGAGAAGGCTTAATGGCCTGAAATTTAGATTTTTGTGGTTCTTTTTTTCATGTCACAGCATTATGATTGCTCTGTTCTAATCGTATTGTACTTTTTCTCTCTCTTTGTGGCGTTAGTTGAATAGAATGGCTAGTTTTCTGGCGATCACTTTACCAGATCTTTTTGAGTAAGAGGATGGTAATGTTATCTGGTTCTGCTGCCTTTCCTTTTTTCGTTTCTTTGATGGCTTGCTTCATTTTTCACTGAATTACTTCTGGGAAATCTTCGAACTGGTCATTCTTATTTTGTTTTTATCCCTTGTTTAGAAGACAGAGTTTTTGAGTTGGTTTGACGATTCCATCACTATCCCCTATCACATCTCCATGTACTTCGAGCAAAGTAGTCATCTGCCTTCCACCTGTATTGAGAGTCTTTTTAACAGTCTTGAAGCCGTTTCCTTTCTCGAGAATACTTCCGATGACTGTTGTCGTGTATCTTCTTTTTATCTTTTCTCTGTTTTAGTAAAATCTCGTTTCCATGATGCTCATTCTAACAGCATTATTCAATTACACAAGCGTTCTAATAGCACATTTGAAAAATATTCTTGTAAGTCTATGGTCAGAGAAGAGTAATGGTGAAGATTAAATATTGAAAATATAAAAGAACATACGACTTTTCCATAAAAATTCCTCTCTTCCCAGATAATGAAAATATCATGCTGAAAGTGCTTTAGCTTGCACCAGTAGTCCAGTAGAATTAGTCAGAATTATTCGTGGATTTTGAACGGATTCGTATAAAGTTAAAACTTGGTTTATAGATAGAATATGAAATATATCAAAATTCCTCAAAAATCTAAGAATAGTTTTCTAAGGAAAATGACCGAACGTAATGAATATATAGGGGATCGATTTCATTATACCGGAGAGATATACACAAGATACAAATCCTATGTACGAGAGATTTAAGGGATCGAAGGCTGTTCGCTCTGAGACCATCCTCAAAGATTTAGTGAAGTGGTCTCCAACCTTGGTACTGCAGAGCCCCTGATTGTTGAATAATGTCATAATAGAATTTTAGTACGTAAACCACTCTTCAAAAAGCTCTCGGGGGTTGGGGGCGCCCACTATTAGGAACTGGAAAGAAATTTCACCGCCCAATCCCCTCCCAGGGCTACGTTTCTGTCAATATAAATCAAGGTTTCTTTTTCATATTTTACTTCAGTTGTGGAATTCCTTACATCAGGATTAAAATTTTGGGGGAACTCTTCCTGAAATTAAATTGAAGTA
This sequence comes from Thysanoteuthis rhombus, assembly GCA_963457665.1. Classification (NCBI taxonomy): domain Eukaryota; kingdom Metazoa; phylum Mollusca; class Cephalopoda; order Oegopsida; family Thysanoteuthidae; genus Thysanoteuthis; species Thysanoteuthis major. The sequence goes on from OY735215.1 coordinate 44,087,330, forward strand.
CAATTGTCACATCTGGGTTTTTTCATAATTACAGACAGGCAATGCATGTGATTTTTGCTCTTTTTAGGCATTTTTTCAAGATTAAAAAAAAGAATTTTGTTGCCCAATTTCCAAATCTTTCTTATCATTTTCTTCAATGTATTTACAATTCATAAATCAAGATAAATCCTCTCCGTATTCCCTGTTAACAAATGCATGGTTAAGGTGTTCTTCCAACTCATTGACATCATCCTAGTCAGCAGCACTTCCACGACACTCCTCAGTATGCCTGCTGGCTTATAATTCCCGTGGTACGAGGGTGCAGGTTTGCCCTAAGAAGAAACTGGACATAGTAATGCATTTCATACCAATTTTTCTGCAACCGCAGCTTATCCCACATCTGGTCTTACAAGCAAATGAGATCATATACAGCAGTATGTCTGGTGCAGGAGGCTTCGTTGTCATGACAAAACACAGATAACTCTCCATTCTCTCCCAGACCGATTGAGTGGGATCTAGATATGTACTGCTGGACAGTAACGAGCCGTATCTCAAGGCGACATTTATATCTCAATTTGAGTCTTGAGAAATCTAATATGTCTGACAGTAGATATCCAATAAACATCAAATATTCGTTACTAACACACTTCACATATTTGGAACTACTTATTACAGTTAGCTCATTAGAATCGGGGAGAGGTTTTGAAAGAATCAGCATAAAGGCAGAACTTGGTTTATATCTAAAGAAATAGCGTGAAAGAACAGTAAAAGTCTTTCGAAATCCGAAAATAGTTTTTTTAGACAAACAACCAAACGTAATTAGCCTAATGTTGTGATAACAGAAGATTGAGTTCCGTATGTAGGAGAAGTGCGTGCGTGCGTGCGTGCGCGTGTGTGTGTGTGTAAAACAAGATACGAACGGGTGCGTGACAAGAGATTTTGGGAAAAGGGTCCTTTTTCCATCTTACAATACCGTGGTCTCCAAACTAGGAGCCATGCAGAAATTGCAGTTGGTGAACTATACTTAAAAAGCTTTTTTGTGAGCACCCTCTATTAAAGACCCGGGGGCTATTTAAAATTACCTCATTCCCTCTCATAACTACATCTTAGCCATAATATATCAATGTTTCCTGTTTATAGATTAATTTTTAGTGTGGCCCGGGGATATTTGAAATCACTCCATCCTCTCCCATAGCTACGCCCTTGTCTATATAAATCAATGTTTCCTGTTTATAAAAATATACGATAACATCCCAGCAAAAAAGTTTAATGAACAAAAAAAAAAAAACAATAACAAAATCTGTTAAGTACACTGAAAAACATTGAATTAAATTTCTTCACTCAAAGATTAATAAACCATTAGAACTCACTGGTACAGCACGACCCAACTATATCAATAACAAAAACAGTAAACAAGTCCGAGAATGAATACGACGAATAATCGGAACATACGAGAAAAAACGAGAAAAGAAAAAAAACTGTTCAAGTAAATAACTTTAACAGAAGCCATATATGAGCACAGATAAGTGCAAACTTTTTTACAAGGAGAATTTTGATGTGGTTTCTCGTGGTTTGAGCAAGCGAAGGACAAAGCAGCTTTGGGATTTGGATAGCGAAGATAAAATACTCTGTGACGTGTATCAACGAAGTGGACATGAACGACGCCTGTTGATTTGGCTGTGGTTTGGCCTTCAGTGGACGAAATTCCAATTCACTCATCCTAGAGCAGTGCCCACTCTAAATATGCGTGTTTAGCAGGGACCAGCTTTCAGGGCATGTGGAGCAGTTTGCAATAATTGTCAAATAAAATCCTCTTCTGTCCGTCGCACGAAAATACGGCTTCGAAGTATTTCGGTTAGTTCTCTTCAGTATTGTCAATTTAGGTATTTCATATTCCTAAATTTAGATAGAATGGGGGGAAATAATGGTGAATGTCAACTTTGAACGATGGCCAGATGTCAAGTAACTGCGGCACACTCTCAAGCAAGCACACACAATCAGAAAACAGATATTTATTTGATTCTGATTGGAGTGTATTTTGATAGTTATATTCTAACAAAAAATGCGATGAAATTGAGATGAAAAAATAAACTAGTGAGACTAATAGTATTGAGAAGACGTTTGGACTGAATTCAGAAAATATAGTTCGACTGCTTACATTTTTTCCAAAGTCTTTTTCTACAAAATAATGAGTGGAATCTTTCTAAATCTCTATCATCCACGTATAGAAAACACAATGCGTATATCCACAAATTTCATATACGCTGTCATTTTTTTACGCCACGGGTAAACTACTTTCAGGTATGAAATGCCGTCTACTTATCTTGTATATTAACGAATAATCAACATTCTTCATCTTTAACAAAATGAAATATCCAACCAAAAATAGTTTTCTCCAAACACTGGTTTTTGTAGCTTACTAAAGAAATTTTGAATTTGTCATGGAATTCCTTCTCGAGTATTTGCAAATATAAGACATTTTTAGATAAGTAATCATGTACGATCCTTTGCACTTAATTACCTCGGTTAGCGCTCTAGATAGGTTCCTAAAACGCATCGCTAACCAAAACAGCTCGTGAGAGTAATATCTCGGTTAGCGCTGTGGGTAGATTCCTAAAAAGATGCAGAGATAAACGAAAAAGCGCTATACAGGGACATTACACAATTACCCCGATTAGCGCTCTAAATACATTCCTAAAAAATGCAGTGCTAAACGGAAAATACACCATACGAGATCATTTACCATGGCTGTTTTTGACAGCGATACAGTAAAGGTAATAGACGCTGCGAAGTAACAAAGACTTACTGTTGCAAGAGATTTGGGTTTATGAGTGTGAGTCATAATTTCGTACAAAAAAATTAAAAATGCAAAGCTGGAGAAAGTTGACCACAACATCTACCTCGGACAACAAATCTTCATGAAATCCCCCAAAAAGAAAAAATAAAGCGAAAAATCACAGTAAGTTGGCAAGCTTTCGGTAGAGCAAGCTCGACTTTCAAGTACACACAAATTCCACTAATCCCTAAAAAAAAAGTATGCAACCAATGCATCCTCCTGATAGTCAACTACGGAACTGAAACAAGGAATCTAACCAAAAGCATGACCCCCAAACTGAGAACCATGGAACGTGCATATGAGAGAATCATGCTCAACCTCACACGAAGAGATCACAAGACGACACAGTATATTGGAAAATATATATGAGTCTGAGATATCATAGGAACCATTAGAAAAACTAATATGCCAAAGGGCTAGTCATGTTGCAAGAATTTCAGACAAGCACTGGACATCACGACATAGATCCCAAGAGATCATATGCGAAATTGGGGCCTACAGAGAGTAAGATGGTGTCTGAGGACAGATGCTAAAAGGCTGCTGCTGATGATGTACAGTTCTTTCCGATGTAGTCCCTGATGCTATCTTTAGTGATTATTTGGGAAATTTAACTTTACTGAATTTATTCCGCACAATACTCGAAGAAATGAGCTTTATAGCAGATCAGCGCTGAACAGGGTAGCGCTAAGCGGGTAACCCCAATACATTTAACTCCTTTAAACATACGGCCCTTTTCGGTTTGAACAGTTGTTCTCAGCAAAATGCATGCATGATGATATACAGAAATATTAAAAGCAGAGATGACCTATTGTGCAATTTACTTATGTCAGTAGAATATTTGTATTTTTGTAGTAGTAGTAGTAGTAGTAGTAGTAGTAGTAGTAATAATTGTCAATTCTCATGTCCAAGCAATGTTTGTTTGTGATTTTAGTAGTCATTGTGCACAAAAAGTTTGTGTTGTGCACATTTTCCCTGTTTCAGAAGTATGTAGGCAAATTCTTCAGAACGGGAAATAAGATGTTTGAAAAAAATAAATCGATCAAATCAAAGTCTATACCGAGCAGATTGAAAAATATATCGAGCTAATTGAATAAAAACTGAGCAATTTTTTTTAAAAAGCAGACAAATCAAAAAATTAAGCAGGCAAATGAAAAAAGAGCGAGCAAATCAAGAAATAAAGCCAGCAAATTAAAAGATTAAGCAAGATAATTAAAAAATAAAGCAAGCAAATTGAAAGATAAAGCAAGCATATTAAAAAGATTAAGCAGATAAATCAAGAAATAAAGTAAGCAAATTGAAAAATAAAGCCAGTAAATTAGAATTTAAGCAAGCAAATGAAAAATACAGCAAGCAAATTGAAAAATAAAGCAAGCAAATTCAAGAATAAAGCAAACAAATTGAAAAGTAAACCAGGCAAATCAAGAAATAAAGCGAGCAAATCAAGAAACAAAGTGAGTAAATTGAAAATTCATTGACTAAATTTAAAAAGCCAGTAAATTGAAAATAATCAGGCAAATTTTTTAAAAGTGGCTAAATTCTAGAAAAAAAGAGCTTGCAAATTGGAAACATTGTCAAGAAAACTGACTCAATGAAGAGAAATAATCAAATCATTACATTTACTGCTTCAGTCGTTGCAGACGTTATTTTTTAATCGAATAACTATAAATGTGTCCCTTAATAAAATTCATGGGCTTTTTTTCATAGTTCCCATCAAAAGGTAACGCCAATTTAATGTACAACCCGCCCCCTGGAAATATACTACATTTTTTCTTTCCAGAAAAGAACAAAACGCTGGGACATTATTTTTTATCCCTGTCTCTAAAACAAAAACCCGATCCCAGCTCTAATCCCTAACCAGTACATATTTTAGTTGAGTTCCAGATCACAAGAAAGACAGTATTGCATTCTTTTTAGTTGAGTTCCAGATCACCAAAAAAGGACATTCTCGCATTCTTTTTTCTTGGGTTCCAGATCACAAGAAGGAAAGTCTCGCACTCTTTTTACTTCAGTACCGTATAACAAAAAAAGGAAAGTTTTGCATTCTTTTTAATTGGGTTCCAGATCACAAGAAGAAGGGCAGTCTTGCATACTTTTTAGTTGGGTTGTAGACATGTCAAGTTGTCAGATGTTTCTAACATTACACAAAAAAAGGGTAGTGTGGTAGGTTTTAAAAGATTTATAAGCTATGTACCACAAAGTCTTTTAGGAATCTTTTGTTCATTCTAACCAAACAAAAATATCCACAACCATGATATGAAGATATGTTAAGTTTGTTTCATTAGCTCTTTTTTTATCATTATCATCACCATTTAACATTATTATCATTATTGTTATTATTATTATCATTATCATCATCATCATCATTATTATAATTATCATCATTATCATTATTATAATTGTTATTATCATCATCATCATCATTATTATTATGATTGTTATCATTCTTATCATCATCATTATTATTATGATTGTTATCATTCTTATCATCATCATTATCATAATTGTTATTATTATTATCATCATCATCATCATTATCATAATTGTTATTATCATTATCATCATCATCATCATGATCATTATTATTATTATCATTGTTGTTGTTGTTGTTGTTGTTGTTGTTGTTAAACTATGTCAGGCTGGTGAATTTTGGTGTGCAAATAATTTTTTTTGTGTGTAAGTTGTAAAACGTGTGTGCGCACTCTTGCACTATTTAGAAAGAACTATGTTTCCTAGTATTTGGTATTTTGGGTGTGTGTGGTCTTCCGTTTCTGTCGTTTGTCTCACTCAATTTCCAAGGCGTTCTTGTTCAGATCGTTCTGCTGCAGTCAGAATGGTTCGATGCCAGAGTTTGCAATCTTTGGTTTGATGTTGCCAGGTTTCCCCGTTGAAATCTGTCTCCTTCATAGTCGATCTTGGTAACAGGACTCTATCGATCAATAAGAGGCTACACCGTTTTAGCTTCAATCAAAAAAAACTCTGAAATTCAATTGAAAACAATATCTTTTGTTCGGGATAAAAGTCTATGGGTGTCGAGAGATACAGCATTGGTCCACAAACATAAACTAACGAGTAAAATAATCCTGAAGACAGATAATTAGAAAATAAAACCAGTTCATACCTTGACCCCCATTTGATCTTAGTGTGCCAAGGTTGAGGAATAATGTACATGATTGTATCTTTTCTTTCACAACAATGGGGTGAATGAAGTCATGAATCTTAGATATCTGAATGTGATGTTCAACGTCGCAAATCGTTACGTTTTGCTGTTTTTCATCCGTCGTATAGCAAACATATAAATAGCGACGCACTACGTATGTTAGTGGTATAGTTTGTAAGTCATCAGTCACTTTTTACACTTTTACTTTAAGGACTTTGAAATTACTTTTCTGAATTGAAGTTAATTTTTTTTAATTGAAGCTTGAAAATATTGAGAAGATCAGCAACAAGGAATAACAATGGCCTGGGTTGGTTCAAGATGGACCCGAGCTTGCCCACACACTATGGTATTGGTGCCTTCCTCTACTACACCTTTTGGTGGATAGGAATATGAGAAAACCAGGGTTTCTCAACTTTTGGGGGCAGTACACCATTTTCACCATATTTCAGAATGTCATTTCTCCCCCCAAAGTTGACTCAAAAGTTGCATTTCAATAAATGCATATGATATTGGTTTCTAATCATCACTGTACATAACAGACCGGTTTGAACTCTGTTCTTTCGTTTTGACGTTTTTATGTATTAATGCATTTATAAATCTATTTCTCCAGACTTCAGCCAACCCTGATGGTTTATAGTAGAAACTTGAAATTTTACACATACATTCCCTTAAATGAGAGGAGAAAACGTTTTGTTCACCTGCAAAGGTTCTTAATAATTTTATCTTGAATTGATCCCTCAGATTGTGTCCAACAGCATTTACGATTTTTATTATGACAGTTTGATGACCATTGCCCAACAAAAGGAGTAAGCAGTAACTTATTAATTGATCAGCCCATTTTCCAAATCTTTTGATTGATTATCCAAAGACGATATGCTGCCAAATGTCATTACTCATTATTGAGTGACTAAATTTTTTCGAGAAGAGCAGAGATTTCTGTCTGAAGAAAAAAGAAAATATTCCACTAGTGCACTGATGGCTGAGTGGTTAAGGCGAAGCCCAGTGGGCGATGCCTGCACAAGTTCAAATCCTTCGAATTTTAAATAGAAGAAACAAAATTCTGCAAGGAAAAAAATGGATTCTAGCCATTGCGGTGATGGCTGAATTCTTAAGGTGTTAGACTTTCAATCCAGTGTGTAATATCTCACTGGTTTGAATTCTCAGTGTTTTTTGTTTTGTATTTTTTTTGTTCTTTTTGTTGTTGTTTTTTGTTTTGTCTTTCTTTGGTATAAAGGCAAATTTTTCTGCCAGATAAATAAAAGAAATAAAATGCCCTTTTTTAATCAAGCGGACACCACTGCCCAAAAACCTTACATTAATGTTGGATATTTTGGTTTGACAAAGCATTATTTTTTTTTCTATATCTTCTGTGTGTTTTGAAGTTTTCAACAAAATCAGATTGCAGGAAATCGGCCTGGATTAAGTAGGATCGAAGTTAGTTGGAATAAACCTCCCACCACCAAAAGGGAAATATTGTATGACCCACAAATTTGATAGAAATTAGAAACGTATTTTTTAACTCCGTCGTGCTATGGAAGCGACTTACATAGCAAAATCGAATTTTCTGATGACGTAGTAAAAGCGATGAATTCGAAGAACAAAAAAAATGCAATAATAATATTTATAAATAAACATCCTTTCGTGATCAAAATAATGCTATTGCCGAAGCTCACTCTTATGCGAATCTGTGTAAAATGCATTTTTTTATCCATGTAACACATACTAGCTGAATACCCATCCCACAGACGGGATTTCGGTCGATTAGCGAACGGAAAGTAAGGTTTCAGTCTTGTGGAATAGTAACATTTTAAATAGAGACCCATTCTAAAGGATTTTTAAATACTTTTTTGTCATAATTTGATTTTAATTCAGAAAAAGATTTCCTGCATTCTCGATCCCCCTAACAGATTGTTTCCCCTCGACTTTGACGAATAGAATTAGAAAAAAAATGCATATGAATGGAAAGTAGGTTACCCTCTACCATTATACTTACATTGCAGTTAGACCCTCCCTCCCTGAAATTCATAAAAATATTTTTCTCAAACGCTTTGTTTGAAACAATCATCTCAGGTCCATTGAAGAGACATACCCTATTTGGTTGGGCTGCTCCAATGCGTACATACTTTTTTTATAGCGTGACAGACTGACAAGCACATAGACAGACACCTCTCACATATATATTTCATTTATGCTGACATATTTTTTGTGCTTTTCCATTTTTTTCAAGGGACATTTTCCTGTATTCATGTGCCACGGATTCGAAGAGCTGAAATTTCAAACATTTACCCCTTGTTATGTGCGCAATACCGTCTTCAATGGATACTTTCATTTTACAAAGCAAGTTTATGCTGAATCAATCACTATCTTGTGCCCACTAATTTGGGGGGTAAAATTCAGACTTCTTCATTGATCGCACTGCCTTCAATCTTTTAAAATTCATCACGCACAACACATGTTACTGAAATATATTGGTCACGTGACCATTTCCATTGAGTGATCAACTGAATCATTTCTTGTTTCATCTTGGACCATTGATTTTTTTATTTATTCTGCTTTCTCCCTTTCTTCCGATCCTTCATTTTTCCTTCATTCATTTCCTCCTTCCTTCATCACATCTTTCCCTCCTTACTTCTTTCTTCATTCATCCTCTCTGCCTGTTTCCCTTCCTACCTCATTTCTTCAATTCATCTCTTTTTTCTATCTTTTCCTTTCTCTATTCATTTCTTCCTAACTTTGCTCGCTTTCCCCCCATTATTAATTTTCCTCTATTCCTCTGACCTTTCCTTCCTGTGAGTCTGCTTGCCTGTTTGTCTTCCTTCCCCCTTCAGTCCCTCCCTTCATTCTTTCCTCACTTCTTTCCTTCTTTCCTCCCTTGCTTTCTCCCATTTCGCCATCTTTCATTCCCCCCTTCCATTTCCTCCACACCCCCCATCCTATTTCCTCACACCATCCTTCTCTTCCTTCCTATCTCATTTATTTCCTTCTTTTTTTCTTTCTTTTCACCCTCCCCTTTTTCACCTTATTTCCCCCTTATTCCTTCCTTTCGTCCCTCTTTTGTCCATTCTCCCTTCCTTCCATCTTCCCCTACTTCCTCCATTCTCTCCCTTTCAGCCTCTTTCCCTTTGTTCTTCCTTCTTTCCTCTATCTACATCCATCTTGAACCGTATCTCACACAATCACTTTTATTATGTTCTCTTACCACAACCTTCAAGTCGTTTTGTGCATACCTAACCTTTTTCTTGGATTTCCATTCTTTCATTTAATTAAAAGCAACATGAACGCATTTCCCACAACGTGAACTGACAACAAAAACAATGAATCATAATTGGCCCCAAGCTGTTTTGTCATCAAAATATTCCCAGATTAATTGTCGTCAATCTTTATAATTCAAAACTTGCGACGTAACCCAATTCTATTCTGTTTGTCCAGAATCACATTCCATTATTCACTATCGGTACGTATTTGTTCATTCTTGATTCTGAGCGATAGATTCGAGAATTATCATGTTTGGTATTGACTAACACCAACTCTTTTGCTTCCTTCATTCAGTTCGTCCAGCATTATTTGGAAATCATGAGGTTTCTCAGCAAGAATTTTGATTCATTTAGCAGACCTGTGGTTACAAAAATATTCGCCGTCTAGTTCGATTAATTTATTTGCAAAGTCTAGGGTCCAGGACATCCTCCCAAAGTAGGCTGTGAAGAGTATAGATGAATTGGTATCCTCTTGTCTTTTTTCGAGCTAAAAGTGTCCAGAGTCTTTATGTAGCCCGATAAATGTGCTGTTCTGCCAGTATATATATATTCCAAAACTCTAGCATATATGGAGTCAGCGCCCTCTTGTTTTATAGCATCAATGACTCTGGCGATTTTCAACTGAGTCAAAGGCCTTCCAGAAGTCTAACAAGAAAATCCAAGTAGTCCTGAAAAGAAGAGTATACAATCAATGCATCCCTTCTATAGTCACCTACGAAAGATAGAACCTAATTAAAAAGTTCACCTTCAAGCTGAGAACCATGCATTTGTACACAAAAAAGAATCATGTTCATCATCATATGATGGAACAGCACGGTATAGAAAAAGGAGTCAGTGGTATTATAGAATCTAATCGAAAATTCAAATGGCAAGGGGCTGGCTATGTTGCAAGGTGGCGTGATGAACTAGACAAGCTCAGAAAGCATAAGCTCTGCGACGAATCCTGGCGGATCCTGAGGAAGTTTCATGACCAACGACGGACACAAAAGACTGATGATCTTCATCATCATCATGAAGATAGTGCAGATGGCCAAACAGTCAACTTGATGAATGCATCTCAGGACGGACTGTGCTCTATAGCCATAGTTCGCTACTAGTGACGGTTCAGTTCTCCGTACGTGCTCCATGTTTTAGGCCTTATGCAAGACTAGTAAATGTCTGCATATCAAGGTTCCTCATCATGAGATTATAGCTAGCAAACTTGTCTACTAGGTCATCACAGCACAGCTGTGATGAGTTGAATCCTTGATGAGTACACCACAGTACTGACCTTGTGCAAGACCAACCAACATTTCATACAGCAAGCAAGCAAAAAGTTATTAATACATATATAAGATGTAAAATTTCCAAGTGGTCTTTAAATGAGAAAAACCCAGAGTGAGAACATAACTGAAAGCCTGATCTGAATCAGGACACAAACAGACAAACTATGAAGTACCCAGAGGGTACATACCTCAGCCAACACCATTGTCGATAAAAGCTGTTCATAAATAGCCACAATGCAGGGGAAGTGAATATGAGAAATTCCTGGATCGGCACCTCAAATTTAATCAGTTACTTTTAGCCAATTGCCTACCAATCAACAATGTGATATTGGAACTAGCTAAGAACTTTTTTGATATCATATCGACAAAAAAGAGTATTGACTTTATCGTCTACCCTTCCAGAATATTTCATTAAAATCCCTTGGGAACTTTTAGAGGTATCACGTAGACATATAATTATGATGCAGGGTAGAAAATATTTTTATCCACCCAAAAATTCAATCACTTCTCCCGTAGTTTATTGCCTATCCTTCCACAAAAATGCCATTGAAAATTATCGAGAGCTCTTGGAGATATTGTGTGGACAGACAGACAGGTAGTTGGGCAGGCTGACAGATGGACAGACTGACAGTGAAGCAGACACGAATGAATGCACATACCTCTTCCAACTTCGGTGGCAGAAAAGCTGTGACACTCCTTAAGAAGTAAACATTCCATTTCAATACAATCATTTGTTTATTTATGAAGAAAAAAGTTTAAAGAGAAATACAATTAACGAAATCCAAACAAGGAACAAGTTGACCGGTTGCGTGAATCAGCAATTTCAGACTTTTCACCAATAGAGACAGGATTGATTTTTCGTGAAGCCAAGAATTTTATTCAAAATATTCATAGTAAATTTCCACCTTCCTTTTTTTTAAAATAATTATTCCCATTGATAAGTCTGTCTTTTTTTATTTTTTTATTTTTTGAAAATGAATCAACATGAAAAGCCGAGTACGCTCTTCATTTTGACTTTTTGTTTTCATCTTTTTTCTATGATTTTTGTTTCATTTCATGCAATATTGGTTATCCATGTTTTAGGTCTAAAATACGTTCACACCATTTTCTCAATATTATCGTCTGCTTTAATCAATGAATCTGTACGGCTCTTTCTGTCTTGTTTCATTTCATTCTTCTTTTTTATAATTCTTTCTCTCTGGTCTTCCTTCATTCTTTTTTTTCTTTCGTTTTTTTGTTTTCTTTCATTCTTTCTTTCTGTTATTTTGATTACATTTTTTCTGCTTTTCTTCTGTTTTTTGTTATATTTGTTTTTATTTCGTTTTTCGTTTATCGTAAATTAATCAGATTTTTTTAATCGCTATCTTCCTCTGTGTATGATATTTTCATTTTTAATATTTCATTAATTTGGAGAACTATCCTCATCTTTGTTGTATTTTAAGCTAAGATTTTTGCTAAAAGCCTTTATGGTCTATTGCAGATTGTCTGAAGTTCTGAGATTGAAAAATTTTATAAATACGGATTAGTATCTTCATCAATGTCGTAGTTAACAAAGTGTATTCTTATTACTCTATAATCGTCCGGTAAAACAGAGAGGAAAGTGATTTTGATGTCTTTGGTATATTTTTCTCTTCCATTTATCTTTCTTTCATTCACTCCTTCCAATTATCTCTTTCAATCTTTCTTTCTTCGATCTTTATTTCAATTTTTCTTTCTTTTTTCATTTCGTAGTCCAATTTTTATCTTCTTTCTCTTTTTTCTCTCTTTCTTTCTTTCTTTTTTTCCTTTCCTCCATTCTCAGTTTTCTGATTTTTTTAGTAAATGTTCCTTCTGTCTCAACTTCTCTTTCCCTTTCTTTCTCCATTTCTTTATTTCATCTCTTACTACAATCTCCCCTTCTTTTACACACACACGCAGAGTCACACATACACACACACACACACACACACACACACACACACATATATATATACATACACACACACACACACACACATATATATATATATATATATATATATATATGTATGATCAAAGTTTGAATAATAATTATCTGACGAGATGATATTAAAAAGGAAAATGTGGAAAGATAATCAAATAGTTGTTAAAAGTCAACAATTTATTTGAAAAGGAATCGTCAGAATGTGAGAAATTACAATGTGTATTGGTTTATTACGGGGATTTGTTCTATGAAGATAATACTTGCACACTGATCGCAATCCATTTCGTGTCTTATTTTGCTGTTATGTCTACGTCTCTGTCCAACGAGTGTGTGTGTGTAGTTTCAGTTTTGGTGAAGGGTTGCCACTGATTTATTTAATTAGCTCGCCTCCAGTCGGTCTGTAACATTATCCAACAGTCGGTATTCTGTTTTGTTTAAGTATTGATTTACCCAAATAGGGATATATAATACAGAATTCAGGACAGCGTTTAATTTTTTTTTCAAAAAAATTATTTGGATAAGCCACACACACACACACACACACACACACACACACACACACTTGGCCGACCAAAACACAGACATGAAAGATCACACCAGAATATTACATCAACATGGACTGAGATAAATCAATTTGGCGGAATCTATTACACTCATAAACATTATCCTGGATGAAGACCTTTGGAATTATGACCCTTCCTCAAGTGATAGCATATTAATATGAAAAATTCCTATGAGAATCTAATGCACTTTATATTTCTACGCATTCTATTGATGCCTTTTAAAGGCGAGGTGTATAAATGAATTCATTTATTCATTTTTAGCAACAATTTGATTATCTTTTGACCATGTCTTTTCTAACATGATATCACACACACACACACACACACATATATACATATATATACATATATATATATATATATATATATATATATATATATATATATATATATATACATATAGTTCATAGTATATTTTCAATTCGTATATGTACAAAACAAAAAAAAAGAAATAGGGAGAAGATTTTTATCTGTTATTTATATATTCATGTACACAAAAATATATATTCACTAGATCTATTCAATTAGCAGTCATGATCTTAACTTTTACCATGGTTGAATCATTATTCCTTTTCATTCAAATGTTCTTCATCTACATACACATAAAATTGCTTTCCGCATGCGCAGTTGAAGGAATACAGATTGATATGCAAAACGAACCACAGACACTTCATTGTAAGCAATTTTCTCACCTACCTTTACCTACATTTTACCTACTTTGGAACGTATACTTATAACATTTATTTCATCGTGTCCTCATATACACGCTTATACACACAAGGACTCATATGTTAGTCCTCTTTCTCACCCTCTCTCTCTCTCTCCCTATATATATATATATATATATATATATATATATATATATATATATATATATATATATATATATATATATATATATATATCAACAATTTCTCATTCAATCCTACCAACGTATATCTATGCCGAGCTTGTCCGTGTACACAAAAGTTTACACTCATGAATAATATGTTTGAATCGATAAAGGCATGCTACAATCCCCTTTGTGATAAAATCTTTTTGACGGAAAATCACATGAATGTATAAAATTATGCTTAATATGAACCATATACATATTTAGCAGAAAGATGATCAGGACAGAAGAATACAAAAATATTTGAAAAATTGCATCGAATATGAAATATACATACATTAGTATATATATACCCAAGAATAATTGAGATGCAAATGTCCAGAAATGCATTTGACTGGGAAGTTGTCCAAGTTGCATTTGTTCTTTTATCGCATGAACCACCCAAGACTAATGATTATTAATTCATGAAGTCAATCTTTTCCTGCAAAAAGAACTCTAACGAGGAGTTTTGAAAAGAAAGACCGACCTGTTTGATTTTTGCAATCCACAGGTACTCTTACATCACTGTAGAGACAAAAGCAGCTTAAAGGAAAAGTCAATCATTAGAAACAGTCACACGACCAACGTCTCCTCGTACCATATCGTGTTGAGGGTGATCGATTGAAAAGTTGGAGAAACGGGTGATCCATAAAAGGGATAGTAATTTTGCCTTTTATTGTGTCGTGATCACTAAAAAACCATAAATTCATGAGAAAAAGCAACTTACATTGTAGTTCGATTCCCTTATTAATGTTTTTTTGTTTGTTTTTTTTTGTGATGGGTTCTCAAAAAGCAGAGAATCTCCTTTTACTACTAAATATAGTAAATGTAAATGTTCTAACTTCCAGCCTTTTAGATCCATTGGTGCAGCCTTTATGCACGACATATACATACATACATACATACATACACGATTAGTAAGCCAGTCAGACTGACTCGAAAACTAGAGAAACTTTTGGTGACAGTTTTGGTCGACGGTTCCCGATTAGTATTTTCAAATACTTCACAGTTGTTCAGCTCTCGTTGTAGCAGCGTTAAATCATGGGAAATATGCCAATACGGTGTGAAACAGGAAATGCACACGGAAAAACTGAATAGAAACAAAGAAAGAAAGGTTAAAAGGAAAAGAGGATACATTTCTTATATGCTATACTAAGCGACATACATATTCAAAACAAATGATTTCCCATTCAAAGTAATGTTTATAATTTCCCTTCACTCACTGAATTTTCAAACGTTGCCGAGGATTATTTTGTTATTTATTTCTAAAAAGAGATAAAGCATGATTATCGTGGTATTGATTTTGACAGACTCTTACATAGTTCCTTGTATAACAAAGCAACTCAGTCAGATTAACGATAAAGGTAGCAGGCATGAAAGTCAGACCCTAGTTCGATCTTTAGTGCCTTGAAAATCCCCTAGTCATCCACTCCTGCCAAAGCTTCCACCTTTAGAAGCTCCTTTCTGTAGGAGCACCTTCATTCAAGTAAAATCTTCAAATATAATAGAATTTCATTCATGCAATTGACTTGTGTTTGTCATTCGAGTTCCATGCTCTGATGGCGTAATCAGATTCATAGAAATGAATGGGAATGGAATGTTTCATGGAGATGGTGTGGGGTGTTCGCACTGTCGATTTGTCAGTTAGATTGTTTGTCAATCAGTGAGGACGATCACTGCTATGGATGCAAGCTCATCAAAAAGTAGTTAAAAATCATTACACTTGTTGAAGATAACTGACAATAAAATGAAGGTTTGATTTTGATATTTACTCTGCATTGAAACCCAACACTGAAGTCCAATAACAAGGACAAAAAGAAACAAAAAAAACAAACTGAAAGACAAAAAGACAACAGGTCTGATTGCACCCGCTGGGAATTCCATCTTAAAATATTCCACTGAAGACTAAATAACTTTCAGAATCGGGAAGAAAGACAGAAAAACACCTCACTTAATAGAAACTGTCACGTGACCAACATCTTTTGGCAGCATGCTTTTGGGGGGGGATGATCGATTAAAACATTAGAAAAAGGAGTGATTGTTATCACTGCATTATATATTGAACCCACCCACGAAAAAAAAAACCTTGGCTGTTGGGGGTTTGAATACCTGATGACGTAATAAGTAATAAATATTTGAATCTTCAGCCGCCCAGCAGCATTGGTGCTGACTGCTGGTACGATATGTATATAGATAGCCAGTCAGCCAGCTGGACCCATTTAAAAACCGAAAAAAAATAATATGTTGGCGGTATTGATGACAGTTTCGGCAATTACTATGAGAAGAAAAGCATTGTGAAAGTTGGAAAAGGTTGACCAAAATTGTCAATATGACTCTCCTCAGTTTTGACGTTGGTCTTGCTGGTTGGCTGTCTGGTGATTCATGCACCAGAGGCCACACCAATAGAGCTAAAAAGCTGAAATTTGAACTTTGACTCATTATTATATCCTTAAACAATGTTTATTTGTTTTTTTTAATAATCTGGACGTCCTCTTAAGTAAGTTTTTAGGCTGGGTGGAGAGAAATATAATGTGAGTTTATGCTAAATTGATACCTTACTTTGTGCCTTGCAGCATTCACGCTAGTTTTTTTCAAATTTGGAAATGATCACTGGTCAGCAAAAGGCAAAAGCAGAAATTCATTCATTGATCTCGACTCTTTCAATTTTTTTGATTGATTACTCAAAACACGGCAAGCTACCCAAATAACGTTGGTCACATGGCGGTTTCGATTGAGTGACTAAGCAGACCTGTTTTTTATTTGACACATTTTGGGGAGGTGCGAGATGACAGAATGGTTTACCATATGGAAACAAAAATCGGCGTGCCGAGTTCAAACTGTAGTTGAGACAGTGTGAGGCATGAATCAATCACATCTCCCCTAGCTATGATCAAATAGTAGGGCAAACTAAGCTCATGGGTGGCAACAATTTTAGTCGACGGGTAACTCTGATTCTAAACCAACCTGAAGAGAGATGGGATCCGCCAGACTATCCTGCCATTGACATACTCATGATGAAATCATCCGTTGTGTCGTATATACGTATATTTTGTGTGTGTGGAATGCACATTATTCACAAAGAAAACCCCAATCGTTTTTGGTTAATGTCTATACTCTTGTACTTTTTTCCTCAACAATTACCCGTCCAATCCCAAAAGGACAAGTAAGACAAGGTGTTATCAGCTCACCCAAACTCTTCACAGCCTGCCTCGAAATGATCTTCCGTAACCTGGACTTGGACAATAGAGAAATCAGAGTAGACGGCGAATATCTGGGCAACCTCAGATTTGCAGACGATATTGTCCTTTTTGCAGAGAACCCTTCCGACCTCTAACTGATGCTGGATGAACTAAACAAAGAAAGCAAAAGAGTCAGCTTACACATGAACTTCAGTAAAGCAAAAGTCATGTACAACCATCACATCGAGAATAAAGACATAACTGTCAAAATCGAAGATGAAAAATTGGGGAGAGTAGACCACTACATCTATCTAAGAAACGAATCTCTATGAAACCCACAAAAGAAGAAATCAACCAGAGAATCCCCCTATGGTGGCAAGCCTATAAATATGGAACCTAACCAAGTGACGAACCCACAAACTGAAAAGCATGCAGCATGCACATGAGAGAATCATGCTTGGCCTCACATGGAGAGATCACAACACAGCACAATATATCAGGAAGAAAAAAGGGGTCCAAAACAACATAGAATCTATTAGAAGGCTCAAGTGGCAGTTGGCTGGTCATGTTGCAAAAATGATAGAGAACTGATGGACATCACGATTCACAACATGGATACCCAGAGTCCACATGTGAAACCAAGGCCGACAAAATACAAGACGGAGAGATGAATTAGACAAATTGTGATGATAGAGAATTGTGACGAATCCTGGGCAAGGTCTATGTCCAACGACGGACGTTAAATGATGATGATGATGATGATGATGATGATGATGATGATGATGATGATGATGACTGTTGAGAATACTGTGTGCTTCTGTGGGTTTTATGGATGTGTCAATAGGTGTGAAAAACGTATTCTTTTCCTATGGGTGAATAAGTTCAGTGGTAAACAAATAGAAATTCGCCTTGCTTTTCCAAAACATGACAGCCCTTCGATGCAGACATTGTGGTGACATTTGGATGATTAAAAGTAGGATGGGCACTCATAAAAACAGAAATTGAAAAGAGATGAAATCGAAGAGCCGCTGGTGACCACACATTAAACCTGGATATTTTGAAATGAGTATAAGATAGCCTGATTTTTGATTGGCTGGATTTTTTCACAAATTGGGGTAGAACGGGTATTTGGTCATTGAGAAAAGTTAGTTGGCACTCACCCATGAGATGAGTAAGTCACTCTTTGGACTGCTAAGAGAAAGGGAGGGAGAGATGGAGAGAAGGGAAGGCAAAGTTCAAAAGGTTCCGTGCAGTTGTTCGACTGAGAAGTGACAAGCAAGTACAGGATAAAGTTACATGATTCGCAGTGTTGTTACACTTGTTGAGAGCGCAGTTAATGTTTGCAGGATATCTTAGCGATAAGATTTGCCCAGCGTCTTTGATACGAAAATAATGAAGTAGTCTGGTGTTTGGGAAAAGCTGCAACGAATAAAACTGTTTGAAAATTAATGATACGGGGACTTTTCTATGAATGTATGCACTTCTTTTCAGACCAGCGGTATCAAGAGAAGAAACACAGGTCAGTAATTTTCATCTCTCTCCCAAACTCATTTCTTTCTCTTCCTTTGTTGCCGTCATCGTTCGAACGTTCAGATTTGATTTGGATCGCTTAGCCAACCACGATGCTGTTACTGAGGGACTTATGCGGTGCAAGTAAATGTGAATGCAAATTCGTGAGCAGCAATCTTCCCACTTGAGATAACGGGTTGTCGTGTGTCCCATTTTTAAGTTATCAGCAGATTTTTCCCTTTGGCAATGTAGGCGTGTCGCTAGCACTAGTAAGCTACCAATGAGAGTTACACATGAAATTATCAGCAGCAGTCAAGTTATTCAACAGGAGATAGAGACAATTCAACATTAGCTCTCTTAACCTCCTCTAGAAGTAAGATGCGAGCAGCATCGATCAAGTATAACATTGTTGAATGCTAGAACACGACAATTTCAATACATTTGGAATGAAATACGAATAAGTATGTATCTTACTAGAATTAAAGAAATACTTTTGCGTGTGCACCGCGATTACTCGACAAATGGCCATCGTTCGAAGCTGACATTTGCCAGATGTATCAGTTAGTACACAGGGCAGTGCAGGATTGAGTTTGAAATTATTCTTGATCAGTAGTTACAAGATATCAAATAAAGAACGAAATTTCTTCAAAATATCACATCTTTCTTTAGAGTTTTTATGAATTATCTCCCTTGACTTTTGCACAACAAAATTACCCGAATTTATATAAGATAAAGGAATTGGCAACATATTCGAAGCTATAGTTTCATACAACAGTCCGAAAGTTATTTTACATTGCAAACTGCTCCAAACACCATAAAGTCTGGCCTCTTCTTAACATGCACTTTTTGAGCCAGCACTGCACTAGTATGAATAAAACGGGAAAATATTTAGCAAATATAAATAAAAAAACAAAATTATTCATGTGAAAGCCCAAGTTTCCATGAACAAATAATGAGTGAAAGAAAAAGGCTCTTAAGCAATGATTAGGTGAGAGTAATGCTGAAAAGGAATTATTGAACATTCGATTGCTGGAATGGTCATTAGGACGGAATATTGTAAGAGCTAGAAGAAATGGTCTTTGACCAAAAAAGTCAAGAAAATCCCCACTTGAATAGTTTTCATAGGTTTTTTGTGATATTTTTGTCGAGTAAACAAGAGTTACATTTGGTTCATGGAGAGGCGAATGCATGCATAGGTGTTACTCACGAAACAGTTGGTTTTTGTGATGCAATGGCTGGCTTCAATAAAGGATAATTTTTCTTTATGTTGCAACTTGAAGTTTTAAATCAACATTCTTGTGGTGTTAGGGTGAAAGGGAGTTCATGTGATAAAAGAAACTAAACCTGAATTTTCTTACATTTTCCCTTGTATTGAACCCAAGCAGGTTAGTTTCCGAAAAGAAAAGTGTGTATTTGAAAAGAAAACTTGATAAGACTTTTTCCTTTCCTATTGATAATAGAAACTGTAAACTAAAACTGTCACCAAAACTGTCAGCATAGGTCTCTTTAGTTTTCAGGTCAATGTGGCTGGCTAGGTATGTATCACGCGTATAAGCCACAACAATGGAGCTAAAGGGCTCCAATTTTTTGTTCCTTGTAATATCTACATGGTTTTTTAGAGGATAGGTATTCAATTTGCTATGTAAGTTCTTGCTAAGTGATTACTGCCAAACAAAAAAAAAACGAGAGAAGTAATTTCTTCATTAATCAACCCTTCTTCATCTTTTTTTCATTGAGTATCCCCAATACAGCACGTTGACAAAAGATGTTAGTCAGGTGGAAGTTTGTATTGGGTGATTTACGTGACCTGTCTTTCTTTTTTCCTTTCTTTCTCTCTTTCTCTCTTTCTCTCTTATCACTCAATATTTTTCTTTTTGTTTTTATATTTCTCTATTTTCACCAAACTCTCTTGTTGTCTTTCTGTCTGTTTTTTCCCTCTCACTTCTTTTTTCTCTTCAAAAATTATACAAATTGTTTCATGCCTTTAACGTTAAATGTAGCAGTTGAAAAGCACACAATTCCGAAAGTCTCTATGGAATTCGAACGGTAATTTGAAATTGAATATTTTCACTTTCAGATTGAAAAAATGCAGAATTTATAAACTTGAATTTCATCAATATCTTCTCTATTCCCAGATGTTCATATATATATATATATATACACACACACACACACACACACATATATATATATATATATATATATATATATATGTGTGTGTGTGTGTGTGTGTTTGTGTGTGTGTGTGTTTGTGTGTGTGTCTGTCTGTTTGTGAGTCTCTGTGTGCGTGTCTGTGTGCGCATATACTATCTTTCACAGAAAAAAATCAAGATCAAAATAAGATATAATCAGGACGCAACCAATTTTATTTTCCAATCTTTGATAAAACAACAATAAACTGAATTCATACTATATATTACAAAATTTTTCTAACTAATATGAAAAATTCCAAATCTCTGCCGAAAAAATGCCAATCAATTTTGTTAATCTTTGTCTAATCTTTTTATAAGTCATACGTGCATTAGGCCTTATTCTAAGTCATACTCTTATCTATGATAACAAAATTGTTTTTTGAAAGGGTTAGAATTAAGTATTCAAATATCAAACGGCTAATCGGAAACTTCAGTTCAATTTTAAACTCACAGCAAATTCTATTGTTTTATTGGATATCTTATTGATTTTTTCGTAGAAACATTTTATTGGTAATACTTCGTTGTAACACAATCATAGTAAATTACTTGAAAATCCAATTTAGCAGATTTTGAGGGAAACGACCGAGATATTCATTTGGCACTTTATCCCAAGCTGCTAAGATGGCACTTTGAGTTTCTGCTCCGTATAAAATCAACTATTTGCGTATGTTTTCAATGACAGTGAGATCATGGCTGTTGGCAAAAACCAAAACTTTTACAAAGTTGCAAAAACCAAAACTTTCTTTTCGAGAAGTTGTCAGGTGACTCTTGCAAAATGAATAGGAGTATTTTCATTCTGAAAAGTAAACTGTCCACCACTGATTGGAACACTTTCAGCAACTAAATTCGTCTTTCTTAGCAGATCTACTTATCCTGTCGCGTTTTTATGCCTATCATGATACTGGACGGTCATTTTCCTAGCATATTCTACAACAGCTCGAATCAAGAGCAAACCACTTCGACTAGCACATCTTGAAAAGGTATCCTTTTCAGTTATGCCAGCAACACTAAGGGAGCCAAATCTGTGCAAAAAGAAGGCTTACAGATTCGGTTGACGCAATATTTTACCAAAAAATAACAGACGTCAAGAGTTGGCAGACATAGTTATTTTGAATGCAACAACAACACGCTACACACGTTCACTCAATGGAATTCCACTGATGACTGAATAATTCCATGGGAGAGCGTCTGTCCTAATGTTGCGCAGTAAGTTCCCCAAGGTAGCGTCAAGATTGAGCAATCGGTTTTTAAGATATTCAAAATAGCTGGATACTTTCAGGACACACTCAGTATCCCATTGTTCACTGAATCTCGTTGATGCCTATTCACTATTTCAAATTTTTCTTCACGTCATTTTAAACAATGTGGCAGACAGTTATTGACAGCGAGTCTTTGAAAAGAAAACGTTCGTCTGCCGAATATTCATCACCGAAAAGATGACTTAGAAAAGACGCCAAGTACTGATCCACTCTAAGCATCATTTCTAAGCCTTTTTGTTTGTTTGTTTTTTTTTCTCTCGTTTGCTTCCAATTCTAAGCGGGTTTGATAGGGCATAAACAGTTTTCCAAGATAGAGAAAGCTTACTCTAATTTTATCTTCTACCATCTATTCTTTTGTTCGTAGCCATTCCTTCCTAATATTTCTGGACTGTTGTCTCCAATAATTGTCTTTTATCTTCTTTATCTTTGATGCACTTGAATCTCTAGCATCGATCACCGTCACTGACTGACATACCGAATTGTGATTTGCTAAGTGTTGCAAATGTTTTAATCTAAAATGTTCTTGATTGCGTTTAAATGTCAGAAATTGCTACTTTAATGATATTTGAGACAATGAATAATATATTGATTTTATTTGAAGTCATTAAATAAGAAATATTTTGAAATAAACCAAGTAATGTTTCAATGTTATAATTGTTGAATTTAAAATTATATTCATGATATTAATAGTAAGTAAGTTATTTCGTCGATTTTATACACACACACACACACACATATATATATATATATATATATATATATATATATATATATATATATATGGAAAATCCCTGATATTTCTTTTTTTTTATTCAATTTTAGATTTACTCTAGAAAATAAAGTTGGCAATACTGCTTTGATAGATCTTCACTCAGGACTAGTAGCAGTGCGTCTATGATCTGACTTTCAGACTTGTTTGTCTCCATTTCTGACTGCCAATCTCTATTGAACAATGTATCTCCCTCTAATCAATACTTATTGATGCATATCTCAGGATTTATTTGTGTATCCGTCGACTACTGTTTGTCAATATCCGTCTGGAATCGAGAAAGAAAGAGGGAAACGTCGCCAATTTTCATTGCCGGCTAGCTGACTTTTGCCCTTGAGTAGACTACGGCATCTACCATAATTGCCCGGACTGTCTATACAACGAGTCTCTCCTATCTCGACGTGCGATGTGTGAAGTGGATTTAGAGGTGACAGCCTGCCGAAGTGGCGTCACTCACTTCATTGATCTCGATTACGGTACTTGATATTCCCAAGTGGTCACCCATCTAGGTACTGGCAAAGCTCGACGTTGCTTAACTTCGGTGATCGTACGGGAACCAGTTTATCAAACGTGATTTTGGCTGTTATACTTACTCAGGGATCACTTCCAAATTTTAATTTACGGTGGTTATTTTAATTCCAACCTCATCGTATGAAGTGCACTGATTCAGAATTTATCTTGACATTTCTGATGATATTGTCCTTGCTATCAGATGCCTAAATAACCTCAGTTTTGCTGAAAACATTGTCCTTTTTACTGATAACCTTCATGATCTCCAGAAAATGCTGGACAAACTGACTGTAAAGGGCAAGAAAATAGGTATTCACAGGAATTACGGTAAAACAGATGTCGTGTACAACAGAGATATTAAGGACTAAAACACTATCAGAATTGAAAACGTGGAGGTGAAGAGAGTTGATCATTGCATTCAATTGGGACAACAAATCTCCACGAAATCTTCAAGAGAAGAGGTAAGCAAGCGAAGAATCATTTCAGGCTGATAATGCTTCGGTGAAGCAAACTCGACATTCAAAGACAAGAAAATGCCACTAATCCTAAGGAAAAGGGTGCACAATTAGGGTATCCTCCTGATAGTCACCTGAAGCTGTGTGGAGCTAAAACATGGAACCTAATCAAGAGATAAACCCTCAAACTCAAAATGTGTGCAGTGCAACGTGCACAGGAGAGAATCATGCCCTGCATCACATGGAGAAATCACATGACATCTCAGTATATTAGAGGGAAAATAGGTGTCGGAGATATCATAGTATCCGTTAAGAAAACTCAAATGGCAATGGATCGGTCATGTAGCAAGGATTGCAGAAACTATTGGATGACACTACTGACAACGTTGATCCTCAGAGATCAGATGCCAAAAAAAAAAAAGATGGAGTGACAAACTAGACAATTTAAGAAAATATTGGCTCCGAGACACCAACGATAGAGAGATCTTGAGAATCATGGGGAAAGTCTATTTCCAATGACTGGCACTAAAAGGACGATGGTAATGACGATGATGATGATTGTCTTTACTGTAACAACATTTTTCAGCAGAGAGTTTCATATGTTAGTTGGTTGGACCGAATAGAGAGGGACTTGAACGTTATGTCGAGTCCTACCACATACGAATTAAGTCTACTCATATAACCCTGACACCATCATGTCACCTCTGATACGAGGATGGTTTCGTGCTGATAGCTTCAATGCTTGTAGCCTTTCCAGGTATGTCAGATTCTTCATATCTGGTGGTTGCTTAGTAGCTTTCCTTTGAAAAGACTCCAGTTGATCTACATATTTCATCTTATAAGGAAAATGCACTGAACTATAATCTATTTGTTGCTACAAACCACAGAATTCTGTCCATCAAAACGGAAATGTTTCGCATAAACGAAAGTCTTGAAAAGGCACCAAGAAAAGCCTTAAGCGATAAAAATTGACGGAAATGGGGTTTGGTGAACCAGTGGAGCAAAAGAAAATATACACATCTGTAAGTAATTAATTTCTGCCAACGGAGAAATATATGTATTTACTTATGTCTATCTGTCCGCCTGTCAGTCAGTCTCTCTGTCGGTTTGTTCTCCTGCACGATATCACCAAAAGTTCTCAATGAAATACCAATTGAATTTTGTGAAATGATGATTCACGCGCTACGAAAGAATAGATGATACTTGGAGAAAGATGAAGGAATTTATTTTTAATTTAAATACACTTTCGATATCTTGCAGCAAATGAAATTAAAAACGAACAGTTAATTATGAAAAGAGTAAACATATGTATGGTAGGAAAAAAGTTCCATATGTAAAAAAAACTTATAACATTTGTCTCCCGGTAGGAAAGGATTCATTATGATTTTTTAAATGAAATAAAATTTCAATTAATTTTATTTATAGGTATAAAATACGCATAGTTTTGATATAATGTGTAATATCATGATTTTTTTAAAATCCATATCGTAAAAAAGTTCTTTAAATATATTTTGAATATTTGTTCAATAAAGTAAATGTCGACGATAAAACATTATTCAAGTTCATTGAAGTATTATATATTACTTAAGTGTTATTTTTCATTATAAATGAAAATGTCTTTTATTGCATTGAAGTGTTTTTTTATTTCATCATCAAAATCTAAATAGATTTAAATATTACTCTTTGAAAGAAAAGAAACATGGCTACAACTTTCCAACCATGGAACAAAACTCTCTCTCTCTCTCTCTCTCTCACACTCTCACACACTCTCTCTCTCTCTCTCTCTCTCTCTATATATATATATATATATATATATATATACATATATATATATCAGTATGTCCATGTCAATCTATACTTATCTGTTTCCATATTTATCTGATCTAAACACATTTCTGCCTGACTTGGTGTATACATATAACTCAAGCTGTTCATAAATATTTTTTTCCTTTCTCAGTTGTTTTCTCCACCCAACCTCACGACTCACACACTCGCTCTCTCACTCTCTCTCTCTCTCTCACACACACTCTCTCTCTCTCTCCAACCCAACCTCTTCATATCTAAATATCTATCACTTTGAACACAAAAGATCATTATTGAAAGCTTTGCTAATTTCATGCAAAATGGTTAGAATCCAAGCATAACTGAATTGAAATCGACCATATTTTGAAAAAATTCTTCTTCTCCCTGACCCCAAAAGAGGACAAGGCGATCCTTTTTTTCTGTGTCTAATTGCTTGCTGTGTGGATAAAGGCACCATTGTAGCAACTTGTCTTTTACCCTCAGTTCGTTGCTCAGCAAAGATTACTTCGTCGCTGGAACACTCAACTGTGACATTATTGGGCAAATAAGTGTGATAAGTAGGAAAAAACAGGGGGACAGGCGAAAACCGCCAAGCCAATAGGTGGATACAAGACCTAAACAACCCTGCGAGGATTCTTGTTTTTTTTCTTCTTCTTCTTTTTCTTCTTATTATTATTCATTTTCACTCCAGTTTCCTGGTGGTCACATCTGGAAACCGAGTGACACCGAGTCTCATCAGTTCTCCAGCCCTCTTCTTCATACACTCACAGTTCGCATTAGTTCTGTGGCTTACACTAGTCTCCCGGTGGTTATCGCTGAAGGCTGAGTGACAGCAAGTCTTCTCAGGTCTCCAGCCCTTTTCTCCTCCACTTTTTACAGCAGCCTTGTGTTTTGTACCTATGGTTGAATCCCATTCGTTTGCTCAGTACCCAGTGCATATTTTTTCGTAATTTGCATTTGTCCCCTAGTCTTATACACGGTCTGTTCATGTAAGCTGCATTTCTAAGTAGTCCTTTATATTATTATTATTATTATTATTATTATTATTATTATTATTATTATTATTATTATTATTATTTGGAATCTCACACCAGTTGCCTGGTGGTAACCGCTGGAGTTTGAGTGACAGCAAGTCTCCTCAAGTCTCCAGCCCTCCTCTCCTAGTACTAGCAGGTCGCAGTAATTCTGCGATTTACAGTTTCACACCGGTTGCCCAGTGGTTATCGCTGAGGGCTGAGTGACAATAAGTCTCCTCAGGTCTTCAGCTAACGTCTCCTCCCTCTTTCGCATATCATGACAGAGCTACAATTCGTTGCAGTACTTATATCTCTAGCACCTTCCTCAGTACCCGTGCAGTTCCCAGTAGTGCTGTGGTCTGTACGGTCTCTATCCTCCCCCTAATCCCGATCTCCTCCAGTCTCTCCCTCAGCGTTCTGGGGACAGTTCCTAGCGCTCCCACTATGACTGGTACTACCCTGGTTTTCATGTTCCACATTTTCTTTAACTCCCTTGCTAGGTCCTGGTATTTTTCCCTTTTTTCACCCTCCTTCTTTTTTACTCTATGGTCTGCAGGCACAGCCACGTCTACTATTTGGCAGGCCTTCCTTTTTTTGTCTACTATTACTAAGTCCGGCCTTCTTGCCTGGATGAGGTGGTCAGTTTGGATGTCAAAGTCCCACAGTAGTTTGTGGTTGTCATTCTCCAAAACTGCCTCTGGCTTGTGCTGATACCACTTTTCCCCATGGTTGAATCCCATTTGTTTACTTAGTTCCCAGTGTATCATCGTTGCTACTCTATCGTGTCTATGCTTATACTCCTTCTGGGCGAGTTGACTACATTCACTAGTTATGTGGTTTACTGTCTCATCTCTTTCACCGCACATGCGGCATTTGCTGTTTGCCTGTGTTCTGTCGATTTTAGCTTTTATGTAGTTTGTCCTTATGCTTTTGTTTTGGGCTGCCATGATGAGCGATTCTGTTTCTCTCTTAAGGTTTCCCTTTCGTAACCACGTCCATGATTTCTCGTCTGCTATATCTTTTATCTGTCTTTTAAACTCGCCGTACAATTTTTTCCCTTCCCACTTTTCTTTTCTAGTTTGCTGTACTGTTCCATTGTTTTCTACTTTATTGTTTGTTGCACTATCCCTCGCGCTCTTTATGATTTCTTCACTATTTGTTTGTACATATCTATCTAGGACTACTTTAGCTCTCTGGACACAATCTTCTATGCTTATGAGCCCCCTACCACCTTCTTATTATTATTATTATTATTATTATCATTATTACTTTTTAGGCCTCCACCTGTAATGATTCATTTCATTATATAATCCTTGTTTTGACAGAATCCTTTTGATGATACTATTTTTTCAGAATATTCATTCTGTGTAGTTGAAGGGAACTGAATTCTACATTTCATTCTCTCTTTGTTTAAATTACATTAAATTTCGTTTGTGGCATCTCTGTTCTGTTTTAATCAAATGAGATTTTCGGTAACGGAGCAGCGTGAAAGCACAATTTCTGTTTTGAAATATTTTGTTGTGTATCTTGACGGCAAATAATTTGATTTATTAGCTTTTTTTTTTCATCTATTTCAACATTAAATACAATGACCGAACTTTCATTTAACATATGAGTTTCAATCTAATTTTCATTTTGAAATATACTTAGAGAAAAAAAAAGTCAGGCAATGGGGCCTACTTACTTACCTACTTTAATTCCCTAAAACCTTTCAAATTAATTCTTTTTTTTAAATCAATCCCCTTTTCGATACTATTCTTATTCAAGGCTCTTTATCATTATTTTCATAGTTGTGTAAGAATAAAAGGTTACGGTTGAAGATGTAATAAACTTATATATATACGTATATTTCAAAAGGAAAAAATGATTAGAATTCGTGTGGGAAATGAAATATCGACTCGTCTATTAAATTTCTGAGTTATAAATCATGAATGAGTTTATTACAGTTTCAATCATATATTGAAATCTGTGACTTTTTTTTATTGAGGCCATATGTCCTGTATCGACCTTTCGTCAGAACTTGTTCAAAATTTCACCAGCAGGGTTTTCAGCAACAGTGAATGATAGTAGCGTCTAATCTGCTACACCGTAATGTACATTCATTCATCGATACTTTATTTTCCATGAGATTTGATAGGAATAACATTTTTATTCTCCAAATTTCATGATCAGTTCGCTATGAGTACTGATGATTCAGAACAAAGCGGATGTTTCACGGGAAGAATAAATAACTATATATCAATGCCTTATCTGCTCTCCAAGGTTAGACTCAATCTGTTCACGTAGTAAGAATGCATGATTCAATTCTTACAACACGTTTGTATATTATCTTGCACTGGCTTACATTATGTATATATATATATATATATATATATATATATATATATATATATATATATATATATATATATATATATATATATCATAGATAGATATGAACTGACTTTTTATTTCAGATAGTCAATTCATATCTATATATGACGGAAAGATTTATGTTTCCATACAGACAAGAGCATGATTATATACGAATTGAATGTATCGAAAATTAAAAAGTTCAGCTCAATTGTAAGAACAACGATACATTGAAGCAGCAACCTCATCGTTCGTAAGTTTGATACCAGCAGCAGCAGCAACATTTTCTTTAACTACCTATTCTATTTACGCTGTGTACGCCAAATGATACCTCCACCATGTAATAATCGGAGATTCTTCCAAACAGAGTTTCAATGTTGTATTATACATTTATAATCATTTCTGTCGGATCGTATATCTATTTCTTAAACAAATACGCTGAGAAAGAGAGGGAGGAAGAGAGAGAGGGGGGGGGGAGACAGGAAGGGAGGGAAAGAGAAAGAGAAGGATAGTTGGATGGATAGATAGATAGATAGATAGATGTGTGGATGTGAAATGGGAGATACAGATAGTAATTTGATTTGACTGAAATTGAAAGAAAGAAAGAGATAGGTACAGATTGAGATAGTGAAAGATATCTACAGGTAAAGTCAGAGAAAGAGAAATGTGTACAAAATATCATATATATATATATATATATATATATACATATATCAATATATATATATGTATATATATATATATATATATATATATATATATATATATGTATATATATATATACGTGTGTGTATACGTTAAGACAGAGAGAGAGAAACGATGTACCAACTTATATATATATATATATATATATATATATATATATATATATATATATATATATATATATATATATATATATATATATATCGAGAGAGAAAGGGAGCAGGGGAATTCATAACCTAAATAGAAAAACACGAAGCTCTCTTTGAGAAGGTCAAATGTCAATGTCTTCAAACGATCATTCCCCTCCTGAATGAAGTCATTCATCGCAAAAAAAGCAGTTCTAACATGAAAACAATTTTGACGTCACGGGACGGGATACAAAAGGCCAATTGTTATGAAATCGAAATGGCATCCTGTGTGGTGTTTCTCATTTCTCATGCAAGCGATAACTTTAAAGTGGGTGATATTAATATTTACGATGTAGAAGCAGTGCTAGATGAAGTAAATGCAGGGCCTGTATCCTATGCTATGAAATGGGCAAAACTTTAAAAGATATATATGAAATAAATATTAGCACTGAAACAGTGATATCCACTTCAGACAAAAATTTTACTGTGTCCAAATTGAACATTTATCATATACATATTGATGATCAGAATAGAGTATTTGAGAAAAAGAAAGGAAACTTAGCTGTCACAAAATATCAATAATACAAAATAGTTGATAAGGTAAACAGAAGAATGGACAAACGTTATCAAAGCATTCAGGACGAGAGAGAAGATAAAATGTGCACACTGAGAATTTTGCTTCAATGCAAATTTAAGATAGGTAGAGAAAATAAGTTTACGTCTACTTACTGCAGACGGGCCAGTGTGTCTTTGGCCCTCTTACTTTTATACACAAGGCACGTACTTAGTACAGAGCAAGTGTGCTAAAGGTTCTGAGCAGAAAATGATGGGCTATATCTTTTTAGTTACCTACTTTGTCTTTCCATTAGATTTTATCTCAAGAACTATCCTGTACTTACTTTGTAGAAAGGTTTGTCTACGTCTATACTAAATTTATCATGAATTTCGTACTTCTAAACTTATGCAAGATCTTATTTTGGTTTAATTTTGGCAAAGAAAAAAAGTTGCTCAAAAGTGAATATCATTGTAATAAAAAAGCACATTTATATATTCAGATAGTAAAGTAATTATTTCCCATTTGCTGTACAGCTAGATGATAAGTATTCATTTTCGTTTTGATTTTTGTGCAGCGACTCTGATTTCAGTTTTAGATACCTTCAGATTTAAGTGCTGCATATGTATGGCTTAGATACCACACTAGCACAAATAACTAAAATAATTGACTAAAATGGCTAACCTTAAACACCAAGTCCATCATAAAAGCTGAAGGCAGGATAGTACTATAACAATAGAGTATGTGCAAAATCATTGAATTGGAACTGATAATTTGCAAGCACAAGATCTTTGAAATTGCCGGCCCCCGTAGCGTATGCTTGGGGAAATGTTTTGCTGCTTGATAGAGGTTCAGTCAGCTCATACTTCAGGATACAGATGCATATTCTGAAATCGGATCAACATTATCCGATTCTCGTCGGAGTTTTGTCGGACGGAATGTTTCAACTGCTACGTGTATTTTTTCGATGTTGTTCATCTTTTACAACCTTCTGACCGATACCTCACACCACCTCTTCGGGCGTTTTCCCCACCATGTCGGAACAAAGAACACCCACAGGTTGGAGGGTGCAGGACCGAAACGTTGTGGAAAAGATGAGCAACATAATCGAGTAAAATAACCGGACTAAGCTAGACAACAACATCAACAGAATTTGGGGGAAGGGCTATAGCAAGAACACAATGCGCATATCTCGATAGGCTAATGAATGGTTGAGTGTTTAACTATCGTAACATGCTGTGAAGGAACTTGCCCAGGAATTAATAATAACAGGTATGGTCAGTCACTTAACGATGACCTTCACAAGTCCGACGTTTTTTGCAGCACTTCTTATACATCGTACACAAATGTCCATCTAGTTTGAGATATTATGAGTTTTTAATGATTCAAAAAGTCAATATTTGAGATTGTCACCCTCCTCGTGGACACAGACGAATTTGATGATCATTTATAAACCAGAGGAGACAACTATCTTAGGAAAGATGTCAACGTCAGCGCAAAAACACGGAGAACGGAACGGATATCCTGGGGATGGGGTGTCTCACCGTGACGCGCCGGAGAAGGGTGAACGATGGCGATATTATCACAAGAGAAGTTCAGAAAGAGAATGGTATAGCGAGAGATTGACACGAGTCTCAAAACACCTTGTCTAAGAAGCCTTTGTATAAAAAAAGTTAAATTCTGTATTCTATATTGTTTGGTGGAGAAGGATGTGATAATGAATATTTGAAAATGTTCAAATTGTTTTCATCTCTTATAAATATGTATTTTGGAGAAAATGAAGGGGGAAAATTGTTTATATCAAGATGGTGATCTTACGAGAAGGATTTTTCTTTAAATTATTAGTTATAAGTGTTAGTCTATGTTGACATGTCAGTGTGTAAACCTGTTTGAAATACAAGCCAGCTATAACGTACGATGCGAAACCAAAAACTTACAAAACCACTAACGAATAAAGTCCCCTAAAACACCATATGACTAGAGGGTAAAGCTTTAAACTACCTTAAGGAATACATTTATCTAGATCAATTAGAGACATACTGAAAGGCAACTAGCCAATATGCTTTAAAATGTAAAGTATATGATCAATGCATAATACCAGCTATGACGTGTCGGTGCAAAACCACTCGAAAACAAAAACCAATGGAAATAGCAATCTTCAGGAAAACTTTTTGCGATTGGAAAAAATCAACATCGATCCAAGAACAGACTCATGTGAAAATTATTGTACATGTGATAAGGCAACAAAAATGGTGATGGACAGGGCACTTAGCAAGAAGAATGTACAGCAGTTGGGGATATATGCTAACCAATAGGTGCTCTTTGGATAGTAAACGTAGTTGGAAAAGACCAGAAAAAAATGAAGAGATGAGGTAGTAAAGTTCGCTAGTGATGGTTTGCCAATTATTGAACATGAGACTCTTGAGCAGGGACAACTGAGTAACGACAATTGAGCGAGCAATAATTGAGAGGGGGTACAACTGAGAGTGAGACAATTAAACAGAGGACAAGAGCAGTCACAAAATGATAATGTAAAAATGAAAAATGCGAAGAATTTTTTTCTAATTGATTAAACATAGGTAAATAATATGCTAAGTACTATCTAAATATGAATACTGGTTGAAACTGGTGTCGCTAAGTACTAAAGGATAACTAAGAAAATCATTATCGATACGATTAATTCCATACTTCTAATGATACAGAAGTTCATCTGGTTTCTATTACAACTAGTTTTACAAACTATCGATAAGGGCCAGCCCAAGTATTCTCGGTAAGCAGGGCAGGCTGAATTTCGGTGCTCCTTCGAGTATACTATCAGGTTCATTTTTTAAGGGGTGTTTCTATTTCATTCAATCATGATGTGTCAAATATCTCTCACTAGTGACTGTATAACAGCGAAACCAGGTGCCAAGTATCCATTTAACAACAGCAGTTCCAACAAGAATTCACATCTAGAAATTACGTAGTGTAAATTTATCTTCTTTTTTTTTTCATTTTTGACATTGTCATTATGTGATAGAAAATGTCACCGCTCAAGTGTCTCTCCCTAAATTGTACCCCCGTTCAGTGGTTACCACTCAGTTGTTGTTAATCAATAGTCAGTTAATAATTAATAAGACATGAGATAGTTAGTGCAATCATGCTCATCCGGGATGGAGGTTGGAAAAAGCTTTGTCCAGCAGTAGACTTATGGCAAATGACGATGATGATAATTGTATGCATGATAATGATTTTATTTTCCCCAGGCCAGGACCCAAGGAATGAGATGTCAAGAGGCCCTTGACCCTTATCGGTTTTCTACCCACCCAAGCAGACATTTTTATGTTTCTCTCTGTTCAGAAGTATTTTTACCGAGATGGAATTAATCGAATCTACCAGTATTCATTTTCGCCCTGTGTCCGATCGCTTTCCAACTGTGCAATATTAGAGATTACATTTTTGTGCCATTTAGACCAGCGCACTCGTGCAGTAACACACCTGTATCGTCTGACAAAAGTTTAGAAACCCGACTCAATAACTATGAAAATAAGATTTCTTTCAATTGAATAATATTGCATTCTTTTGTTATGCACAAAAAACTTACCAAATAAGAAATATGTATCAACCTAAGTTGAAAAGTTAATATTCACAGAATGATTTATGGTGGTGATTTTCATTGATGCAATCTTTCTTTCCATTATATTCTTCAGATTCACTTTGGATTGAGGTCTGACAGGTTGGTCAGCCAAAGTAAGACCTCGATATCACTTATAACGGTATGCCACAAGAAGGGACTACGGATTCTGAGAGATACCTGACGGTCCAAGAGTCACATCTACAATCATTCATGCAGATAACAAACCTCATCATTTTAATGCTGGGTGTTTCCCCATTCCAAACCGTTAAGTAAAATGTAAAATAGATTCAAGATCATAATATTGAGCTATTGGAATGACTTCAATCCGAAAGAGAATCCGTAGAATATTATGAAAAGAAACATCGAACCAATGGAAAACCATTGCCGTAGATCATCTAAAAGTCAATGAGTCAACTTGTTCAACGATCTTGCAGGATCAAAACCTCCCAGGGTCAAGGCAGACATAAAAAAACAAACATTTTATTTGAAAATACTAATTTTTTGTAGTAAGTTTTTGAACACAAACTTCTGAACAGTCGCAAAACAGTGTAAAGATGATACTGGTCGATAACTTATCCTCACTAGCCGGAATTTGGCCGAATCAAGAATGAACTTCAAGGACAAATGAAACCAAAAATAACCCCAGAAGCACACAAAGAAAGAAAAATTAATGACAATACAACAATTAAAAAAAACATGCCTGGATGCTGCTAGACACAAACTGAGGGATCAATTTAGCATAAATAGCGTTGTGTAAATTAAATAACCCCCTTTGGGGCTTGTGGAAAACGTTCTGGACGTAACGAAAAAATGATAAAATTCTCAGTCCACGAGTGCTATCAGTGCAGCCTGCCAGCCAGAATCACTTAAAAACTTACCAAACCTATGTTGACAATTTTGGCAGATTTGGTTGACAATTTCTATTATTGTCACTCCCTAAACCCTTTGATCATCATATTTGATACCAGTAGTTCCCTTCTCACTTTACAGACGATGTTGATGTCATCAGATCCAATATACTTTCGCACTTAGGACGAAGATCGAACACAAATGTTGCACTATTAAATAGGGTGAGTCATTTGATGGTTTAAACTCTATCTCTCTACGCCACCAGTTGCACATTATCATTGAATTGATTATGAAATACAGGCAAACAGAATTGCATACCAATATGATCCATGCATTTATTTCCGTTTCTTGTGAGATAATCTTTAGTAAACAGCATTTAAGCATATCTATTTATTTTTTTTAAAACTTTGATAAAGCATTTATTTTCATTATAAAATCGTCAAATCAACTTCTAGGAACGAACTATCACTGTTATTGACAAAAAGCGTTCCTATTTTACATGAACAGCCAGTATATATCCGTTTATATCAACGTATATTTGTGCAATGAATAATCGCCTAGGCCTGTTGAGGTCAGATCTGCAGCTGAATTTCTCCAACTTTGCCAATTACGAACGAATAAATCGGATGTAGACGCGTCATTATTAGTTGTCCTGCAGCGTTTACGCAGTCAATGCAACAGCGCCATCATGCGGTAATGAGACAAAGTTGTTTACTAGCATTGTACATCATGATGGCTCTTCGTACTGTATTTCTAAAATTGGCGCGCAATTTCGCTCCAGACACACAAGTCGATGTTTTCAGGAAATCAATCACAGATGTCCAAGCGGACATTAATGGCCGAATCGAAATGGTTTTCGTAGTCATTAGTCCAAGATAAACCTGAGTGAATCTTCTATTATATAAAACAACTAGCTATGTTTGTCAGTGAGTCCTCCACCCCCTGAATGTTGGCACAGCTCAACCAAATTTGGCATGCACACTCGACGGACCTAGTGGAATGTTTGGGGTAAAAAGTTTTGAAAAAAAACTCCTGTAAGAGTCTTAAAAGGGGTTAATATTTACGAAATAGTTAAAGTGGTAAACTGAACCCTTACTTTCTGTTCAATATATATATATATATATATATATATATATATTGGACAGAAACCGGCTGAGAAGTAAAAAATTACGTCATTAAAATAACTTCTAGTGGGAGTGTTGTCTAACTGTGTGTCCTCTTTAAAGGTGCCACACAAATGTTCAGCTGGGTGCCTACAAAAACAGCAAAAAATTAAAAGGGAAATAACTCTGTAAAAAGAACTCTGGAGTTCATTTGATAGCATCAGATTGACAAAACTTTTAGTAAACAAACTTTGACAGTGGGTGCCTAGATGCCAGTATTTTTTGTAGGGGAAAGGCTTACGCCGACAGCAGACACTAAAAAGCAATTGCTACTGATGACTGAGACCCGGAATGATATGATAAAGTAAAATAAAGCGTCTGTGTCTTAGGAAACGATTCTCATGGGATTCCACGGGCTTTGGCGAAGCCCCGGTGTCTATTGTATGCGTCGAATCAGTCTTCCTTGTAGGTTTCGAGTCTGGCCAAGTCCTGGACATTATTCTTAGAAGCTTTTATGACCATCCCTTGACAGGATGCAAAAGGGATTCTTCCACTTCAACTATGCAGCTTATAGCGTTCTTATTGGGCTGCTTTTTCACATTCTTCAGTCATAATGGGTATCGAACCCAGGACCTCTTTACATCTAAGGTATACGAGCTAACCATTAAACTACCTGAGTAAACAAACGTAATAAATAAGAATACAATTCATGTATTTATTTTGCTTTTCTTTGATAGGGAAAATAATCCTTAGTTCAGTTTAGAGCTAACAGATGTTATCTCGATTTTATGCGCGGATACAAGGAATCAACCAAGCTAAAGATATGTGACCAAAACTGCTGCTGATAATAATTGATTTTGCACTTTCATTTGTTGGTTTGGTATCTCAAGGTGATGAATGGTATTTCCTTTTCCGACAATACTTGATTAATTTACTAACCAATTGTAAAGAAATAATCTTAGTAATAATCAACTACATGATAAATCATCTTTACTCTTGGTTATTTCTGTTGATATTCGGAACATCCTCATCTTGGTAGTTTTTTCATACAACGTTTCGGCCGTTGCACTCTACGGCCTCCGTCAGGTATCATATGGTAGATGTGGGGAAGTAACGAACCGAACCCTTTATTTATCCGACGGGGGTATATTGACCGTACTCCCCTCTTAGCATTAGTAGTATTGTCTCACACTAGGATCGAACCTAGAACCATCAGATTACTTTACAGTAATTTGTCTGATACTGTAACCACTGTGCTATGTGTCCATGTGTACCCCCATCAGATAAATAAATGGTTCGGTTTCTGTTCATAGATTATCTACAACAGCTCTATTTGTTTCTTTCAATGCACACAATTACATTTTCAAAAAAATAATCATAATTTGTGTTGTATTTTTTTGAAAGCAGATATTCGGGCTTCTGCATCACCAGCGACACAAACAAATAAGAGATCATTGCAGTCGCAGTCTGCTGTTTCACTTTTTTCCCATTGTTTTTCTCTCCATTCCCCATGTACACAGTTAAACTATTATGACAAATACAGAAAAAAAAATTGTGAGAGTAACGCTATGTTGAAGTGGCTAGCCTATCGGTCGCAAGTTTGATTCATACAGCATTCCAAAGTGTTTATTCTATTTACGTTGTCTGGGCTAAATGATACTTTCACCATGTGATAACAATATGTAAATAATGTAATACAATATACATATATATATATATATATATATATATATATATATATATATATATATATATATATATATATATATAATGGGGAATTGATGATGTGAAAACCAATTTCTTTTAAATTACCAAAAACCTGGTTTCCACATAGACATTTTTCTGACATAATGTCAGATAAATCCTATCCAATATATATACATACATGCATACATACACAGACACACAGACACACATACACACAGACATATATATATAAATATATACATATGTATATATATATATATATATATATATATATATATATATATATATATATATATATATGCAAACAACACATCTAAAGACAAGCAGATATAAGCACCAAACACGCATGGACAAAACACACAAATAAGAGATCATTGCAGTCGCAGTCTGCTGTTTCGCTTTTTTCCCATTGTTTTTCTTTTCATTCCCCTTGTACACAGTTAAACTATTATAACGAATACAAAAAAATTATTAAAAACATTTTGCTTATTCAGTTTCAACAAAATAATGTTGAAAAACAATGGTTTCAGTCGAAAACATAAAATGATTTCTCCTAAATGTCAAAATATAATGATTTTGTCGCATTTTAAATCCAAATAATACACAAGTTACATGAAAAATGAGAAATAAAACATTAAAAAAAATAACAGAACAGAAATATTTCGATACAAGGATTTTTATGACGCACACTCACACACGCACACACACACACACACACACACACATATATATATATATATACATATATATTCCTTTTTTTTTTCATATTTATATTATTGCAATTTATATAAGTTGTGTGCTCAATATCTTTGTAGATAGGACCATCATAATGATAACAATCCAAAATAATGCAAATTATAATTCTGTAAAATTATCATTATATATATATATATATATATATATATATATATATATATATATATTTGAGAGAGAGAGAGAGAGAGAGAACATATTGAGAAGCAATATTTTTTGTAATTCACCATCGATCTAAAGTTTCTTTCTATCTGTCTTCTTCTTTATTGCACCGACTTTACCGGTCACTGTGACATGTTTAGTTTTAAGCAGACTGTTTACAGTAAGAAGCTCTTCATGAGAAAGCCTTTCTTAAATATTTATACGTTGTTCCTCCCGAACTTTATCTCTCTTTGCCATTCTGCTTAATGTTGGAACGAGACCAACGGCGCCTCCGTAGCTGAGTTTAGGTTTTGTGTTACTGAGAAGGCGGGGGTGTGTTGCATCCCCTTGACATCGGAACTTATCATCTGCCCTTCCCTTTTACCCCACTGCAGGTGCTCAGGAGAAGGCAGGATTTTACATCGCTCTACAAGCCCCTCCCCACTACCAAGTGTCATCTCAAGATATTGAAAACTCAAAGTCATGCATTACGACACAAAATACCGCCTGTAAGCTTTTGATAGGCTTCTGTCGGCTCAGTACGACTGCCGTAAAACATTGGAGATTGTCGTAATCCAGAAAATTATGGTTTCTTTGAAATTTCAGGGACGTGCCGGTCGTCGGTCGGTTAACATGGATTGGGTGCACCGAGTTGTAACTCTGACTGAGACTGCCAATAATGTCTTTAGGAAAGGCATGAATCCGACTCATCACCCTAACTATGGTAATAAAACAAAAAGACTCTGTGAGCCAAGCTCAAACTGTCATTCATATGTGCATTCAATTCATTCTAATTCCTCTAAAATGTAAAATTGAAAGTAAAGTGAGTGATGCCACTTCGGGTGTTTGTCACGTCCAAGTCAAAAACCTGGTCAGGGGTGGCTGATACTTTAGTCAGTGTGAGGGCGCCATCTTTTTTCCCCGAAATATTAATCAGCGGATAAGAGAAATAGAGTGAATTGGCACTTATATATATGATATCCAAAAGTCAAATCACTTCTGTCCACGTAATCTGGTCAGCAATTCCAAAAAGTGCAATACATGAATTTATTTGAAACATCTACATACCCATAGCCATCTTTTTGCTCGGGGGGATTGATCTCTTGTTTATTTCTTACTTATGTATAAATACTCTACATTATAGTATTTTGCGTGCAATCAATTACCTGATAGCTCTAAGGAAAATTCAAACCATTCAGGACTCGATGGACTGTATTAGGAGACTAGCTTGCTGACGACCGTTACCCCATGATAAGATGCCCAAATGAGCTTATCAAAAACTGATGGAAACTTTTGTGTATTTAGTTGTTTATTCAGTCAGTTAATTCTATTACACTTGCTACGGCCTCATCTGTCCCTGCCTGGACTCCACACATCGCAAGTTCTTTGGTCCCAGCCTTGGTTTGTGATACGTAAAATAGACTTAGAAGCGACAAGAAGAGTTGCCATTTGATATTTTCGAGGCCCAAAATTAAGCAAATTTGTCACTGAACAAATCTATTTGGATCCATAAATAAAGATTTGGTACTGAAATGTAATTCACAAAAGATAACATTTCCTCACACACGAATGATATGATACGGCATAAATAAACATGGACAATCAGTAGAAAATTATGTATTTCAAACGATTTCTCCGGCTTAGTCTAATAATGGATTTTTGGTTATTTGATTATTTTGGTACTGGTGCTACTTGATTTTGGCGCCAAACCATAAAAATTTGGTCTTATGATAAAAAAAGACATCCAGCAGTCATAGCAACGCTGGCAACATGAAATTGGAATGGTGTTGTTCACTTCACCTTGAACCACAGAAGCTTTTGTGGCGATGTTAAATTTCAGGCGTCAAATATCCTGATCATGTACGAACAAGATTCTACGCAGTTTGGTTGTAATGCTAGTGACCGTCAACCAAAGCTGTCAGCTAAGATTTCTTCAGTTTATTTGGTTGGCTGGCTGGCTACGTATGTATCATGTGTATAAGCTGCATAGATGGAGCTAGGGTGCTGAGGATTTCAAAATTTCAAATTGGGCCTTTAATTTACTCTCTGGAAATTCAGATTTTTTGATGATCGGGCAAAAAGTGAGAGACATAAGTTATCCGAAAATCCCACTTTTTTCCATTCTTTATTGATCATCCCAAACACGTTTCGCAGCCAAAAAGCGTTGGTCATGAGACAATTTTCATTGAGTGACAAACCAGACCCATTTTTTGTGATTCCAAAGAACTTTCCGATGTTAAGGAATTCGGAGATTTGTATACAATTCATGCAGTATTTGTTAAAGTTGCAATACACGAAGGGTCAAAGGTTATTCGTACATACTGGCATGGTGAGCCGGACAAAATTTTGGTATATAAATATATCACTGAAATATATTACTGCATAGTATATATATATATATATATATATATATATATATATATATATATATATATATACATAATTGAATAATTGGGTCTTCCAGAGACAGCTGTTTCGTTGTATTGCAACTGTCCAGTGTGGCAGTAGAGTATCAATTATCCTTTCCAGTACCACGGGGTTGGATCGAAACCTTGGCATCTTATCTCTGCCCTATACAGAACAAGACGGTCAGTAAGGTTGAATTTAAGCGATATATTCAATCTCACATAATTTGTCATCCACCAGAGTGCTGTGTTCCTAAGTTGGAAAAGCATTGCATACGCTTATAATCAACAAGTTACCTCACTTAAAGGATGCTCAACCCTGAATAAGGGAAACACTAATTGCAATGATGATTAAATAATTGTGTCATCCTCAGACGGCTGTTTTGTTGTATTCCAACTCTTCAGTTTGGCCATAGACTATTCTTTATCCCATCGAGGACCATGATGTAGGATCAAAAATTTCGCTTCATCAGTATATATATATATATATATATATATATATATATATATATATATATGCATACATATAGATAGATAAATAGGTAGATAGATAGATAGATGGATAGACAATGGGAAGTGGGACAGAATCAGGGGTAAAAGTGTATGGAAAATTCTTTATTAATTAGTTAATCGAAAGATGAATGATTGATGTACTAGACATGTTGCAGGAGTCATTCCCAGCATCAGTAGCAAGTGCTATGTACGCGTGCATGCATGCCATATAGTGGTTAAAAGTTTTCTGTAGGAAATAAATTCACCATCAGATGCTTTGCTTTGGAAGCAAAACTTGGAATCAAATCTTTTAGAGTTATCCCGATGTGTGGGACTTAGTTCTGTCTGGCATGAAATTTTTGCTTAACTGTGGCAAGATGTGATAGTAGCAGCAGTGGTGTGTCTATACATACATATACATATACATACATACATACATACATATATATATATATATATATATATATATATGTGTGTGTGTGTGTGTGTGTATATATATATATATATATATATATATATATATATATATATATATATATATGAGATATAACTATCTTTGGCAACTGTATTATAATCAAGTTTACATTCCTTCTCCAATGCAGATATAATTTGTTTAAGAACAAAAGAAAGAAGTGAATCTCATATATTCTAGTCTTATCTGATTGCAACACAAAGCAAGGTGGGGAGGGGAAAGAATTAATGAGCACGAGCATTGTGCAGCAGGAATATTCCATTCAAGGGGAACTCACCCATCGGTAAAATTCAAGTATGAGATCTTTCGGAAATACCGACCTTCACCTGTGCTCGAATACCAACCTCTGGCACTGGTGAAGGATATGACACTCATTCAATGAACTTTTGACCACCTTCCCCCTCTGACTATGTTTATGTTGACAGATGCCAATTTTCTGTTTTCAAATTGAACCCTGACATTTTGCTCGTCTTACAAATAGCATTTGGGATCCATAGATTAGTTTTAAAAAATGCTAATCTGGAGAGTCCCCCAAAAGAGAGAAGCAAGTATGAACAATGCCAGCAATTATTGTGTTTGTACCTTTGGCAAAATATCCACTTCTTCATGAAGATAAGTTTTCGGTTTCACACTATATGTTACTAACCTGAATAAGCCTTCGACCACTTTTAGGCACTGCCAACACTCAAATGCCATAAAAAAATGCCATCCGTATCAATTCTGTTTCATATTTTACCATTGTCAGTAGCAGTACCATTGATGTTATTACTAAATCCTCCCCTCTGGCTAGTTCTATTTAGACAGATATCAATATTTATATCATTTTTCTAAATCGGAGCTTGAAACTGAACTTCACCTGGGCTCAAACATCGACCTCTGGCACCGATTAGAGACGCAAAAATATCTCAGCCACAAATAAATAAGTACTCATGGTATTCAAGGGGGCTTTGAATAATGATATAAAAGAGAAAATGCAGCCGGAAAATATTTAGGAAGGAAGTGAAAACGAAAAAGCAAAACGAGAAATGAAATGGCAAAGAAACATTAAAGTTCGACAGAAAAAGGAAAGAACTCTAATGGAATAATAGAAAACAAGGGGAAATCTTATGTTCTCCATTCTCCCCAACCCCATTCCCAGGGCCAAATTAAAGGAAATGAAAAAAAAAATGTCAACTTTATAAAAGAAGGGAAAATGCAAACGAAATCTCTTAAAGACTAAAAGCATAAATAAAAGATATTTAAAATAATAATTTATTAAATTGATAACAAAGACAAAAATAGAAATTTTGTCTGGAAAAGAGTTTTTAAAAAAGGTGGAAACTTCACAAAACTTGTTATCAGCGAAGCCAAAAAAAGAGTTAACTTACGTCATAACGTCGACACTCTAAACATTAAAACGGAAAAAATAGAAAAAAGAATTCTTGCACACAGACAGACAACAAACAAATGCCTGGTTCCATTCAGGGTAACGGGGTGGAGGGAACCGTATTCTTTGCAGTGGAACATATTTTATTCAGTGCTATCGAGTTGTCTTTTTTCTTTACTGATCCCTACACATGGTGGAAAAGATGACTGAAAACGCTGCAGTCGATTCAAAGTGGGGAAACGACGACTCTTTCATTAATTTTCGTTGATCACAGCTATGCCACTGAGGGGGTTTCTGGCAGGATGGGGTCCTTTGGCTTGTGCTATTGAGCGTAGTGTAGAGATCGTTCCCCTCTAGATTAGGATTAACATGATCGCCATTCGAGGCTCTCATCAATATCTCAGCTCTTTACAGTACTTAGTATTCCTAGACAGTCACTCATTGAGGTACTGATCAGGCTCAACGTTGCTTAATTTGCCATCACGCAACAACAAGTAGAGTGAATCTTGTCCTGTCAATGATAAATAAGTTTTGTCTCGATATAGCTATATTAAGAATCGCCAACCAAAGTTGTCAATAGTGGTTTCTTCAGTTTTCACGTTAGCCTGGCTGACTGGATATCTATGTGTGGATATGTTACGCGTACAAACCGCTCCAAAAGAGCTAGAAGGCTAAAAATTCGAACGCTTAATCTTTATTACGTCTAGAAAAACGTTTTTGTTGTTTGTGGAAAATTTACTCCTCGATAAAATTTCAGAGGTGAGTTCAATATGCAATGTGAGTTTGTGTCCAGCAATATCCACGTCAGTTTTTTTATTATTCAGGCATTTTCAGTGATCATTGCCCAACAAAAGCAAGAGAAGTAACATATTCATCGATTAAACCTCCTTCCAATTTTTCTTGTTGATCATCCTAGCACAGACGTTCGTCATGAGACGGTTTTTATTGTGACTCATCAGACCTGTTTTATTTTTTTTAATTTTATCATCATCATCATCATCATCATCATCATCATCATCATCATCATCAGTCTTTTATTTTCCGTCGTACAACATAGACTTTCCCTGGGATTTGTCACATCTCTCTAATGGGGACATCGCGGAGCTAATATTTTCTGAACCAGTCCAGTTCGTCTCACCATTTTGTATTTTTCTGGCTTCGGTTCAGTATTCAATACCTGAGGATCCATGTTGTGAGTCGTGATGTCCATTGGTTATCTACCATTATTGCAGCATGACCAGCCAATCACCATTTTTGTTACCTAATAGTTTCTGTGATGTCGCAGACTCCTATTTTTCCCCTAGTATACTGTGCTGACTTGTGGTCTCTCCATGTGACATTAAGCTTGATTCTCTCCTGTGCACGTTGCATGATTCTCAGTTCAAGGGTCAGTCTCTTGATTAGGTTACATGTTTCAGCTCCATGGATGACTATCGAGGGGATGCATTGGTTGTATAATCTCCTTTTCAAGACTAATGGGATTTTCTTGTTCTTGAAGGTTGAGCACATGAAAATGAACTCTGCCCCCTCCAGGACATCTAAGTAAATTAAAAAAAAAAACGTTTAAGAACCCCTTTTTTTAAATTATCTATTTTAGTTCAGCTGACCAAGTTACACACGGGTTATGTATTCACCCAAGTTTGACTGTCAGTCTACTTATTTGTTTGTCAATTTCTAACGCAATATCTCTAAAAGTTCTCAATGGATTT
This sequence comes from Thysanoteuthis rhombus, assembly GCA_963457665.1. Taxonomy (NCBI): domain Eukaryota; kingdom Metazoa; phylum Mollusca; class Cephalopoda; order Oegopsida; family Thysanoteuthidae; genus Thysanoteuthis; species Thysanoteuthis major. The sequence continues at coordinate 44,132,240 of OY735215.1, forward strand.
CAACCATATTTTGTAGAAGTGTAGGCCATGGGCTAAAAAACAATTGATATTTGAGCTGATCAAGAAATTCTACATTTTCACCTTTTTGAATGAAACAACACTGTTATGGCGTGACGACTTCATACCTGTTATTGCCAAACAATTTTATCAAGATCACGCTATAAACATTAAGTTGTTCACTTCTTAGTGACAATAATGGTGATCGAGTTATGCACTCTCAGAGCGCTTTCTAGCAATTTCATTTAACTCCATTTTAAAATCCAATAAAATGACGGCCTACCTCCATCTTGATTTTCCTCGATAAAAATGAATCAACTGCATCTTCGAACTCTTTGCCTGAGTCCACATCATCTGGTACACCAATAAATCTTCTCCAGGAGATTTTTCCCCTCCATATAAACTTTCGGATTTTTCATTTTGTTTCATGGCAATTACTTTCGATTTTCATGTCTAGCAGTTTTCTAAAAGTAGTAAAATAAGATTTTACTACCTGATGCTGACATCTAACATATAGTTAATACACTATATACCTTTTTTATTGATCGATAAGTAAGTTCTGTCAAATAGTCTTCTATCAAGGTAAGGTTCTGTAGGGAAAGTTTTAGTATGGAGACTCCTTTTCAGAAATTCATAGCAAGTGTTCTATTAGGTTTTTTCGATTTGGATAGACGCCTGCTATCCGATACATCCAGGTATGACGTTAGCAAATATGGCGGCTGCTCGATCACGAAATATTTCATATCTCTTTTGATTATGGTCTGGTTTTCATGAAACCATCACCATTTCTACAAAATCAACCCCCAAGAAGATGAACAGTGACGTAAAAGTGGAATATTTCATTTAAAATACTTGAAATTACATATTTTCTGGCATTTATAATCAGTGCTTATGTGATGGCTGCTCTATCACGAAACTTGTCACATCTCTCTTAAGAGTGGCCTACTTGCATGGATAATTGGACCATCGAGTCGTAGTAATGGTAATCTCCGGTATATAAGACCAATGATCACCTGGAATGCCTATCAACCTTTGCAAGCATAGTCTCGAAAATACTTTTAAAAAACACCCCTCTAATTTCCATGATCTCCATAACCCTCCAAAGTATTGGATCATTTTCATCCTCCTCTATTGAAATCTACATTAACCCTCATAGCAACTGGCTGCTTATATTATTTAGGCAGTGCAGTAACTTAAGTAAACAACTGAATAGAAGTTCGCTTCCCGACATAGATGTCAGTCTTATACACCGTATAATAATTATAATGGTAATTCAAATGCTATGATATTTTTTCTCATAATTTTTTCTCATAATTTTTATCAATTTTAATACAACAATATTCCTTGATCTTTCATTGTAAATAAAATCATATTATTAACATTGATATTTACAAATTTGCTTGCCTTTCTTTTAATATTGCCATGTAGAAGATATAGTACTGTTGTGAACCAAGTGTTTGTTAATATCATATATCTATAATTAAAATTGTTTAACTATGAGAATTTCTTCGAATTTCTTCGTAATATATTGGATATGGCATTCTTTGATAGCAATCTCTCTCTCTCTCTCTCTCTCTCTCTCTCTCTCTCTATATATATATATATATATATATATATATATATATGTAGAGAGAGAGAGAGAGAGGCTAATCTATGTAAGTACGCTCTGTTTCAAAAATTGAATAATATGTAGTAAAAGATAACATCCATATGCAATACATTATGATAATACCCAATATAAGATAACAAATTACTTGTATGACATGAAAAAATCATAGCTGAAATACTGGTGGTGTTTGATCGAAACTGCTGGGGTCTCGTGTTTAAATGAATATTTGGGTTTTGAATCTCTGAAACAGTTACATGGTGAATATTGATGATCTTCACGTTGGAAAATATACAAATAGTACCATAAAATCAAAGTATACGTCAAACATAAAAAAACACCATATATATATATATATATATATATATATATATATATATATATATATGTACATATATATGTTTTGATCAAACACCACCAGTATTTCAGCTATGATTTTTTCATGTCATACAAGTAATTTGTTATCTTATATTGGGTATTATCATAATGTATTGCATATGGATGTTATCTTTTACAACATATTATTCAATTTTTGAATCAGAGCTTACTTACAAAGATTAGCCTCTCTCTCTCTCTCTCTCTCGTATATATATATATATATATATATATATATATATATATATATATATATAACCTCCACCCAATAAAAATGCATATCATTCCGTGTCTCATAATTGATAACATCTTTCTGTTTCGATATAAGTTATTTTTTCACCACCTTTTGCGGATTTTCCTTCAGAATATCACTCTGATATCAACTCTTAATGGATTTGTGTATGAAAGTGTTCTCAGGCGAATCAAAAAAGATTTCATTTTCGGCTAGAAATCTTCAAAATCTTAAGAATCAAATTTCATGCAAAAATATTCATAATAAAAATGTCAAACTTCAAAAAGAAATTTTTCGTAATGATTTTATCGGGATTAAAATCGATTCAGGCAAGTTTTGATGCTTTTGATTGTTAGTATCCTTCAAATTGACTTCAGATGCCTCAATTTCATGTATCATTTTCATGAATATCCATTGCCATGCAAGTTTTGACCCTGGAGACGCTTACACACCAGTTCAAGATCTAACATAAGAGATTTGCATCAATAATATCTACTTGTAAGAAATATTCACTAAAAGTGTGGACATGATGTTCCTCAGTCACAGAATAGATAAAATGAAGAATTTGCACTATCATTTTGGTACGTTCCAGTACTCAATACATACTAGCAAAAACCCGTTTTATTCATTCTCTCTTTTTTTTTTCATTTTTTTTCTTTTTTTTTTTTTTTTGATACACTGTCTTTCGACGGAAATATGTACAGAACATTTGTATCCGTTTCCAAGATACGCTAAAAATGAAGCATTCCTTCCTTAGACAGATGGGAAATAATGTTGTCAATGTCCTGTGTTTAACTTCCTTATATCACATTCGTGTAAGCATGGACTCCAAAAATTGACTTGCTTAAATAAAGCACCATAATCCCCTGAATAAGATAAATTGCTGCATGAGTAATACTTTTAAAAATGATGGGCTACCGCTTGGTAAAACCCCCATGTTTCTATCTTCATTAGTTTGCGTGGTATTAACCTTCAATAAAGCTTGAAAAACGGATTAGTCTGGGTCATGCAGGTCTGGGTCGGGTTGCTTTTCTTAAAGCTAAACAAAACTTCAAAGCACGTGCTTGTCAATGGTGAAAACCGAATGCTTCTATCTTTGATATTTTCCGAGATATCAGATTGTACTGTGGCCACAACATTTGATAAGAACCACCTCGCCCACGTCTTGATCACTATTACATATCAAAGTTGAACTAGTTCATAAGTTTTAAAGGGGAATATGTCGAGATTTACAGTATTTGCTGTATAGCAAGTTTTAGGCTAGTCATACTTCTTCGTTGCGAATGCCCCAACTTCACAAGGTCTGTCAAGAATGTATCCAAACAATTTGAATATCTTGAGAACCGTTTGCGTGACCATAGAGGATCTTACTTCGCATATGGCAGCACACATTCTCCTTTGGTACAACATCGTATTACCCAGGTATGTCAGCCACTTACCGAATTCAGTCAAAATTTGACTTCTTGCAACCTCTTGCTTTTCACTATTGAAAAGGAGAAGTTACAAACCATGAGCAATATTAAGGGAAAAGCAACAAGGGAGCCAACGGTGATTCTGACAGAAGACTTTACAGACTTTTGAAAGGTTGGAGGGATGCTAGAATACTTTTGTAAGGTTCAAAAGGGCAGTCTTTAAAGTGGGTAGTGTAGGTAGGCTTTTTCAAAATTTTGAACGGCAGTATACATTCCAGACAGAACTCGTATAAGCAATGTTTTCAGAAAAGCATTAAGTCGAAGCAAAAGTTTCCAGACTTTGGAGAACAATATCCTTCATCCATATTGATTTATAATATAATTATTCAGACATTAATGTGTTTTCCTTGGCTTCCTATGACCATTCCTATCCAGCTTTACCAGCTTAAGCGCTAGATTTAAAAAAAAAGCAAAACAAAAAAACAAAACAAAAAAAAACACTGAAATTACCAGAACACACCAAAGAAATACTAAAAATAGTCAAAACACAGTCCAAATAGCCAATATGTTTAAATACGCCTACTCGTATTTAGTGCACTGAATTCAGCGCGAAAAATGCTTATTTGGCATAACCCAGCTTCTGGCTTCTCTTTTATTTCATCATAAAAGAATGATTCCGATTTTTATTCGATTAATTATGTGAGAAAATGATAAGATCTTGAATATATTAGAAGCGCTGACTCGACAAGGAGTGTTGCGTCAATCGTCCCAAGAGATTCTCCGAGGGTGATAGGCTCGAAGAATTTGCAATGGAGTCATCAAACCGTATTCAAACACCAACAAAGACGGATTGGGTTCTCTTTATAGTAATAACCATGGGGAAGGCATGAATACATCTCTCTTCCCTCATGCAGTGGGTGAATAACGGGGCTGGCTTGGCTCTGTCGATATGGTTGGCATACTGTCTGAGAGACAGACAACTCTGTTTTCAAAACTAGGGAGTGGATCCGGTTTAAAGCGACGGATTGACAACTTTGACTCATTTTCGGCAGCTCACGCAGCCTTGCGAATCCAAACACATCGTTCTGATTTTGGTATACATTTGTGAGACCGAAAGAGGGTTTTGCCGACCGAGCAATCCTTAATGTCCCAACATTTTGCCCAGGCTTACCCCCTGGAGAGGTCACTTTAGGTTATATTCCATTGTCTACAGCGACAGAAGAAAGCTCTTTTCATTCGTAAATTGGGGATGAGTATTTTTGTGCATTAAACTCAACGGTCTTTTCTTTCACAAATACATTATTCAGACACTAACTATAGCATTTTACTGAAAGCTTGTCCAGGTTCAAGCAGTACGGAATGAAGATTTTATTCGAAGCTAACGAGAAACAGGACTTTTCCCGGTAGATTCAAGTCCGGTTGAGATGCTGAAAGCTGTTTAGTCACGATTTTCGTCCTTTTCAGATCTCGTCATCAAACCATTTTCCAAAAGCCAAGAATTATATTGTCCACAAAAGATTTTTCTGTGGTGAGCAAGAAGAGAAAGATAAATGTTTTAACGCTAACCGTTGTTTGTTTCCGTAAGTTTATATGGAACTCTTTTTTTCTAGGTTTTGATTTCTTCTTGAGGGCTCTACACAAAGAACTACAATTG